>JAPTHN010000314.1:89804-215101 GCA_026936325.1 Platynereis dumerilii
CTTTAGAAAGGCGAACACATAATGGCACTGTTAGATATACCATAGAGTATGTAAGTTATAGATCCATGGATGCACACTTCATTTGCAAGATCATATCCCTCCTTGCTGTCTTATGATGGGATTAAATTTGAATTTGAATATGTGTAGAAGCTTGTCAGAATCAGTGTCAAGAAATAATTAACACAAAAATTATATCAACCATTGGCATTTGAATATTTGCTTTAATATCCACAAACTCAATTAGAGTAGGTTGGGGCAAGAAGCCCGGGTTAAAGTGAGAGGCCCCCCCAGGGTTATATCCAAACTTACATTTTTGGTGCTTTTATCTATTGATAGGATTGATGCTGGAGGCCTATTAGGTGACGTCACAAATTTTCAGGGCAAAGAGCACCAAACCATAGTAGAAATTAAAGAAACAAAAATATGTGCATGGTTTTTGTAACTTTGACTAATTCTTTGAAAGGGGTTGTCAGAAATAGCTTAGGAAATATTTTAAAGTACAATGGATATCTGCATTGCTTCTCTTTATGACCATCACATAAATATGATTTGAATCATGTTTTTTGCATTTTAGTTCAAAATATTTAATAATGTGTACTTTACCTTAAATCTTGATAGAATAGCTAATTAAAATGAAAAAATTTGACTGAGATTGAAAAGGGCAAAAAATAAAAAAAAATAAAAGTAATGAACAGAAAAAATTCTGAAATTCAGAAAAAGTTAATAGAATGCCTTAAAATGATAGAAGAACCCTAAGAAATAACTTTTAGGCTGAATGCGCTCACAAAAAAATTGCTATAGGATTATAATAGGGGGGCTTCTAGCCTGATGGGTGGGGTAAGAAGGCCATTTTAAATTGTTTACAAAAATGGCTGTAACTCCTTTATTAAAATTGGTAGACATTTGTTTCACTAGTTATTAGTAGAGTAAAGTGATCCCTCCCTGACAGCAAAAGCATTCAAAGAATCGACCATAAAAAGTAGGTCAAATCGTACCTCGAAGTTAAGGGTTGGCTGCATGCCCCGACCTACTCTAAGCTTGAGACTTTCTTTAAATACAATCAGATTCTAACTTCCAATCAAATTGTCCAGAGTTCTTCATTCTTAGTCTGAGGGATCTCATATTAAGACTACGTAGAGATTTACATGGTGTTAAATGGAGAAATGTTAAGCTGACTTTGCACACCTGCATCGGTGAATTTTAACAATCTTCCCCTGGGTTCAATGGCTACTTAATAATTATATTGACAGGTTGAGAGCAATTTTCTAATTTTGTGTTCAAGTTTGTGTGGCATGACCAATGAATGCTTTAATGCATTTGTCAGAAGTCCAGAACAATAATCTTGAACATGCTTGATCAAGCCCAAAATTTTAACCTGGCATTTGTATGGATAGGTCATTTGCCCAGACACGATTTATTGGGACATTTCTTGGCTTTTGGTATTGATCTATGCAGTACTACCCAAAATAAAGTATGACTTCCCCAACTGGAAGGAAGAATCAGCCACTACCTACTACTTTACCCTATCACACCTTTTGGCTCCCTCCAAATCACTTCCTACCTAAACCTTCTTTAAACTGCCTTTTAAAATTGCTTTTTATTTTCATTAAGTCAGTGCCAATTCAAATTCAATTACCTCCATTGTTTAATGATACTGCACCCTTTGCTAAATGCAATTACATTTCCTGCTGTCTTATTACGCTTCTTAATACAAGGTAAAGTTGTGGTGAGGTGTAAAAGGTAGTTGTAAGGAGATTTGGAGTAGAGAGGAGAAATTAAGGAGTCAAAATAGGTAAACAGAGGACTTCTGACACACACAGAAAATTTTTTTCTTTTCATTGTGGGTGTTACCATAGGTCCTAGCCGATGTGTCTCTTTTTCAGTAAAATGAAACAAGGTTGCTCACTCCTCACTTGACCTGAGTTTTCAAGGAGCCCATCATAACCTCAGACTGACCTGACCTAATTCTCTGAGTTCTCTAATTCGCCGAGAAGGTTGAGATAATGGCCTCAAAGACAATGTTTTTGTATCAACACGATTAAGGGCTGTTTTTGGTGTTAATGTTTGCAGTTAAGGGGATTATAATGCATTTATCCACAAACAAGCTACAGCAAATCTTAGAATTTGAGGTTGCCAATTTACACTATCATTGTGGTCACTCACACATCTGTGGTAATAAAAAAATACAGGATTAAAAATTGCTATTTCACACAAAACGATTACAACAAACTGGAGCCAACAAAACTTGAAACAGAAAACAACATGCTCTTATAACTAAATCCAAGAAAATCCTTTCAGGGCCTTCAGGGTCAAAGGTGACCTTGGGCTTCTGACAAGATCACAGAGAACAATCAGTTTTTGGTTACTGCTGCACCTTGTCAATATTTAGGTATGTGTGGGCATGTAATAGATAACGCCCTCGTTTGTGACAATATGCAATATATCCGAGGGCTTTAGCCCGAGGATTATTGCATATTGTCACAAACAAGGGTGTTATCTAACTTATACCACTAAGTACAAAACAAATTAATTTAAATCCCTTTGTTTGCCTTCAATCCTTCTTGTTGACAACATTTCATTGTATTTGTTGCACATTCATGTTCCTCAGTTCATTTGAAGGTTGGCAGCCCTGAAGGCAACAGGTCAGAATTCTTTGTTCTCAGGAAATAATACAATAGATTAATTTTGTAGATAGAAAGATAGATGGAAAAATAGATAGAAAGATCGATAGATAGATGGAAATAACACAATACATTAATTTCATTCATTAATTTTATAGATAGATATGGATAGACAGATAGATTGATAGACGGATAGATAGATAGATAGATAGGTAGGTCAATAGTGCAGCCATCTCAGCCAAGGTCACTTTGGGGAGGTTGATTATTACAGTCGCTTAGCAAATGTTATTTTTAAATTATGAAAGACATTTGAAAAATAACAGAAAGCAAGGAGCAGGGGTTCGGGGGCAGCAGCCCCCGAAATAAGAAGAAGCAGGGGTTCGGGGGCGGCAGCCCCCGAATTAAGAAGAAAAAAGAATTCTTTGAGCTTGCCAAATGGGGCCAAAATTGTTGGTCTGCTGCTCCGCTATTTTTTTTGCAGCATACATATCCAAAATGTACTATTTTATCAAGTGACCTTAAATTTGATCATTATTTCAGATAATGGTATTTATAAAAAAGAGTGAATATAGCCTTTTTATTGAGACCAGTTACACTTGATACAATCTTCCTCCTTGTTTACTGTCTGTGTTGTTCAGTTTTAATCCTTTGTTGGTCAGTTTTGTTTCAGTGTTTCCTTCAATTTTGTCAACTTGTAGTCAGCCAAGCATGCAATAACATGATCAGGTGTATGAGCCGTGATATGCATTATATCAGAGCGAAATCCTGCCTTCTGATTGGCCAGAAAAAGCAAACAGTGGTATAAAATCTCTTATACCACTGTTTGCTTTTTCTGGCCAATCAGAAGGCAGGATTTCGCTCTGATATAATGTATATCACAGCTCATACACCTGACCATGATATTGCATGCTTGGCTGACTACAAGTTTACAAAATTGAAGGAAACACTGAAACAAAACTGACCAACAAAGGATTAAAACTGAACAACACAGACAGAAAACAAGGAGGAAGATTGTATCAAGTGTAGCTTGTCTCAATAAAAAGGCTATATTCACTCTTTTTTATAAATTCCATTATCTGAAATAATTATCAAATTTAAGGTCACTTGATAAAATAGTACATTTGGGATATGTTAGCTGCAAAAAAAATAGTGGAGCAGCAGACCAACAATTTTGGCCCCATTTGGCAAGCTCAAAGAATTAATTTTTCTTCTTATTTGAGGGCTGCCGCCCCCGAACCCCTGCTTTTTCTTATTTTGGGGCTGCCACCCGCGAACCCCTGCTCCTTGCTTTCTGTTATTTTTCAAATGTCTTTCATAATTAAAAATAACATTTGCTAAGCGACTGTAATAATCAAACTCCCCAAAGTGACATTGGCTTTCCATCAAGGCAAGGGAACTTAAGCATTTGTCATATTTGAAGGATGATAAGCTATACATAGACAAGAAGCCGTTCACTGTGGATACAATCGACACTCTTCCAAAAGATTTGAATCCGGCATCTCTGGCCACAAGAAAGTTGGACAAGAATATTGTTGCCTTCTACACAGCGTCATCACCCCTATCAAATTTCCACAGTGCAAAAATGATGATAAATGGTAAGCTTTTTTCGTCAGTTGAACAATATTTTCACCATTCGATGGCCTTGGCTGCAGGGCAAGCTGACCTAGCAAAGGAAATACACAATTGCGAACTTCCAGCTGAATGTAAAAACTTGGGTAAAAAAGTTACCATGCCGAATGAAGACTACCTCAAGATGGCTCAGAAGGTTATGCACATGGGATGCCGAGAGAAGTATTTGCAGAACGACGAATTACGAGAATTTCTGCTCAAAACCGGTGATGCCTATCTAGTTGAAGCTAGCAAGGATGTCACTTGGGGTGCTGGATTGACTTTTAATGACAAAGATTTGGCTAATGCAACAGAAGACAACCATCCAGGCAAAAATTTGCTTGGCAAAATGCTAAGGACAGTGAGAAATGAGCTTAATCTAGCTTAAATGTGTTTCTAATGATTGAGGGAACATTCTAGCTTTTCTATATATATGTTCATGTCATTATTAATTCCCGTATAACTTAGGTTTATTTTTTTGAAATTTTTTAATTTATTTTATTTATTTATTTATTTATTTTTTCAGTATAAAAGTACTTTATTATTATACTTTATTAATAAGTTTTTGTATTTACCATTCTGTAGTGTCCGTCAAAGGTATGTGAGATTTGTAATTATGGATCTATTGATAAGTTTTAACAGCTGTTTCTGATAACTTAATGTTAATTATTTAAGATCCAAATAAGTTGAGATAACACAATAATATTTCAATGTTTTGAAATACATATGGCTATGTTTTGCTTTCATACATAAGTTTATCCTTTTGTTTTGACTCAAACATTGCGTACCGTTCATACCCATAACTTAGTGTATAAGTTTTTTTCTGTTTATCATTTGCTAAGCTGTTACTTATATATAATCCCTAACACAGGTTAAGTAGCCTACTAGAATAACATATAAATGATAAAATGTTTACTGTTTACATGTTTTGAACTACAGCGTAACATATTGTTTTTCATAATCCCATGTTTGGTGTTTATACAATGCATCAATTTTCTTTTTTTAAGCAGTAATAATTTGGAATGCATCAATTATGATAATGTTTGCATACAGTGCTATGTTTGCTTTGATTGAATCAATGATGCATCATGAAGGTTTTTGAGTTTGGCTATAAGTTTTCTTCATTTATTTTTTATTATTATTTTTTCTTAATTTAAGGATACACATAATATATATGTATATAAACTATTTCTTTAACTGAATATAGGCATTTGTGATGTATTGCATAACGTTTTACTTAAGCCGTTATTCTTGAATTGGGAAGTTTTAATTGTGTAGACTTAGATTAAGTTTTCGTTTATGTCTCAATTATATAATGACGTTTGGTAGTGTTTTGGTATAAGTTAACTATGTTTTGCTTACTTTTTTGTTAATGTTTCTGGTATGCAAACTAATCAGACTCCGAATTTTTGAAACTGATTAACCGATGGATAGTGATGTTTTGGTTAAGCTAATTTAGTTTTTACCTTTTTTTTTTTTTTTATATATATATTTCTTTTTAATTCTAGTTAAAAAGTTGTTTAGTACTAAATTTAATTAGACATTAAATGTTTGACACTGATGACAAGAATGATATTTAAATCTTTTTTTTCCTTTAATTATTTTATTTTTTATTTTTTTTATTTTCCAAAATTTTCCAAATTTTATTTTATTTTATTTTTTTTGATTTTTTGATTTTTTGAAATCTTATTATTATACATTTTGTTCTCCTTATCTATACAATGACTTTTCATTATGATTAATCAAGTTTAGCTATGTGATTTACTTACTTCTTAAATTACTTAGAGGTGATTGAAAGAATAGAAATGTCAATCACTAAGATAACCTTTGTTTACTGTTATTATGCTTTTCTTCTTTTAGTATTTCTCCTTGGACTGTGTTTTGATGTGGTTGTACTTACGCTTACTGCTTGGTTGGTAAAGAACTATTTATTTCATTATGTGTTTCTGAATTATCATTTTCTTCACTTATTGTTTTCTATGATACTATTATTTTATGAGTAGACAAGTTAGTGATAATCTACATGAGCAGTTACTTGACAACACCACTTCTTTAATTGATATTTTTAATGATAACAGTATGGAATCTGACAATGAAAACAATGAGCCATCACTTTTTCAAAATTCCTCATATTATCGAGATGTAGATTTCAAGAATGTAATGGATGATAAATCAAATGTTTTTACTTTATTAAGTTAAACTGCCAGTCTCTTAACGCTAAATTCAATGAACTTAAAGCGTATATCGAAATGTATAATTCTGAAGAAAGTAAAATTTGTGCTATTTGCTTGCAGGAAACGTGGCTTGCAGCAGACAGTGACCTCTCACTTTTGCAAATTGGTGGATATCAGCTCATTTCTGTTGGTAAATCATCCAGTGCACACGGGGGGTTGCTATTTATCTACATGAATCGTTTAGTTTTAGACTTTCTGATGTTATTTTTGAGTCAGATATTTTTGATATGCAATTTATCGAGATTGATATTGAAAACCGCTTTTCTGAATCAAAGATACTTGTTCTTGGAAATTTGTATAGACCGCCACGGCCAACATCTGATAATATCAATACCTTTATAAGCCAGTTAGAAGAATTAACCAGCAGACTTCAACATTTTAAACATGCCATACTTACAGGGGACTTTAACCTAGACTTACTGAAGAGTTCTGAAAATAATTTAGTAAAAAAATTCTTAGATTCTATGATTTCAAATAGTTATATACCTAAAATAACTTTACCTACAAGATTAACTCATCGAAAAGGCACACTAATCGACAATATTTTTGTTAAAATCTCTGATGGATACTCCGATAGCACTTCGGGTATCTTATTAAAAAATCTTTCAGATCACCTTCCTTGTTTTATATGCCTAGATTATTTACAGTTCAGTAAAAATGACACAAGATATATTAAAGTACTGCCTTCTTTTGCCGACAGCGCAATGAAGTTTAAAGAAGAGTTAAATCAACCAGGTCTTGTCCAGGCACTTACAAATATTATTGGTGTTGATCCAAATGAAAGCTACAAAAACTTGTCTAATGTTTTATCTCCACTTATGAATAAGCATTTTCCTGTGAAGTATGTGAGATATAACAAGCATAAACACAAGAAAAGTAAATGGATGACAAATGGAATTTTAAAATCAGTAGCTTATCGAGATAAACTATATATTAAACTGAAATCAACTGAATCAAATGATATCCTATTTCCTGTTTACCAAAATAACCTTAGAGTATACAATAATATTCTTCAGAAAACTATCCGAGCTGCCAAAAAACTCTATTATGAAAACTGTTTCAATAAATTTAGGTCAGATATAAAGAATACGTGGTCAACTAAAAATGATATAATATGTAAAACCAAGCAAGCTTCTGACTTTCCCAAATATTTCTTAGTAAATGGCTCGCAAATAGATGATAATTTTGTAATAGCCAATGAATTTAACAAGTTTTTCGTCGATGTAGGCCCACGCTTAGCAAGTAGCATTCAAATGCCACTAAATCTGTCATATCAAGAATTCTTGCAAAATCAACCTAATAGCAATTTTGATTTCAAAGAGGTAAACATAGAAGACATAATTAAAGCCATTGATTCCCTAAAGCCTAAAACTAGCTACAGTATTGATAGAATTTCAAATAAGTTGCTAAAATTTTTAAAAAATGAACTGTCTATTCCACTACAAGTAATCCTAAATCAATCAATGGTTTCAGGAGTTTTTCCTGATTCTTTAAAGATTGCAAAAGTAACTCCACTTTATAAAAAAGATGAAAATTTCTTAATGAATAATTACCGACCAATCTCTATACTACCTAGTGTATCAAAGGTCTTTGAAAGAGTTCTGTATAATCAAATATATTGTTACTTTTCTGAAAATGATTTGTTTTATAAAAGTCAGTATGGTTTTAGAAGAAATTTTTCCACAGAGCTTGCAGCATTAGAACTTGTTGATAGGATTATCATTGATATGGACCAAAACAATTATCCTATTAATATATACATGGACTTGTCAAAGGCCTTTGATACACTGGATCATCATATTCTTATTCATAAACTAAAATATTACGGTTTTAACGGAAAAACACTCGAGTTAATGAACAGTTATTTAAGTAAGCGTAAACAATATGTAGAATATAATCGAGTAACTTCAAACTTCCTTGATATACATTGTGGTGTGCCACAAGGATCAATCCTTGGTCCTTTGCTTTTTATAATATATTTAAATGATCTTCCTGTAATTTCTAAACACTTTGAGATGATTCTGTATGCAGACGATACAACGCTGTTTGCATCATTAAGTAATCTTGATAACAATTCAAACATAAATGCATTAAATGAGGAACTTTGTCTAGTTAGCAAATGGCTCAAACTGAACAAGCTTTCCCTAAATGTGGCAAAGACAAAGGCAATGATCTTTCATTCTCTTCAGAGACCAGTTAATTATCCTGAACTTTATATAGATGGCATTAAAATAGATTTTGTCAAAACTTTTAATTTCTTAGGACTTACAGTCGATGAAAACTTGAATTGGAAAAGCCACATTGCAGTTATTTCGAACAAAATATTGAAAACTGGAATTATGACAAAACTCTAACATTTTATTCCAAAATCAGCTCTTTTACAAATTTATAATGCCTTGATTATGTCTCACTTAAACTATGGTGTAACTGTGTGGAATCAAAAATCTAGAACCTTAATAATGTTACAAAAGAAAGCCGTAAGAATAATATGCAATGCAAAATATAATGCTCACACCAGCATTCTCTTAAAAAATGAGAAAATTCTAAAATTCGGGGATATGTGTGCACTGGGTGATCTAAAATTTGTATACAAATTTATTCAAAATTTATCGCCTTATTATTTTAACAAATTATCAACAGAAAATGAGCTCTCCCATTCTTATAATACAAGACAAGTTGGTCAACTGAGGGTCCCTACTGTAAGACACGAATATGCAAGAAATAGCATTTCTTATAGATATCCCAAAATATATAATACCATGCCTGACAAGTACAAAGAAAAAATAATGACACACAGTTTTTCTGGATTTAAATATTACATTAAAAATGATATAATAAATTCTTATAGTGAAAGTTGTAGTATTCCAAATTGTTATATTTGTGAAAATTAATTATTAATGGCACAAAGCCTGATGTTGTCCAGTTTTTTTGCTCGACATATGTAGATTTGAAATTACTCATTTATTTTTATGATTCTCTAACCAACCATGCAGTGAGCATTATGTAATGATTGTCATCATAATATAATAATTTACCTTTTCCATCTTTTTTTTTTTTTTTTGGGAGGGTGGCCCACCAGCAGCGACCGTGTTTGTGTCTTCGGTGGGTCTCCTGGCGTAATCTTGTATATAATTGTTGTTGTATAAATGTAAATGTGTTTGAGCCAAATAAATACAGTCTGAGTCTGAGTCTGAGTCTGAGTCTATCTTTCTATCTACAAAATTAATGTATTGTATTATTTCCTGAGAACAAAGAATTCTGACCTGTTGCCTTCAGGGCTACCAACCTTCAAATGAACTGAGGAACATGAATGTGCAACAAATACAATGAAATGTTGTCAAACAAGAAGGATTGAAGGCAAACAAAGGGATTTAAATTAATTTGTTTTGTACTTAGTGGTATAAGTTAGATAACACCCTAAAACCCTCGGATATATTTCATATTGTCACAAACGAGGGCGTTATCTATTACATGTCGCAAACCCAAACAATAACTGTGAAAGGCTAACACCTGTGATTTGAGTTATAGTACTTACTAGTTTTTCAGTTTATCAGGAACAGTCACACTGGCACTGTTCATGTTTTATGATGCACAAGATAATAATAAGGTCAATTAAGGACCAAAAAATAGACAAGAAACAAGAAAAAACCTCTCTGTAATATATTGCACTGGCATGTACTATAACTCTATAACACTGATTGTGTTATATGTTTTTGTGTCCTATTTATCGATTCACATGCCCATCCCCTCAGAGTTTGGTCGGGGGCATGCAAGATGTCTAAAAAATTAAAAAATTAAAAGAAAAAGGCCAAGCAGCAATACTTTACCTTCTGGTTTATGGATGTGTGATGCAACCAAGTCAATTGAATACAAGATTCTCTCACATTGTGGCCCACCCTGTAACAATTTACCTATAGTTTGTCACGTCAAGCAGAGGACAGACGTTTGGCCGGATATCTCAGCAACCAAAGGTCCTACAGGAGAAATACACTTACCTATGTGTAGCTTAGCTCGTTTGTAACATGAATGTCCCATTTTCACAACGTTTCTGTGCCACTTTTGTCCGATATTTGCCAATTTGTTGATATTGCAGTCCAATTTCGTAAAATGTTGACATTTGTAATGCTACCAATCTGACAAACAAAGGGCTGTGACATCACAAAAGAGCACTGCAGTGCCACTTCAGACTTAGTTCTAGTCAAATTACTATTCCCAGAACCTCCTATCTCATTGTGTTGATTTTTATGGACTGTGCAAAAAAGGCTAAATTTCTGTCCCAATGCTTGACGTGACAAACTGTAATCATGTATTTGCTATTCACATTTGAAAATAACATTGCAGATGGGATATTTAGCCACAGGGCCCGAAATGCTGCTCGTCTCATTGTGGGCTTATTATAACCTCCTGTTGTAAGACTGACTTGCCTTATATGTGACATTCTCCTAAATGCTCGAAGTAGTATTTCTAGTGCTATTCTTTCCCAAAGAGATACAGCAATACTGTACCACACCCTCACAAGAGACTTTCATGACCGCGGAAGGGACGGTCCTATAAAACAGGGAACACTGTATATCATATCTATAGTCATCTGTTATCTTCGAAAATTCCTCCCTTAATTGATCCTGCCCTGCATTATGAGGCCACTATCAGTTGTCACAATTTCAAAGGATTTCACTTGGCACTTGTCTCTTTTCTCATCTCTTATCAGATAGTGCAGATAAATATAATTATTAAAAAAAGTAAATCATTATAGCAGTAAGAGTGTCATTATTACATCTGCAAAAGGAGACACATAACATAATGATTGACTTGGATCAACTCAAGAGGACAGCTTGTGAAACAATAGACAAATATGCAGGTATGTTCATTCACTTAGAACTGGTATAAAATGGCAAAAGTTTTACAATTCATTCATGTTCATAACAGCTAATATTAAGCACAGTGGCATGGTGATTTGTGTGAGAAAAGATTACTATATTAAATATTTCATGATCATAATAAGCTTCTAAATATCCACAAAGAGGTGTTTCTAGAAGCATCATGTTTGATATCATTATAAACATCCCAAAAAATGTTCAATGAACTATACATAACTGAATAAAAGTTATTGAAATAGTGATGACCCGTATCTTGTGAAAAACAATAACACATTTTGTTTGGAAAACATTGAAACTCTTCTCAGTCTGGTAAGATGTAACACTCGACTTAGAGATAAGTTCTAGAAAAAAGAACTTTGCCTGGTACATTTTTTTATCCTTCGTCATTGACCATGATGTCAAATTCTAAAATGAGTGTCACAGCTTGAAGATTAGATCAAATAGCATTCACAGATACCCGATGATGTCACAGTCTTAACGAAGTTTTCGAAAAACTTTTTGTTGAACAAACCTGAATACAAAAATGAATTTCGAGAAATAATTTAGATAATCAAAATTTAGTGTCTTTAAAATTTATTTTTTGCGTTCAGGCGGTCCCGTCTTCATGCTTTGACATTTACATATCATTTTAACAGAAGAAGTCCTCAGTTGTCTACTGAGCATGATTTAGAAACAAATTTAGGTTTTCATCTCAGCATGCTACCAGTGCTACTATATCCCACTTATGTAATAAAAGAAGTAATATACAAATATTTCAAGTAAATTGTCACTTTTTATCAGATGTATTCAAGTAGTCTGCCTCTGTAAGAAGTCTTGTCAATGATATGTTCTTTTATCAATTCAGGAGACTTTCATCAGCTCAGTAAAGAACTCTGGAATCGGCCGGAATTAGGATACGAAGAAAAATTTGCCCATGAATACCTGACTAATTTCTTGGAGAATCATGGTTTTGAAGTCGAGCGACATTACCTAGGTTTGGAGACCGCTTTCAAAGCCACTTTTGGAGATGGAAAGCCACATGTTGCAGTAACTACATCAAAACTGTTTTGTGGGTTTTGAAATTTTCTAATAAGATCCAAACAAAAACAAACAATAAATGTGCTTTTGGCAAATAAATGCCATATTGACATGCTGAAATCACAGCGAAATTTCTTATAATGTACAGTAGTGGACAAAAGTTTAGGCCACTTCAATTTTTTGGCAATATTAGGGAAAAGAGGTGCTCAGCTGAAATATTTCTCCATGGATTTTCTTGCCTATGTGTCAGGGAAGTTCTACAAGAGAGAAAACTTGATCTGTTTTTAGAACTTCCTTGAATATGTGTGATAAACCAAAATTTCAGGTGGTCTAAACTTACGTCTGATACTTGCTTACATCCACAAAGGCCCTTAATGGCATTGTGCATTAGCGGAAAGGTGGCTAAATTATTCAATGTTATTTTAGACAAGTTATTCAAACATGTTTCATGTGATTTAAAGGAAATTAGTCATGAAACAGGAAAATACACATTTTTAAATAATTTTTTAAAATTTCAACTTAGGAGGTAATAATGGTGATTCAATGAGCCAAAATTGTTAATAAATAAAAGGTCAACTAAAAACAACTAAGGAAATATGTATCTGACACATTTTCATCCTTCTAATGGAGTATGAATACACTTGACAACCGTCATACTGCAAAAATGGAGTTTTTGCCTGGTTTTGTCTAAGAGACTCCTATTTGAAGCATCATAAAACAGTGAAAGGAGAGTTTTCAGTCACCTGAGTATGTGTCCTGATAAAATCAACAAACTTTTGTTCTTTTCCCACAGTACAGACAAAATTACAGACGCCACTCTCGAAAGTGTACTGAAACGTAATGTTAATGAATGGACCAGTTTTACGCCTTCCATAAAAGTGGCTGTAGTTTCATCATAAGTACAGCGAACAAACTAAAGTTGTTTGATTTTATCAGGACACATACTCAGGTGAATGAAAACTCTCCTTTCACTGTTTTATGATGATTCAAATAGGAGTCTCTTACACAAAACCAGGCAAAAACACCATTTTTGCAGTATGACTGGGTGTAAAGTGTATTCATACTGCATTATAGAAGGATGAAAATGTGTGAGATACATATTTTCTTAGTTGTTTTTAGTTGACCTTTTATTTAACAACAATTTTGGCTCATTGAATCACCATTATTACCTCCTAAGTTGAAATTTAAAAAAAATATTAAAAAATGTGGTTTTTCCTGTTTCATGACTAATTTCCTTTAAATCACATGAAACATGTTTGAATAACTTGTCTAAAATAACATTGAATAATTTAGCCACCTTTCCGCTAATGCACAATGCCATTAAGGGCCTTTGTGGATGTAAGCAAGCATCAGACGTAAGTTTAGACCACCTGAAATTTTGGTTTATCACACATATTCAAGGAAGTTCTAAAAATAGATCAAGTTTTCTCTCTTGTAGAACTTCCCTGACACATAGGCAAGAAAATCCATGGAGAAATATTTCAGCTGAGCACCTATTTTCCCTAATATTGCCAAAATATTGACGTGGCCTAAACTTTTGTCCACTACTGTACATATTAAATAACATCGCTTTGATCTTATGAGAAAAGGTCAAAATTCACAAGACTGGTCATCCTAGATATAATTTATGGAAAATATTATGAATAAACATTAAAGGTAAAGGGTAACCAACATACGAAAAGTATCAATAGAATCCAATAGAATCCAATAATTAAATATTTAAATGCACATTTGCTCTTGGATTTTCCATGATTCCAAAAAAATTTAAATGTTTAGAAATTGTGTCATTCTGATGAATTTTGAAAATATATTCAGTTTTAAAATAGGAAATTTTATAGAAAGACACTGTTGCAATTGTGTCTGACAGCTAGTATCTGATAAAATTAATGTTTTGTCTCTTTCCTACACAGGTGTTAAGTGAGTATGATGCTCTACCAGAAATCGGCCATGCATGTGGACACAACTTGATTGCGGAAGTTGGGGTGGCATCAGGGATCGGGATTAAGGCTGCGATGGAAGCTGCTGGGGCCAAAATCGGAAAGGTTCTTGTCCATATCCTTTCTTGACTATTGGTGTAAATTGACGTCAGTGTCTAGCAGACAAAAGCAATGCTGAACCAAGCTGGATAACTGACCTTGCAGTGGGGCTGTATACCGTTGCCGACATTCGATACAATACGTATCATCTCAAATTCGGGCCGATCTGCATTTTCGAGGAATCCGCTTCCCGAAAGCGTAATTTTTTAAAGTTGACCTCACACTAGACCGGACGTCAACAAGACGATGCTCTCGAGTTCAGCTCATGATTTTGCGGACATTTGCTCTCAAAAATAGCTTGTTTTAGCTGGATTTGACATAATTGAACCAAAAGAGCTGGATTTGACATAATTGAACCAAAAGTGCTGCTTTGAAAACCGGTTCTAGTGGCCAGACTGCACCAGTACAGCCGGTATTTATCGGACCGGTGTGGTGCCCTACGTTACAGTTCAAGACTTCAAGTTCATGAAATGTTTTATCGCAATCTTAAACATATTTATGACTGTCTTTCCTAAGTTCCCGGGAAATATTTTAAAAGGAACTTTTATTAATGTGAATGCGCTGTAACCCAGCCTTCAATAGAAGAATCATATTATAAAGTATTCATCTTCAGTTATACATAAGTTCGGAAATGGCTGTAGATGAAGTTTCTATTCATCAAAACTTTCGTACAAAATACAATATATCTGGATACAAGTAAACAAAATATGTGAATCCATTCAATACAACATTCATTTCATCATTCCATGAATTTTCTCAGATGCTCCTTTTCAGTTGACAGTCCTCGGCACTCCAGCAGAAGAAAACGGCGGAGGCAAAATTGATTTGATAAAGCGAGGAGCATTTGAGGATTTTGATTTTGCCGGAATGTGCCATCCTTTCCCTGCTACCTCTGCTGATGCCAGTCCTGGAATTCTAGCCGTTGAATAGTAAGGTTGATTCAACTTGATTGAATTAGAGCTCTTGTCATCATTATATTGAACTTCTTTTATTTAGCCAAGCTCTACAACTTCAGTGTACTTTCACTCAACAGTGCCTAAGTCTCCTTAAACCTTTAATTTAAAAAGTCTTACTATCAACGACATCTGACTTTGACCTGACAGCTGAATTCATCACTCACCGGCCTGGCAAGTGATTCAATCAGTCCAACAAGTTGTTTAATTTTGGCCAACAGTACAACGAATTATACTACTGGTGGAGCACTGGTCAAATTCAACTGAGAGCCCTCCAGTGTATATGTCGAATTCAGCCATCATGTCAAAATCAGAAGTCGTCAATGCTACAACTTTTATTTTGATATTATAATGCACAGAATAAAAGTCTCACACAAACCTTAATTTTGATTAAATTGCACTCCTTGCACTCTGTCAAACAGTCAAAGTCTCTTAAAACCTTTATATCGAATTTGTTGAACAGTGTCAAAGTCTTTCACAACCTTTAGTGTACTTTAATTCAACAATGTGAACTATGAAAGTGTCTTGTGACCATCTATACATTTCCATTGAATAATGACAAAGCGTCTCACCTCTTTTAATTTGTTTTTATTGAACAGTGTCAAAGTCCATTACAAAGGTAAACCGAGCCACGCTTCAGCATTCCCTTGGAACGGAATAAATGCTCTCGATGCTGCCGTGATGGCTTTCAACAACATCTCGTGTATGAGGCAGCAGATGAAGCCCAATTGGAGGGTTCATGGTGAGTGTCCTATTTCTGCTTTTCGTCAGTAAGACAGTAACGCTGTACCATCCTTAGGACATAGAGCAGTTCATAATTATGAACCATGAATTTTCCTTTGATTTCATTAGCAGAAGAGAATGAAATTCTCTCTGAAAGTAGTGAGGAGTCACCTTGCATTGCTGGCTTCAAAAGGTTTCAGCTGTTTTGTCTAAGGTACTACTTGCACTTTTAAATGAATCTCCTGTGAAAAACAGGAGTAAAGGTTTTCAAATTTCAGATGTATTTGTTACTAAGTGCAAGAAAAAGGTCACCGCCAATTATTGAAATGTCTATTATAGAATCAAAATTCAATTTTCCTCTTCATTTTCTTTTTCAAAAGGAATCATTAGCAATGGTGGTACAAGACCAAATGTAATACCCGAAGAAACTGCACTAGAATACACAATTAGAACACCTACCTCCGGAGAACTACAGAAGTTGAAAGAAAAGATAACGGCCTGTTTTAAGGCAGCTGCAATGGCCACCGGTTGTGAAGTGAGTAATGGAAAGAGTGCCTCTTTACAATATGATGCATGACCTTATTGCCACAGTACTTTATTAACTGGCATATTATAATAACATGAAATGTGATGGATGTTGTTCACACTGAGGTGCCGGGGAGTAATTTTAGTGGGAAAAATGTGGGGGGACATGCGGTGATGCGGTCGGAATCGGCAGTCAGAACCCCAAATACATAAAGTCAGTCAGGCTTTTTCACATTCATGAATTTTAAACTTTTATATGACATGGTAACCTGCCCTAGCAGAAAGGTGGGACATGTCTTTTAGAACTGCTCCTTGCCAAATTGAGCCCAAGGGCCATTACCTCTTTTTTTTTTGGTATTAAACAAAAAAGTGGGGGTGGGGGGACATTTGATGTCCCCCGGAGTCAATGTTGGGGACCTGTCTCCCCCTCCCTGTTCCCCAACAAATTGCATGCCTGCTGAGTGCTATAAGGTATAAAGCACCTTTATTCCATTTGACACCTCTGTCAGTCTATCACACGCCAGTAATCCATTGCGATAATTCTCATATTCTTTATTGTCCACTTATCCACTTACTTGAGTGTTTGTCTCATGGTATAAACCGGTTATTCCCCATGAGATCTGGAATATGTGTTTGTTGTAGGCCTACCTCGAGCTAAACCCTAAACCCTTGAGTGGTAAATCACATATTCCTTCTCTCGTGGTGAGTAGGGGAGAGCGGGGCACCATGAGCCACGGGGCACCATGAACCATTGCCCCTACAAGAAAAACGGCAAGATAGAACTGCTCGATAAGAAGACCATATATTCCTTTATTAGTGTAGAACGGGCTAGGGTAGCAACCATAATCTTTCTTTTCAATGTAGGACCAAGAATTGAAAAAAAACTTTTGACCAGTGAATTTGAGTAAAAAGTAAACATATTGGGTGGTGGAACTTTTACTTCTGGTACTTTAACTATTTCTGGCATCGTCATAAAATTTAGTCTTCTAAGAGGAGATAACTCATATGCTAGCATGATGTCATAACATTGATACTATGATAAACTGGAAAATGGTGATATGCACTAATAAATGAAATTTACAAATGGGGCACCATGAGCCACTCGGAGATAGGGCACCATGAGCCATTTTCTATAAAGTTTTAATGTACAATTAAAGCTGAATTGTAACAACAACTCTACTGTTGTAAGGCCAGAACTATAGTGCAAGACATTAGCAGCTGTTTAGGACACATTTGTGCTATTTCATTGAAAAACATGTAAAATCCATCTGATCCATATTGTGGTGTATGCCAAGGGAAAATTTCAAGTAAAACATCTGGTTTATGAGGTATCAGTTCTTTACAGTTGAATGAGAAGGATAATACATGTATGTAAACAGCCCCCAATACCATGGCTTATGGTGCCCCAAGGTCGGGGCACGATGAGCCGCTAGACTACATTTTTAAAAGATAATGTTTTGACTAGTTAAGAATTAAGAATATAATGTAACAACACTGGATATTGTAGCCAAGAGGTCTTGCTATGATTGTATAAAGCAACCAGCTATTTACCATTGAAACTTTAGGCTCAGGAGCTTAATTTCGGAAAAGTGGCTCATGGTGCCCCGCTCTCCCCTAGGCTAGCCTATAACCTTTTTTTTTTTTTAATTGATGTTTAGAATTGGTATAAGGTATATGATAACCCAACAAATTTGACCGTCATTAATTAAATTTATTTTCCTTATTATTTATTACAGATGGAAATGAAATGGGGCGAAAACTTGTACATGAATTTACTGCCAGCGCCAAAGTTGTCCGAGTTATTCCACAAAAACGGTGAATCAGTTGGTGTCGAATTTATGGCCGATAGCTCCCAACTAGCTGGACAAGCCGGAGGAACAGACATGGGAAATGTGTCACATGTCTTGCCGAGTATCCATCCAGTCTACACAATAGGGGGCACTGCGATCAACCATACGAGGGGTTTTACTGCAGATTCTGGTATGTTAAAAAATGTAACTAAATGATAAGACCAGTCATAAATATCTCATAATTGATCTTTGGCTTCTCAGATTCGCGAGGCATTTTTTCTCGAGTCAGCAGGACATAAATGTAAAGAAAACTATCTAAAATTGCAATTTTATAATGGCAATTGAATTAAAATTGTTGGTTCAATTATTTTTTATGGTCGGTAGAAAATCTGTTGAGTCGGTCGATTCCAGATGCTAAAAATCAAATAATATTATGTTTGGCCCAAGCAGTGTAATCCATATTGACTCACATTTTAAGAAATGTATAACTTTCTGTTACAGGTGCTGACATTGCACAAAAGTACACTTTAATGCAAGCGAAAGCTCTGGCCATGACAGGATTAGATGTCTTGTGCCAACCCGGAATGGTAAAATTGATAAAGGACCAATTTGAGAAATCTAAGCAAGCTGACATGGAAAACTAAGATTAATTTACAACCAGTTATTAATATACTTTTAAAATTGTATTCCTTAAATAATCTTTTTCATCTTTTATGTTATAATTTGCATTTCTCTAAACCAAATTTGCAGACTCAGGAAATAAACAATGGAATATTTAAGAGTTTGTGATTATAGTGTGTATCATGTAAAAGATATCACAAGTTATGATGCGATGGACAGAACTTTCGGAAAACCCTTCGTATCCGTTTACATAATAGTGACAAGTCCAGACATCTGAAGCCTGAACTCGACAGCACACGACAAGCATTATTTTATTTATTTATTTTTTTGGATAATTTAATTCACCCCTTGGTTATACAGTGGTAGACTAGCTAATTCCCACAGGCCATCTTAGTAGGGATTTTTCCCAAAAGGTAACATTTTAGGGAGGGTGTCTTAAGTGGTACTAAGTTAAGGGAATCCGTAGCATAGTGCCTGTTAAGGGACCCTCCTTCGGCCTCAGTGAATATCACCGGTCAGGTCCGTAAAACCTGATATTGACCTCAACTAAAGTCCATAATTGTACACTGTATATTAGTGTATATTATTCAAAATTGATTTCAACATAAACAATGACCTTTCAATAATGAAGCAAGGTTTAGGGATACATTTTCAACATTTTAGATGATTTATATTCATGCAGCAAAAGGGCTGAAGGTCGTTTTGCAAAGCGAATTGAGCACAAGAATGGTTTAAAAAATCTGTGCAGTGATGGTCTCAACATCAATGGTCGACATTAGGTCAAGTGGACCAGCTTCTTATCAACGATTTAGTTTCAAATTTAACAAAACATGACATATTCATTCAAAAGTGTCTTAAAACTTCAATTTTCTCCACTAATATTCCATGTATCTATCTATTATTTTATGGAATAGTTAATAATCAGGCCCGTAGGCTAGGGGGGGGGGTAAGGGGGTGATGGGTCACCCCCCCCCCACTGGCCAAGGAGTTCCACCCAAGCTAAAAAAATAAAACTTAAGAAACAAAATTTGGCCACGGTATTTGAAGTCCGACCCTGGTGTTTTTTAAATAAGCCGTGAGACTCAGAGTGGAACTCTCCTTTTTCCAGCCCTCCGGCATCGCCGAGCACAAAATATGTTTACTGAAAATGTTTCCGGAAACAAGCCAACATTTTGTACCATTGCCGATTCAGTGGAGCTGGCATTCCAGGCTCCGGAACCCTTTTAATCAATTCAAAACACTACGGATTTGCATTGCCAGGTCCAAAATGGAATGTTTTGCATGAATTTCCACCATATTCCAGTACTGTCAGGCTGATTAGACTGTGATATGGACCTCGGAAAACCCGGCCCCATTGATAATGTCCAGGCCGATGTTTCCGGAAATAGTTTTATTATGCTCGACAACCCAAGAGAGCTGCAACAATGAGAGTTGCACTATCAAGGCCTCTAAATAAGTTAAATATAAATTCACTAATAAAAAAATTGGGCGGGCATCATTGTTGTAGACCGTGATTACATCTGACAGTTGCCAAATTTTCAGACTAAAGTGGACCAAAATTACCAAACATGAAAAGACCGTAGCCTGGTGGCCATGTCCTGATCAGATAAGATCACTGCAGGGGGCACCTGTGAATTTCAGTGATGCTGCCCTCCGCTATCTTGACCTTAAATCCTTAACCAAATTCTGTTGGTTGCTGCCATACGGGCATGATAGTGGAACTCTCTTTTTTCCAGCTCTTTGGTGTTCCCTACGCACAAAAAAATTGTCTTGAAACATCGCCTGTTGTCAATTGTCAATGGGGTTGGGTTTTCCAAGCTCAAAACACTTCTAAATCCACAGCTATGTATCGTAAAACAATCCATGAATTAGGTCCAGAAGTTGACTCAGTTGGACTTGTCCAGTGCTGTCAGGCTGATTAAAGTGTGTTTTGGACCCCAGAATACAAGCTCAATAGACTTAGCAATGGTTCAACATGACGGCTTGTTTTAATGTGCACTGGGACGTCGGAGAGCAGCAAAAAGGAGAGTTCCACTATCAGGCCTTATTGGTTAGTGCTTTGTAATACTCGCTATTACTAAATAAAAGTACCGATTGATTTATTCTTCAAATGTGGAAGTCCAACATTACAATAAATTGATGTTACAATTTCATGCTGTATGGCATCCTTTTTTACCATCAAAACTGCTCAGAATATGTCTCAGACGATCTGAAAACCGTTGGCTTCTGGGGCCTAGAGCGGCCCCCACACCCCGGCCTCGAGTTTGGTCCGCTTTAGCCTCTGTCATCACCCCCCCAACCACAGAGCAGCCTACGGGCCTGATAATAAGCCTTGACAAGCTAAAATAAATCATTAACATGTGATTCATTTCATTTTAAACCAGACAACAAGAAAACATAACAAACTAAAGTTACATAATCATTGTCAACTGATGATTATGTAACAGTGAGCAATTATCTACATGCAGATCATGTTATTGTTTCTTTTGATCACTCAACAATCTAGCATAGACTTAAATTTGGCAGCTATCAGTGTCGTCTTCCTTATTACTATTTAGCTGATTATCTATCAATTATATTTATTCTGAATCCTACTTATTTGCTATCCTATCTACATGTATCTATCTAGAGGTAAATACAGCCAAATACCTAGGTGTCAACATCAACAACAAGATTTCCTGGAACGACCATATATCATCAATCACCAAAAAGGCCCACTCCACCATGGGATTCATCCAGAGGAACACAAGCAGCTGCCCGAGCGACACCAAGGAAATGTGCTACAAAACGCTTGTTCGTCCTCTTGTAGAGTATGGCAGCGTGGTGTGGGACCCTCACACCCAAGCCAACATCACCGCACTGGAAAAGGTACAAAGAAGAGCGGCAAGGTACGTCTGTGGAGATTATAGAAGAACTAGCAGCGTCAGTGAGATGATTGGGAAGCTTAAGTGGCCCTTATTGGCACAGAGAAGAGCAGCGGCCAGAGTTACTATGATCTATAGAATAGTAAATGGCCTAGTGGATATTCCATCACAGCCCTATCTCCAGCCATCGCCACGTTCTGCATTAAAGTTCATCCTGCCTCACGCCAGAATAAATTGTTACCAGAAGTCGTTCTTCGTAGATGGAGTGAGATCCTGGAACACCTTGGACGAAAAAACTAGATTATGCAGCTCCCTAGAATCATTTAAATGCGGAATTGCCAATGTACATAGTTAAACCGTACTGTTTTTATCGGAGTGTACATAATTTGCTTTTAGAAGTGCCTTACCCCTAGGCTACGTTTTTAAACAGCACGTCCACTGCCACGCACGCGCAGTACAACAGCACGATTATACGCCCCTGGGTGTCTGTGCTCACAAGGAAGAAGAAGAAATTGAATATAAAATGAATTTAATGAAAGTTATGGTAAAACCATAAGTCCTAAAAAACTTTTTAAGTGCTGCGCGAATTTCAAGGCTGTGCCATTTACATATTATCTATAGTCGTCTGTTATCTGTGGAAATTCCTCATTCAATTGATCCTGCCCTGCATTATGAGGCCACTATCAGTTGTCAACATTTCAAGGATTTCACTTGTCACTTGTCTCTTTTCTCATCTCTTATCAGATAGGGCAGATAAGCATATATATATATGAATATTAAAATTAAAGTAAATCATATAGCAGCAAGAGTGTCATTATTACAGCTGAAAAAGGAGAAACATAACATTTTTATAATGACTGACTTGGATCAACTCAAGAGGACAGCTTGTGAAACAATAGACAAATATGCAGGTATGTTCAATTGTTCATTCATCAACAGGTATAAAATGGATGTTTCAACTGTCAAGATCAAAGAAATAGGGAAACGTTTTATGATTCATTGATGTTCTAAACAGTTAAGCACAGTGGCATGGTGAAAATAGATGTGATTACTTTCAATGAAACAAGTATAATTATATTAAATATATTATGATCATGACAAGCTTCTACATATCCACAAATAGGTGTTTCTTGAAGTATCATGTTTGATAACATTATGAACATCCCAACAAAAATAATTCTTGCTCCCTTACAAAAACTTCAACTTCATGTCTCAAAGAACTCTTCTTCGATTTTTATAGAAACAGACCGGCTTTTTAACCCTGAATATTGACACTGTGGCTCTATTTGTAGTCTGGTTGCTTACTTTTTGTCTGAGCCAGCAGACCCTGAGTGCAAGTTCTCTTCTTTTCAAAAATTTTAGTTGTCACAGATTAAGTTGCATAACTTCATATATATTAGAAGCACAGATTTTAAGACACTGACTAAATGCATTATAATTATGCATGTTTAGCTTGTTCAGCTTTGGTACCTGGACTGGTTGATAGATGTTTCAATGAACTGTACATAACTGAATCAAACTTATTGAAATTGTGATGACTATAGTGTCTTGTGAAAAACACATTTTGTTTGGAAAACATTAAAACTCTTTTGGTAGGATGTAACACTCGGCTTAGAAAGAATTGTACACAAAAATAACCGGCATGGCAGGTTTTTATATAGATCCTTTGTCATTGATCGTGACGTCAAACTCTATGATGAGTGTCAGAACTTGAAGATTAGGCCACACATAATTGATCTTTAGCTTCTCGGATCCTCTCGAGGCTCTTTTTCTTGGGTCGGTCGGTAGGACGAAAAAAAAAAACTGAAATCTCAATTTTTTTTTTTTGACAAAAATCAGAATTTTCATGGGTCGGTCGGTCGAAAAAAAAAATTTGCGAAGTTCTGCATGTTGCCAACAAAAAGGGTTTTATGTGCAATTTTTACTGTCGCAATAGATTGTAGATTTATCCCATAATGAATATATATATTTATATTGATTTCAATTTCAAAGTGACAACATGATACAAAATATAATATCATCATTATGCAGTGTACATGACAAACAAAAATCAACAGCAGTTACCTGATAATGATCTAAAACAGTGACATAAAATAATGTTTGTCTGTATGCTGTTTTATTTATTTCTTGGGCCCAGATTTGCCATGTGGCTGCAGTTCCCTTACCATGAATACCTTGTGCTATTAAAGTTTCAAAGAAGTACATGAAGGAAGCTGGTACTGATAGGCCTTGACTGTGCCAACCAGGTTTCCATTATGGCTAAATATCAATATCAGTGGAGGCTGACTGGCACTGCTCACTGGCAGTATGGCACTGGCATGATACAACCAACTTGGTGCTAATGTTATGGTGTGAAACAGTCCTCTATTTCCCTGCAACTAGTGAAACTGCTGTGATAGAACTTAAATGTCAAATGTGTGCACTGTTGGTCATTCACAAAGAAATTAATGTAAACCCAGTGAAACTGGTATCATGAATGTGCACAACCATTGCTCTGATATGTATGTAGAACTATAGGTGGAGCCACTATGACTCTCATTGGCTCTCATTACTGAGGTTCCACCAAGAGTTAAACTGACCTGATTTTTAGTCATTTTACAAAGGAATATGATGTTAAAATTAGAGTTAGTACACAGTATTCAGTATGAAATACCTTATTGATGAATAAAAAGTGAAATTTTGGCAAAAACCAGAGAAGAAATAATGATGCAAAAGTGACCTCAATATGGATGAAATAACAGATGTGGGAAGCACATAAGACTGGTTGAATGAGAAAAATTCTGGTTTTTAAAGTGCCATTCAGGTAAGCTAGGTGTGGTTCCTCTGGCTTTTCACCATCGGGAATTGGCTTCAGATCAGGTAAGGTCGGCGGTAGGCAAAATAAATAAATTGGTAAGTGGTCATTTTTTTTCTTGGTCGGCACAAAGTCTGTTGTGTCGGCGGGTCCGAGAAGCTAAAGATCAATTATGTGTCGCCTTAGATCAAATGGCATTCACAGATACCCGATGATGTGACGGTTAAAACAAAGTTTTCGAAAAAACACATAGCTTTGAAAATGATAATAACAATTAACAAGATGAATAAGCTCAATCTCCACAAAAATTATTTCTAATGTCAACCAAGGAACCCAAACAGTTAATATTTAAAAGCAGAAGTCCTCAGTTGTCCACCGAATATGATTTAGAAACAAATTTAGGTTTGCACCTCAGCAGGCTCAGCATGCTACCAGTGCTATATATCACACTTATGTAATAAAAGAAGTAATATAATAACATTTCAAGTAAATTGTCACTTTTTATCAGACATGTTCAAGTTGTTTACCTCTGTAAGATATCTTGACTTGTTCTTTTCATAGAAATACATAGAACGGACATGAGGCTGCATGAAGCCACCTCAAGATGAGGTCACCAAATCCACCATATTGGAACTGCCCTGAGACATGACGTCACAATAGACTAATTGTGATGTGACATCATGCCATTGTTATAAGTGACATCACTGTTATTGGTGACGTCATGATACCATTGTTTCAGGATACTGGGCAGTTCCAAGATGGTGGATTTGGTTGCTTCATCTGCCAGAGCCTCATGTCCGTTCTATGTATTTCTATGGTTCTTTTATCAATTTAGGAGAATTTCACCAACTCAGTAAAGAACTCTGGAATCGGCCGGAAATAGCATATGAAGAAAAATTTGCCCATGAATATCTAACTACCTTCTTGGAGAAGCATGGCTTCAAAGTCGAGCGACATTATTTAGGTTTGGAGACCGCTTTCAGAGCAACTTTCGGAGATGGAAAGCCACACGTTGCAGTAACTACATCAACACTCTCTTGTTGGTTTTGATGTTATCTAATAGGGTCCAAACAAAAACAAAAAATAAATGTGATTTCAGCAAATCACTCCATAAATGTTATAATGATTTGCTGAAATCAGAGAGAAATTTCTTATAATATACATAAACAGTTCAACAAAAATAAGTCCCCTTTTATGAAAACTTGAATATCTCGGAGACAGCTTTTCTTATGTCTATGAAAGTTGCCCAGCTTGTAGGCCTGCATATGGACATTGTGCGTGTTTGTATTTTCATTGCTTCTTTTCGATAAACCGCGAGTGCACATACCCCTCTTTTCAAAATCCCAGTTTTTGCTTTTTCCAAAAAGAATTTCACAAAAGGTGCTCAAACTCAGCTCAAATTATTTCTAATGTCATCAAATTAATCTAAACAGTGAAAATTTTACAAAAGAAGTCCTCAGGTGTCTACTAAATATGATTGAGAAATAAATTTTCTCCAGACGCTTCATGAAGTACGTCGCAGCTGGTGGCTCCCCAACATGGTGAAATTAGGCGTATCCATTGGAAAAGCCATGGATTTTTTATAACAGCTAGGGGTATGCTCACTCAAAGGATGCTGCCTCAGCCAGGAATAATGTCGTTAAGTTACACATACACATATTAAGGTTCCATATATAGGCCTATATATAATTCAGTCAAATTTCATAGAAGTTTTAAAAGGAAGAGTCTTTGAAATATTCAAGTTTATTTTTAAGGGGGACTTATTTTTGTTGAATTGTTTATTAAAGATCATTGTTTTGACTAAATGAGAAAAGGTCAAAATTCACAAGACTGTTCATCCCAGATATGATTTATGGAAAATATTATGAATAAACATTAAAGGTCAAGGATAATCAAAATAGCGGACGTGTCTATAGAATCAAATAATTAAATGTTTAATTGCACATTTGCTCTAGGATTTTCCAAGGTCCCAAAAATGTTCAGAAAGTGTGTCATTCTATTGAATTTTGAAAATATATTCACCTAATAGTATCTGATGAAATAAATGTTTTGTCTCTGTCCTATTCAGGTGCTAAGTGAGTATGATGCTCTACCAGAAATCGGGCATGCATGTGGACATAACTTGATTGCAGAAGTTGGGGTGGCATCAGGGATCGCCATCAAAGCTGCGATGGAAGCGGCCGGGGGTAAAATCGGAAAGGTTCTTATCTGTTTCCTTCCTTGACTATAGCATAAATTCAAATAGTGTAAATTGTGGTCAGTGTCCAGGAGACAAAAGCAATGCTGAACCAAGCTGGATGAACTGACCTTGCTGTTGAGGACTTGCGGTTTATGAAATGTTTAATTGCAATCCTGAAACTTTTATTTATGTGAATGCACTGTAACCCAGCCTTCAAAAGATAGATCATATAATAAGGTATTCAACTTCAGTTCTACGTAAGTTTTTAAATGGCTGTACAGGGCTAGAAAAATGTGAATTTCCAGGCAATTTAATAAAATACAACAAAATTTCCCACAATTAGTCACAAATTAAGCAACTACTTCCAAGGCAAGAATTAGGACCTTTCTTTGAACATTTCCAGAGAGATTGACAAATGTCCAGGCAATGACATGCCCGAATTCCTACTTTTCCAGCCATGTGGCTGTTGTAGATGAAGTTTCTATTCATCAAAACTTTCTTACAAAATACAATGTATCTGGATACAAGTAAACAAAATATGTAAATAAATTCAATACAACATTCATTTCATCATTCCATGAATTTTCTCAGATGCTCCTTTTCAGTTGACTGTCCTCGGCACTCCAGCAGAAGAAAATGGCGGAGGAAAAATTGATTTGATAAAGCGAGGAGCATTCGAGGACTTTGATTTTGCTGGCATGTGCCATCCTTTCCCTGCTACCTCAGCTGATGCCAGTCCTGGAATTCTAGCTGTTGAATTGTAAGATGACAAAATTACAGCTTTCATGATTTTGGTGTAGTGCATGGTGTTAAATTTTTCTGAAACCTCTATTTTGATTTTCTTTTATTGAACAGTGTCAAAGTCTATTACAAAGGTAAACCCAGTCACGCTTCAGCATTCCCTTGGAACGGAATAAATGCTCTCGATGCCGCCGTGATGGCTTTCAATAACATCTCATGCATGAGGCAACAGATGAAGCCCAATTGGAGGGTTCATGGTGAGTGTCCTATTTATTCTCTTCTTCTGTAATGCTCTTCCGTCCATAGGATGGATGGATGGTTCGGGCTTTATGTCCTGTATTTATGCATTTGGTAGGCTGCTGTGATGGCTTTTAATAACATCTCGTGTATGAGGCAGCAGATGAAGCCCAATTGGAGGGTTCATGGTGAGTGTACTACTTCTTCTCGTCTTCTGTAATGCTCATCCGTCCAAGGACATAGTGCGGTTCATGAACTGACCCAAGACATTTTAGGCAGGGAGAATGAAATTCTCTCAGAAAGCAGCGCCGTTTTCTGCTAATTTATGCTATTTACAAAATGTTATTAATTTTTCACTTTCATTCTGTTATAATGCTTTTGGTGACACTAGCCAATGGAAAATTTTTCTTGTACATATATAGGCCTACTCACCGAAATGAAATCAAACTTTGTCATTGTCTTTGTCATTGTCAATGCCAAGGAGTCACCCTATGCTGCTGACTTCAAAAGATTTCAGCTGTTTTGTCTACTGTCATATACTTGTACCACTGCTTGAAAATGGATGTCTTGTGAAAAACAGTAGTCTGGCCTTTCCAATTTCAAAAAGGCATTCGTTGCTACGTGCCAGATAAAAGGTCAACGCCGATTCTTGAGCTTTCTATGGTTTCAGTGCCTCCAATTGTCACAATTCATATCAGAAGACGATGATGAAGTCTAAACTGCTTTAGGCAACACAATTTAATGTCACAAGACCGAAATATTTCTTAAAGTCAGTAGAAAAATGTCTGTTGATTTGCTGACACATCGTTATGATGAACAAAGGTTGCCAAGCCCTAGTCCTACAGATCTTTTCATTATTAATTTGTCATGGAATTATTGTCTCTTTTATTTTTTGTCAATATTTAAAGTGCTCCTGAATAGCAAATTTAACATCAAGAATTGTGGGGTAAAATGATTACTTTTGACTGCTTGCATTGCAAAGGCCTGTAATGCCATGGCTTGTAAATTCTCTCAAGTCTCAATTAACAACTGGCGGTAAATCTGAAATGTAGGAATGATGCGTTAAATCGTTGGTGAGTGAATGTTCATCAAGATTTGCTTGTCACAACATGTAATAAAACTCATTTTTTAATCTTTAGTGGCCTTCTTGAATCATTATTAACAAAGGGAAAATGTTTAAGTCAAAAATTCAATTTTCCTCTTCATTTTCTTTTCAAAAGGAGTCATTAGCAATGGTGGTACAAGACCAAACGTAATACCAGAAGAAACTGCACTAGAATACACAATTAGAACACCTACCTCCGGAGAACTACAGAAGTTGAAAGAAAAGATAACAGCCTGTTTTAAAGCGGCAGCAATGGCCACCGGTTGTGAAGTAAGTTTTGGAAAAAGTTTCTTTGCAGTAAGTTACATGACTTTCTTACTTGACCAACTGACATTGACACAAAGTCTTATGGATGTTGTACACATTGCTCAAGGTTTAAAGCACTTTTATACCATTTGACACTGTATAGGATCTTGGTGGCTCCACTGTCTAGTTTAAATGTTATGGCAACCTCTGGTGTTTATATTAACCTTACTAATGAATGGAACGTTACGTTTGGTACATTCGTTTCGCTGCTCCAAAGTGCTTTAGGAGTAGGATTAGTTTGATCACTCCAGATCATTCGTTTTGCGTTTCCGGGAGTAGTTCGGAGTACATTGGAGTGGATCGGAAGTACTTCAAGAAATTGGGATATCCCATGAAGTATGATTGTTTACATAAATAAATGACACTTCAGAAGCTTTGATTTAGTGGCTGATTCGAATGTACCTGATGACTTCCGCCCAAGCTGTAAAACCACATGGCTGTCAGCCAATCAGATGCCAGTATTGAATGTTCCATTTCGATAATTTTTCCACATTCTTTGTTGTCCACTTATCCTCCCATGTTTACCTGTTTGAATGTTTGTCTCACAGTATAAGACCGTTAGGGTGGCTGAAAAAAATAATTCTTAAATTCATATCGCATACCCCTTCATTTTCTGTGAAATGGTAAAATAAAGACGCTGTTAAAATTTAAGAAAGATCCTTCAAGTCTATGTGGTCCTTTTGCGTAATCGCGGTTATAAATATTTCGCTTATTATTCGACATACAATGATAATATTTATACCATTGGTCTCAGGAGAAAATTAGCTTCAATTTGAGTACCAGGAAGCTATACTTACAATGACATTTGAGCTTGCAGGATTTCAGAAAACTCAAAATTTCATATTGTCAAGCTAAACCGCTGAAATAATTCATCTAAATTGGCACAAGGGAATAATACAACAAAAGCATGTGATGTTTTGAACAATGAGGGTCAGACAATAATCCTCAGGGTGCATTGTCTGTCAAGTGTTTGGTGATAGGGCTTTACATCCTGCATTATTGCACCACGCTTATTTTTAGGGGCAGGGACCGCATTAACATGTATTTTCCTCAAATTGCAAGTAAGATCATAAAGGCCCATATTTGCAAAGATGGTGAGTAAAAATTTGTAGAAGAGATGCAGCATCTGGACAATAATCCTTAGGGTGCATAGAATTAATATGATGATGCCAATGCATAGAGAGACCGCCGGGTGAAGATCCACATATTTTGTCACCTGAAATTGAACATTTTTGTTAGTTCATTTTAACCTTTATAAAACTGATTCTACTTTTCTCATGATTATACATCACATGGGTTTTGTAAAATAAATTTATGACAAACAAACTAACAAATACATAATTAAATACCATTCTGAAATATGTTTTTTGAAATAGGACCTTTTATAAACTATTAGCAGTACGTATGTGTCCAGACATGTTATCTCTCAGGGATCAGAGATTATCTTTATTTTGCCAACAGAGATATAGACAGACAAATAGATAGATAGATAGGCTTATAGATAATAGATATATATATGTAGATACATGGATAAAACTTATCTCTGTGGGCCTGCATATTCCTGCTAGTCAGTACATCTGCTGCAGGTTTGGTGACGCTACATCAAATATGGTATAGGGGTTATATTTTCTTTGGCTACATGAAGCACTCCTGTTTATTTATAGATTGCCAAAGTGACGTCATCTCTGGACTGCTTATAGTTGTGACGTCATCACCATTGTCTTTCATTTAGTAATGACGTCACAAAAACGCCGACACTTTTTTTGTTTGGCGCATGCAAAAAAGTTTCTTAATATATCCCTGTGTGGGTAGTTCTGTCTTCTACCATTTGAAGACCTCTGGTCACTGCGCTTCGCGCAGTGACCTGGCGGTCTCCATTAATAGTTTGGCTGGATTTGTGAGAAAGAGAACTTTAAGTGAATGCCAACTTGATTATTTTCTGCCACAAACGACTGTGCACCGAATGTTTTTTAATGGTGTTGTGGAATTATAAGATGTGAAGATGAAAAATCAGTATGGCTCTAAGACTTAAAAGTATGATCCTAAGTGTGGAATTTGGTTTTCATGATCATAAAATACAACCTTCATTGAAATTTGGTGGCGTCTGAAAATGGTAATGTGTGAAAAATTTATATTTAATTGCCATATATACAGTGTAGATTTGTGTGTCTCTGCAGCAAGGCTATCGCACCATGAAAATCTGTCAATATTCTCACTTTCAACAGGAAATTGTTCCTTATGTACTTTATTCTTAGTAGAAATTTTAATTCAGCTAAATTTGAAAATATAGACTAATGATTTCAGCGATTTGGCTTGACAACATGAAATTTTGAGTTTTCTCAAAATCCTGCCAGCTTCAAAATTATCATAGATATAGCTTCCTGGTACTCAAATTGAAGCTAATTTTCTCCTGAGATCAATGGTATAAATATTATCATTGTATGTATATTTAAAACCGCGATGACACAAAAATGAATTATTTGTAAATTTTGGCCTGAAACCGAGGGGCTTTGGGGAACCACTTAGACTCGAAGGATCTTTCTAAAATTTTAACAGAGTGCTTATTTTACCATTTCGCGTAAAATGAAGGGGTATGCAATATGAATTTCAGAAATTGGTCTTTTTTTCTGGCCACCCTAAAGACCGTTATTCACCATGGGATCTGGAATATACATTTATTGCATCTCGGACTAAAGCCCTCACCGACAAATCACTTATTACATATGGAAATGAACTGCTGTGAATAGCCTATACTTAGATACAATTTTTTTAACAGATACTTACAATGAGTTCAAGACATAGGATAACCCGACTAGTTTGACCAACAGTCATTTATTTTCTGTCCGCTTAATTACAGATGGAAATGAAATGGAACGAAAACAACTACATGAATTTACTACCTGCTCCGAAGTTGTCAGAATTATTCCACAAAAACGGTGAATCAGTTGGTGTAGAATTTATGGCCGATAACTCCCAACTAGCGGGGCAAGCTGGAGGAACAGATATGGGAAACGTGTCACATGTCTTGCCCAGTATCCATCCAGTCTACACAATAGGGGGCACTGCGATCAACCATACGAGGGGTTTCACTGCGGATTCTGGTACGTTAAAAAATGTAACCAAATTCATTGAGGCCAGTCATAATTGATCTTTAGCTTCTCGGATTCATGAGGCATTTTTTCTGGGGTCAGCAGGACATAAATATAAAGAAAACTATCTGAAAGTTCAATTTTTATAATGGCAATTGTATCAAAATTGTTGGCTTAATTACATATTATAGCAGGCAGAAAATCTGTTGAGTCGGTCGATTCAAGATGCTAATTTAAAAATCAAATATGTTTGGTCTAAGTGTAAACCATATTGACTCACATTTTAAGAAATGTTCAACTTTTGTTCTGTTCTAGGTACTGACATTGCACAAAAATACACATTGATGCAAGCGAAAGCTCTGGCCATGACAGGATTAGATGTCTTGTGCCAACCCGGAATGGTGAAATTAATTAAGGACCAATTTGAAAAATCTAAGCAGGCTGACATGGAAAACTAGGACTAATTTACATCCAGTTATTTATATATTTTAAGTATTACGTTTCTTTTGAAAATTATCTTTTCACCTTTATGTTATAATTTGCATTTTTCTCAAACAAGTGCCCAGACTCAGGAAATAAAACGATGTAATATTTAAGAGTTTGTGATTACTAGTGTGTAAAAGATATTACCAGTTATGATGCGATGGACAGAACTGTTGGAAAACCCCTCGTCTCAGTTTACATAATTGAGAGAAGGTCCAGACATCTGACGCCTGAACTCGGCAGAACACGACAAGTTTTTTTTTTCCTTTTTTATTTCAACAATCACAAACCAAATTATCAAACCTTTTTCAAATCTCAAACAAATAATATGATATAATTAGTTTACTTTTGGTCAGCATCACTTGACACATATTTTGTGACAACCTTGTTCATCACGAGAGTACACTTAAAAGTGATATAACATAAGTAATTGAAAAATAGCCAAAAAAAACATAATCATGCATTTTTAGTGTCAATCAAATAAAAAATTATTCCAAAATAGAACAATAGGACTTCATGCTTAGAAAAATTAACATTTTGTCCAATCCTTTATGTCCCGACAAAATCTGCCCAGAGGAAAATAGAGTACTTTTGAAGCGCTCAAATTATTTAAATTACCAAATGTACTCTGATTGTACTGCAAAAATGTCTATACTTTTCTACAAGGGAGAGTATTTGCAGCGTATGGATTTGCATATAGGGAGTATAAATGAAGCGTAATTTAAATAATTTGAGCGCTTCAAATGTACTCTTTTTAACCCCGCGGGTTGCTGAGTTTACTTTGTGCGATTACATTATATTTATGTTTAAATGATACAGGTCAAACAATTTTTGACCACACATTGATAATATATTTTTTGCTGTGAACAACTTAGTGTTCATGTGCAGATTTGTATGTTAATGCCACAAACAAAAAATGTCACAAAAACAATTCTATGATATATTTTCCAATAATTACCATTTAAATATATATAATTTATATATATTACATATACTTCAGGAAGTGTATAAGTTCTAAGCTCATTTAGACACCTCTTTCTTGGGTTACAACATGCATCTTAATAAAAAATAAATTGTAATCTGACAGACGACTTTGCATGCCACAACACTTCTACGTTTGTACTCCCAGCCTTGACACTTTTCAGACCTCCCTTCCACTCGATTGTAACAAAAATAGCAACTGTCAACTTCAGTAGATGAATAATTAAATTAGATTTTATTCAATATTGCCATTAGAATAAACATAGGAATAACCTTATAGCTGCTTGCGGATTAGCGGTCCAAACAGTTTCAAAATTAACTTTCAACTTGATCGTGTGATGTCACTGGCTTAAAAATGTTTTGTTTGTGTCAGTTACGGTTAATCAGTTGATTCAGTGCTTATCATATCAAGCAGCATAGGTGACAATAAACAAACTAATTAAGGTACTTCATCAAATGAGAAGATTAGGAGACCAACAGAGAACTGTCAATGATATGGCAAAGCCATTTTGCAAATTGAAAAAAACAAAATGAATTTTTACAGTGGACCGCCAATCTGCAAAGAGCTCTAATAAGTGGGCCCTAACCACAAATTGTAAATAAAGGACAGTTTTGAACATAATAACGACCATTCAATAGTAAAGGAGAGTTTTTGGATTCATGTTCTTTACAGTAGGCCTAGTTCAGCTAATTTAAAGTGATTGCTGGCAAGTGAGGGAGGGGTGTGAGTAAGAACTTAATAATCTACACTGAAAAAAAATTGTGTGAAACAGACAAAACAAACGTTAGCTGGTGTCCATCCAAAATTTTGTGTACTGTAAATTAAGACAAAAGGTATGTGTATTTTTGACATTTCGTTGATCAAATCACACAAAAAATTGATCAGTATTGACAATTTCCTTGTCTATTTCACAAAAAAGGTTGTCTAATATAGGCTACACAAAATTTTGGACGGACACCAGTCCTGCTAACGTTCATTTTGTCTGTTTTACAAAAACTGTTTTTTCAGTGTACTAGGGCAAACATCTTCCTGGAGCAAGGGATTTAGAAACGCTATTTTGGTTGTATTGCATGTTTTGCAAAGGCTTGTTTTGAATCTGATTATACAAAACTTGACGTAAGAGTGAATGTCAGCAAAATCATCGCCACATGTGCAAGAATCTGGCTGACAATGAAGAGCTGTGGTGCTGTCGATCTCTCTCCTATCTGCATCTGGCCTGAAAGATATAATGAAAATAATTAGAAAATTCTTCTCACTGCTATTCCAAGATATTGTGAGAAAGACAGAGAAACTTGGGCAAGATGATATATATATATATATGTCACAAAAAATTTGAATCCGGGAGTTACTACAAGTTATACTTTTAACAGCTGCTGTTTCAGAAGGCTTCTGAGTTCTAACATGCATTTTTTTTTTTCAACTATATTCTAAAACCCTAAAAATCTGTTTGTGACTACCACAATTGCACATCAACAGCTGTCATAATTTGTACTGCCAATAAAGGTTATTTTTCAACTAAGTCAAACAATTTTCTACAATGGAAAAATCACTGGGGTTAATTTTAGTAATGATGATCATAATTTCAAGTACCTGCACACGGATGTTCTTTCGCGACATACAGGAAATTGTCAACACTGTCTCTGGCACAAAGCTTTTTGCGATAAACACATTCGTTCGGATGCCAGGTGACTTTGTCAGAGCCGCAAACGGGAAAATTGTCACTGGGACATTCGTCGTTGGCTGCGTCAGAGCAGTAAATGTCTGGAAATGAAAGGATTTATCAATTATAGTGAGGGTCATTTGACAGGGAGGGATAAGGCAACTCAGCAGGGAAAGAACGAGGAAATTGAATTTTTAAAATCTTATTTAACTGCTTGATAACCACTTCAATTTGACTGACTATCATTCTAAAATCCTTTATGATAGTGTATATCAAAAACCTAATGTCTGAGAAAGAGAGAGGGGTTTTTCTAAGTAAATTGAATTCTCAAAGTCTCAATTAAATGCTTGATAACCACTGCGCTTTATGCTTTGACTAACAATCTATAATCCTTCAAGATATTGGCTATTCAAAAACAGTATGTCTGAGAAAGAGAGAGGTGTTTTGCAATGGGATTATGTTTGTATTCTTTCATAATGGAGAATGTGTCGTGAAGGGCATGGAATAGCAAGTCCCATATTCGCGTTTAAAATTTCTAAATGGCCCATAGTAAGAGGCTGTGCCCGACTCAAACAGGATGAACATTAGATTAAAAGTGGACATAAAGATATAGGAATTACCGCAATGATTGCTGAGAGAGATGTAAAATGGTAGTATACAGGGGCGGATCTAGGATTCTTTAGGTGGGGGGCGGACCTAATGAGGCCCGAAGGGCCGAATCACAACGGCAGGGGGTCTGGGGGCCGCTCAAGGCCCCCAGAAGCTCAGGGTTTTTAGATTTTCTGAGACGCATTGTGAGCTCTCAAAGGGGGATATTTTTAAAGAATTTTGTTACACATTTTTACCTTTTTCAGGTACTACTTGGAGACAAATTGAATCAAGCTTGACAAATTGATCGATATTCGATGATTTCACATGGAAACAGTTTCCCAATCAAAGTTCTCTAAAATTAGTTCAAATGATTTAAAACACATGGTTTCATCCATTTTTCTCCATGTAATATATACCAAGCCATCAATTTTACCTCACAGATTGCTTCATGCGGCAGTAACTCTGATTTTTAAAAAGTTTGACAGACAGCCAATTTTACTCAGGATCAATGAATGGTAAAAGAGAGGCCCTGCAGTGACGTCAATGATGTCCTTGGACAAATACATGTTATCACTCATTTTTCTTTGACTGCTCTATTCATGAGGCTTTTAATGATGGGGGTTATGGGGGACAGGGAATTCAAAAGTAAAATGACCAAGAGACCGGGACACAAAAGTTAAACCCAATCCAGAGCTGAGGGACAGGGCATTTAAATTTCAATTAAAAAACTGCAAAGGGACAAGGAATTCAAAAAGGCCAAGGGACAGGGGGACGCAAAACCCAATCCAGAGCCTAATTCATAAGGAGTAAAGTGGAGGACATTAGTTCGGTTATGGGGCTTTCAGCCAGAAATGTTCTTTTCTCTTTGTTTCAATTTAATATTTATAAATGTAATATATATATATATAAATTTTATTCGACATTCAAATATCAAAAATGATACATATGTCAGGCAAAAGCAATTAGGAAAAACATAGGCTAAAATAGTAATAAATACATAGAATACACATCAATATATCGACAAAGTTCACATACATACAATACATACAAAATATAAAATAATTGTAGGTTTTAAGTTAATCCCGGTTCCAGCCACCCAGTTAGTCGAATAATTAAAAAGAATATAATATATTATAATTATTATATAGATATATATAAATACATTTTTAGTCAATGTTTATCAGGTCCTGTACTTCAGATACATATATTATATAGCATTATAAATCTTGTTCATTGACCATTAAATACATAATTATTACTAAACTATTTAGGAGAGTTATATAGAACATTACACAGGGTGTAATATAATGTTTGGAGATTTTTAGGAAGCAGCTGCCCTCCCACAGTCAGACCGGTCTGTCAAGAGTTAAAACTCTGACTTGCTTGGCAAGAACTTCAACTGACTAGTCAGCTAAGTTGTTAAACTCTTACTTCACTTGAACTAAGTAAACCTCAGTTGAATTAATGTAATTTCATAGTACTTTTCTGTTAAATATTCTTCAACGGTACATTATAACTTCGGAAATTTCAGAATTTTTGTACACAGAATATTAGGTAGTATTCGAATGTGTCAATTTTTAGGCCACACATAATTGATCTTTAGCTTCTTGGATTCGTCTCAAGGCCCTTTTTCTAGGGTCGGTCGGTAGGACAAAAAAAAAAGGTGAAAATTTTTTTTTTATACTGTCAAAAAAAAAAAATAATTTTTTTTCAATTTTTTTTTCCCATCGGCAGGAAATCTACTGTGTCGGCGGGTCCGCGAAGCTAAGAATCAATTATGTGTGGCCTCAGTGGGTTTTCTTTAAGGTAAAACATGGCTAAATTATGCAACAATGACTTGACTTTAGCTGACTCAAGTCTGACTTGACTGGAGTGAACATTGACTTTGGGGTATACCCCTGCCCCTGCAGTCCCCTGCATTCCATGTCTATGCTGTACAGCAAAAATAGAGATAGAATGAAGAATAAATGTAATTTGTAAGATAATTGAAAAAAAGAAACAAGGTAATGATCTAAAGTTTAAACTACCGAAACAAAAGCTTCATCAACACTGCTGTGAGACAAACAAGAACAGCAGAGTTTGCTTATACAGTAGGCCTACAACATAGAATATCTGGTCTGTCAAACCAAACAAATCTAACAAATCTGAATCAAACAATAACGATTAAACAGGCCTAATGTAGAAAGTGCTGTTACAGTCTGTCTCATTTCTAGAATGGGCGGTCGTCGTCAAAAATCTGACAAAAACGGCACCAAAACATCACAAAATTGGATAAAAAAATCACAAAATAGCTCATCTATCTACGAGTATGTGTCTTTCTACTGTGTGACCTTTAGATGCTGAGCAGCCAGGCCAAACACCGGTTCGCATGTTGTGAAACAAACTGTAGTATAGACCCACATAATTTTTTTCTACTAAAAAAAAATAAAAAAAATTTTTTAATTTTTTTTTTAAATTTTTTTTTTTTTTTTTTTTTAGGGGGTGGGGGGGCGGTCGCCCCTCTCGCCCCCCCTGGATCCGCCCCTGGTCACTATAAAGGGAAAATAGGAATCTGTACGAAATACAGTACAAATTTCTAAAAGTTGCTCGTCCTTTAAAATCTAGCCTTAGCTATCTATCCATAGCCATTCCAAGCTAAACTAAGCTACACTTATCCATAGCTAGCCATAGCTATCCACAATTACTATTGTTTAAACAAGGGGTAAAGAGATTCCAGTGTATACACAAGAATAGAAATGGATAGTTATGGATAGATATGGATAAGACTAGTTATGAATAGCTATAGACAGCTAAGTTGAGCCACATTTAGAAATTTGTACTGTATTGGACTGCTCAGAGCACCACAATCATAATATGTATTATTGTGCGCTCCTAAATGTATTTCATAACCAAGATAACGATTGTACATCAATAACTTATAATAATTGATGCTTACTGCAAGATACAGCTGCATCACTGTCACAGGTGGCAGCACCATCAGTGTAGTCCACATCGCAGTCCACCAGTGAGTATTCGTGGCCCACGCATTTGGCTGAAGACGCTGTCACATTTCCTTCCCCAATCGTATCAGCCTTGACCACAGACCTCATGCCCAAATCCAGTCCAAGTTCTCGACAGACCACCTGTAGATGTACATGTATTATATCATGGCAAGAAGACTGATGACTTTTTCAGCAAAGTGCGGAGTGCTCGGATTGGTCAGTTTCCGCAAAGTGTGGATGTTCTATGTTGACAGTATAACTATTACCAAAACTTAGCAAACAGAGATGCATATAGATAGATACGGTAATGGCGGCCCAGTTAGCCAAATTCTGGGCACTTACGAGGGTTGATTGATGAGAATGGAGAGAGAGACAGGAAATCCCCAACAAGTATGTTAAACATTCACCCCATGTGCCCAGCACAGACACTGATAAAAGGGGCTGCCAATTTAATGTCTCATCTGAACAATATCCAGCTGGGTTTTGCTCATGAAGGTCCACTGAAAATGTCGGGTTCCCCACCCCGGTTTGAACCCATGCAGGTTAAGACCTTCAGTGGAGCAGGCAGGAACTGTAACCACTCTGCCATCCAGCTGAAAAACTCAAGTAATTCTAAGGTGAAGACTAAAATAATGATAAACTGCATCCATCAGACACTAGTTATATATTTTACCCATTTAATTTTTGATACAAAACCTATTTGAAAGCACGCACCTCAGCAAAGTTCTGGTCATCAATGGCACACATACGACCCCATGTGCCGTTAACAAGGAGTTCCACACGACCAGTGAGACTGTCCCCGCCAACCAGCCTCACTTTAGAATGGTTCATTCGTTCTAAAAAAGATTATGTTTGAAAAATTATAATTGTATGACTTTGAGCAATTGCGCTCAGTGAAAAAACGACGTATATACATGGCCAATTGTGCAACGTACTACGTAATATGTACAAAGCTCTTCCTTATGTATTTCGTACGTGAATTGGCAGTCTTCCCGTATGAAATATGTATGAAAATTTACGTACGTAGAACATACGTCATTTTCGTATGGATTTCACACGCATTTAGTTGGTTTTGGGCTTCTACCTGATTTGAATTTCCTTTAAGACAGGCCAATGCAAGTTTTACATGACCATATTGCACTAAAATGGACGAAGTCACCGAAAAGTGCCTGTGTGAAATTTGTATGAATTTGTACAAAATTCATACGAAAATGTATGTACGACTTGTACGTATTATGAATCGGCTTTTTTGTGAGTTTCGAGTGTAGAATTTACATGTGTAATTCGTATGCAGCACAATTGCTAGTGTACATACAGCAAAATTAATAAGATGATCTCCTAATTGATTAGAACAATAAACGATATTTCACTACTGCAACTCAAATCTATTATTCTGGCATTCAGGCACACTGATGGTTCCAGGGCTTACCCCCTCGTTATCTTCCTGTAGATGTAGATCGGGGCATTGCTTTTTTGAATCTGAAGTATTTCAACAATCTCATATAAATTTGATTCGACTATGAAAGTACATGTATTACCAGAATTTATTTCACATATCAGGCCTGATGTTCCATTTCTGCAGTCACACCTCCAGGTGTCTCCCTCGTCAACGCATTTGCCGCCATTTTCACAAATGGTGTTGTCACAGATACTCGATTTCCGTTCTGAAATATGGATGCAAAACATCTTGTAAAAACAAAGTTTATACTTGGTGAATTTAACTACATGATCAAGACCAATCACAATAAACGTTCCAGTGCATTTCTTCTGCGAGAACTTGTAAATATTTGGCTGCAACAATTGCAAGCCTGAGATTGCAAGCAATATTATTATTATTTTATGATAGCAATCTGATGATCACGACCATTGAGGGACAATGTAAATACTCTGTAGCCAATTTCACGTCATGTTCACTCTTTCTCAATTTTTTAATATTGAATGCATCAATCCCTGCCGGTATAAGATGCAAAAATCATAGGTGCCATCCTCACAACTTCAACAGCTAAAAACTCCTCCCCGAGCAATGACACTCACCTAAAATATCCACCTATCCTGATTGATCTATCCTGTCCTTCTGATAACAGCAAATAACAGTGAAACAGCTCCTTTATTTACGTTTTCTGCCTCTGCTGTTGTTCCCCACCAGGGGCGCATGAATCTCCATTGTAGTTCACTGACTGCTCACGCCAGAGGCTGGCGCCACCGTCTCTCTTCCCGCCAAAACCATCCACACACTCCAGTGTCATCTGATTCCCATGCCTGCACACTGACTGACCCACTTCTACTCATTGTATCTCCATCATCTTACCCTCATTTTACAGCTCTTTCTTCTTTCCAAGCCCTAAATGTATGTACATGTCTCACCTATTATCCAAGCTCCTACACACTACCTCTCAAGTCTAATCTGCATAGCACAATCCAATCACCATTGCATTTTTCACTTTGGCCAGGTTCATGTTCAAGCAAAATCTTACAGCAGAGGACTCAGTGCACACGACTGCTGTGTAGGATTTGGCTATGTGCCAAAATATCACTAATTAACTCTTTTTCATCGCCAATACTTCCTGAAATCCATTCACATATTTTCCCTGCTCACGTATATTCTCTACCTTTTCAATCAAAGCACATGCTTTCAGACAAACTGCAGATTTTTATCATTTCCCTGTCAATATTTCCAGTGCCATCACTGGGAATCAACCTCTTCATTTTCACATATAGTGGGGGTCAGGGTGGGGGCCTCCATTCCCCTAAAAATGTCCCTCAATGGGTATATCTAGTTATATATAAATAAGTAACTATAAGTAATATTGAACTTTGGTAATGGCAAATATGCTATCAGCATCAGCCAGCCATATGAGATACGTGTAACACTATGTTGAACAATAAGTATAAATGTGAACGTGTTTTGTAAATACTATGGTCAAAGATCTTAAACTTAAACATAAATAAGCTGCAAAATAAGACACTGTTTCATACTTTTAAAGATAGTAGGTCCACTACTGTGGGAAGACACTGCCTTGACCCCACGAACAACAGGTTGGTCTTCTCCGTTATTCTCATCTCTGTTGTTCTCATCGCTCTTCTCATTTGCTTCGTTTTCCTTTAGGACGTCATCTTCTTTGTATTTGAAGCTCTTGTAAATCGGAACATGATTCGCCTGGGGAGGGATGTGCTCGCCTTCTGGTTCAGGGAGGTAGAGAGCGTTGTGCGCTGCAAAAGAATCACAAACAAGTGACAATCAGGGACAATAGTTTGGGGGGGGGCTATAGCTTTTACGCCTGGGACCAACTTTTTTTTTGTTCGCAAAGCGTCGACGAACAATTTTTTTGCACGCGAACGCGCGACATACTTTTTTCAAAAATTGTGCGTTAACGATTTTGATAAAAAAAAATATTTGCAGGCGGACGTGTGACATGCTTTTTGTTTCATAATTAACTTTAACATTACAGTACCCTAGCAACAGGTGGAAACAAACCTTTTTTTCTTGAGCTGATGAAACCTTTTTTTTCAGTGTCAACTGGGAAAAAAACTTTTTTTTCACACTATGTTCAGCTCGTGATGTTGTTACTCAGTGACTCTGATTACTTTTGATTTGTTATATTAAACTCTTTATGGCAACAGGGTGATAGTGTCAAAGCCTATATAAATGTCCCTTTCAGAGTGCAACATCGGATTCCTACACACCTACCTCTCTCTCCGGGGCTCTTTCTGGAGATCGCAGAACCGGGCTTAGATGGCTGCACTAACCATATTATCTATCTATCTATCAATCCAGAAATTGAAGGAGCAAATGAAGAAATTTTCTAAAACTCTTTTTAAGTTTTCAAGGTCACTGCTAGCCTGACGAGAAATTTATATTTATACGCATTATACAGTATGTAGAGCAGCTGCATTGCCAACTTACTTCCACATGTTACTCCAAAGCGTTGATTGATAGGACAAGTCTTGTTTACATCCAAATCGCAAAGTCCCAAGTTGGATTCTGAACCTGAACAAGAGATGCGAGATACTACCAGGTCCTCCTCTCCTTCCTTGCCTGATTCATAGATTTCCGGATGTCCACCTTCTTTGCCTAAATTCAAAACATTTTAGAACAATTATTTTATTATTAATTGTGCGCTTGCCACAAAAAAATTTGACTTTTTGGTTTGGATGCTCAAGTTTTTTTACTTTGGCGCACAGTTGTTAGGCCTGCAAAAGGACGGGCCTTGTCATGCTTATGTCTTTATTCGCATGTGTCTGTTCCAGTTTGGAGGCCACAAGAAAGTAAGATATGCTACCAGTAACCAGTGATAAAATGTGGCATTTTAAAACATTTTTTTTAATCAAATGACATTTTACATTTCTATTCTAATTTTCGAATTTTTGGCTAATTCACCAATGTAACATTATCTTGACCAACACCAAAAAATATAACCCAAGAAGAGAATCATCGCTGAATAATGCTTGTTAAATTACACAAAATTCAAAAATAAATTTCCTGTGTTCTGTATTGGTTTGATAGATACAGGACACTGAATCATTTTCTCATCTGATGGCCAAAGTAGTACAGAACGGGCAAAGTAACCCCGTTTTACGGTATAATAAGTCTATAGGCCTAGTGTCACCATCATTTCAACTATGGTGAAAGCTTATGAAGGTATCTACCAAAAACTTGTCTCTCTCTTCTGACTTCACAGATTACAATAATTTAAATTACATATCAACATTATTTTTAACTGTGCATGGACATTAAAACAATCAGATTAAAAATGAATAAAATATCAACATCATCTCACCAAGAAGTTTGCACACCAATCGTGCAAGTGTACTCTCTGCTTCAGTCTGGTTCTCGGAAGGTTTCCGTTCGTTACAAATAGTCAGATTTTTTCCTTGACCATTTTCATTTCCGCGCCCTGTTGTCAGGAGAACCCTGCCTGCCACATCACTGCCGCCGACGAGTCTCAGGTCTAGCATGTGTTTCATTGCTACAGGAGATGAGAATTTTACATTTTGACATCGCTGCGTTAAGTACCGTTAATAGTGCGCTATAGGAATGTAATGGAAAATTTGCTCTGACCCAGATAGCACTGAGCATGCCCAGAGGTGATCTGGTTCCTCTGGGCATGCTCAGACCTACTGAGCATGCACAGAATGTATCTAATGGTGGCCATTTTGAAATTTCCTGCTACAAGTTTCAAGGCTTGTTTTCACTGTGAACTACGTAGTGTTCACTTATCCTAATATCACACATGGTTTTTATGAATTCACAATTTATTAAAAAAATTTTGAGGCACGTCAGATCAGTGAATGCTATGTAGCTCACTTTTGGATAAAATTTTTCCATGAATGATACGGACAGTTTTCATAATGCGCTGTAGAGGATCCAGATAGGGTTCAAGTGGAGCTGTTTATACAAGAAGAAAAAGAGAGTTTCCACTTTTGTGAAGGTTTTAATTTAATTTGCCACACGGCTTTGAAATAAAACTGACGCTAGTGAGATTAGCCAGTCTAGGAAGGCCCGAACATCATTTCAGGATTAGTATACCTGCATGGGCGTCGTTTCGGTATTCACAACCCAAGTTGCTTAATTTTTTTTTATTATTTCCACCAAGCCCCCCTGGATCTGCCACTGACTAAATATTTGAGGAATTAATACTAATCTACAAGAACTATTAAAGGTTTGGCACTTACTCTCGTTAGTACTGCAAATGGAGTCCACAAAGCCCTTGGTACAGCTGCATTGGAATCCCACTCCGTCAACCAAGCATTTTCCTTTGTTCAAGCAGGGATTTACGGTGCATGGATTTTCATCTAAAAAAAGACAGCCGATAGCACTAATACAATAAATGGGCGATAACAGTACTTTTTGCTACCATAATTGGTCATGATAATGACCACTACCAAAATTTGTCTAATTTTTTTTTTTTCTGATTTTTTGCGCTAGTGGGAATCGTTACCAACATCGGTAACACAGTTAAAAGCCATACTTCCTGTCTATTGACCAATGAGAGAGGGGCATTCCGGCAGGAAGCAGTTAGAAATCAGACAAAATAAACCCAACAAGGTGTTGCAGCGGCCGAAATGGAACCATTGACTTTTCATAGTGGATAGGCCTTCACGAAAAGCCAGAGATACATCATGACGTTGCACAATTTAATTTTTTCTAATGGTACGAAATCTGGATCGAGATATTTGCATAAATTGTAAAGGAAACTATCCAGATAAGCAGCTCCAGTGAGACTCTTCATGTGTAATGCCCCCCCTCAGGCCATTTCTAGATATGCCCCTGTATGGGGGCACATGCCCCCCGTCGTGCCCCGTCCCCCCATAGGGATGCCACTGTTTCGACTTAACCAGAAATACACTTACCAGCGCAAAGAACAGCAGCATCTTCGTAGTGCTGGCAATTGCTTCGTCCCCACCCGTCATGTCGGCACTGACCGATGTCTATCTCATCTCCATTGCAAGTGACGTCATCCAGCAAGATCTCTCCTTTTCCTGGTCCAAAAACTGTCTGGCTCAACCCAACTGACACCCCTCCCTGCAGTCCTAGCATCTTGCACACCAGCCTACAATACAAAAATTTGCAGCAGTTTTTACTTGATATCACCAGAAATTATTTTCAAGACTGCCCAAAAAGAATTTATTTATTTCACCAAAAGTATGCAAGAAACTGTTTATTTTAAAAATACTCCAAGCTCCCCCCCCCCGCTTGAGATTAAATGTTGGCACCCTTACATGTCATGTACATTGGTTTAGAATCCCCTGTGATTGTTATGTTAGGGGGGATGAGTAGTCCTGATACTCTTCGTGTTAGCGCAGCACAGTGGCATAACTGGGGGGTCTCAAGCAGGGGGCACGCAATTCTCTGGAGTTTTCCTCGGCAGGAAATAATTTATTTCACTGTAATACATGTCATGTACATTGATAGTTCAGCAGTAAGGAAGGATTTAAGTAGCCTCTTTCTATTGTTTGTACTAATGCCCGAATAATTAAAAAGAACGAATAGATACATCAACTGAAAAAGTACTTTTTTGAGCGCACATAATCATTTTCTAAAAATTGAATAATCCGCCATAATCATGATAGTCATACATTTTACTCACCTGGCATTAACATCATTCCATGAATCATCGCAGATCGTTCCCCAACGGCTGTTATGCCTCACTTCCACTCGCCCTCCAGTGCTAGTTCCCGATGCCAGACGAACCTCTGTAGTGGCTTGCGGTGTGAAAACAAAGAAAATTAATTTATTGAAATATAACAAATTTAGGGTTGGGAATATAATCGATATATGTCACGGTATCACAATATCTTCCAACATTAAATATTGTGATATCATGGCTATAGATATCGCTATATTAACGATATCTTGATAAGTCATGAGATTTTGTGTCTTTTTAGTTTAAAAATACAAAATTCTGAATTTATGTCGCTCTTGTCCGGCATTTTCGAGTGGATTTCTTGCTCTTTTCTTCTCATTTATGGATTCTATGACTCACGCGATACATTGTGTTATCGTGATATCAGCCTCACAAGATATTGTGATATCAAAAATCAATTCTCGTCTCATCCCTTCTAACAATGCTTGATGCATTACATTAGAAAAGCTCAGTGGGGGGGGGGGGGGGATGACACATAGCAAAATATTTAACATAAAAACTTTCTTCAGTCCTTTTCACATACCAGTATAATAATATTATGTCAGATATTTGGAACTGTTAAACTTATTGCTTTTAAAAACAATTGCAATGTATCGTTTTTAAATAATCTAAAAAAAGTTAAAAATTGATGTAAAATGAGGCTAATTGAGGCTAAATGAACGGATGACAGAAAATATGAATTCAAAGGTGTTGCTTACCATTGCAGGATAAGTATGCGAAAGCATAGCAGTATCCTGAATTGACAACACCACATTGGTCGATCCCTTCTTCGTTGCCCTGGCAACTGAAGCCATAGTGATAATTGCGTCTGTTCTTCTGGCGCCCTCTGGTTGCGATTCCATCTGGAAGTCCGAGCTGTCGGCAGGCGACCTTCAAAAATTCAGAATACATTCTTGCTCATAAATTTTATAAGGAATACATCATAAATTTCTATGTAGATAAGTTCATACCTTTGGCAACTCCTGTTAGAGAACATACATGTAGCTACTTCCACTGACTGCCAAGTCACTCATGATCATGACAAAATATGTTTCCAGTAACCTGGTGAGAAGATAAGTTATTGGAGTAAACCCGTGTTAAGCGTTCATACAATCTGGTTGAGGTGGAGTGATAGTGGTGTAAAATATGGAAATTCATGGGGTGTATGAAGGTGGGGCACATCCAACCAAAAATTCCAAAGTCTTTCCTAGTACATTGTAAGTTGTAGTTAAGGCTTGTGAGTTAATAAGAAGACAACTGGACATTTATAATAGAACTTGCTAACATCATAACTCCAATAATGTTCTTCTTTCCAGAGCACTTTCTCCAAAATTTATTGATTTCAAAACTGCTTTTAAAAGAGAATCTATTTATTTCACCAAAACTGAGCAAGAAATTGTTTACTTGAAAAACTCCCCCACCCCAAGAGATTTAATGGTTGCCCCCTTGTTATATAAACCATGCTGTCTACAAGTGGACCGCCGTTTCATTGCCGCTGCTTTTTCCAGCATTGGCTAATCAGGACAAATGCTGTCAAGTGTGGCCACCTAGTGGCAAGTGTGCAATTCTGCAAGCTCTGCGAGCGGTCCACATAATATGAGTATTAGGAAGTCACAAAATTTTGTCTGGAAGAAACCAGGGCTGTGTCTGAGTATGCTTATGTACTTCTCTACTTCCTCAGGGAATGTGATTGCTGTCTTGCTCTGGTTCACCTCAATGTTGAATAGAAACTTTGTGAATGTGCCATGAAATTGGAACTATTTCTTTGGAGCTGCAATGCCACAGCATACAAAACTAACTTTTGTGCCAGGTGGCAGCAGCATGCAGTTCTCATTTTCACCAGACTGTAAACCATGCCTATACATCTCTTACCTTGGCAACATCATTGGTCCAATAGCTGGAGTGGCAAACGTGTTTCCAGAGGCCTTCTTCGAATATTTCTAACACTCCATGCAGACCATCTCCTTCTATTCTTACTGTGTTAGTTTCTGAAAAATATTTAAACAGTGATAAAAAATATTTAACTAATACAAAATTGTAAAATTTTAATGTCAGTAGTTTCTGAGAGAATCTCAGAAATATTTAGAAACGTAAAATGTTGGTCGAAAAACTCAGAAACTGGTAATAGCAAAATGGTTGAAAAGGGTACTTATTGTGAGATGCATGTTATAACAAAAAATTACACTAAAAAGGCGTAAATGTTTTTTATCATCTTCTATCGCCTAACAAATTTCTGAAATCATTGCGAAAAAAAAACATTGCCAATCATATTTTAGTGAATTGTTGGATTTGCCTAAATATTATTGTCTTATTCGTAGATTGATTTAGTGACTTACCACAATGAGCACCAATAAGACCAGGTCTACAGATGCAGAAGGGGTTTCCCGCCTTGTTGATGCACCGTGCGCCATTTTTGCATGGCTGACTGCGGCAAGGTATGGCATCTATAGGAACAAGGATTGATCACTCAGACAATGGAATTTTTTCATGAAAAAAACTAAATCTAGAATTCTTACAGTCTGTAAATTTGATATGCGGAGAGAGTCGACTGTTGCACTGTGAAAATGGCACTTCATGTGTCATCATGCAGATGATAAGTCATACCAATCACTCGTACTCACCAAGTGACCTAATTAAGGATTTTTTTTTTACATTTTGCTAGTTCTCGTATATAGAGCAAACAACAAACTTTGCAATACAACCAGTATGCTGTCTTATACTATGAGTAATACACATACACATTTTGGAATCAATCAGTTAAAAGTTTTCTGGGAGATTAGGCAGTTCCAGTAAATCATAGCGGATTTTTTACTAGAATCGCCAAATCTTTTGATTGTTGAATATTTAATGCTTGTAATTCACATCAAGATATCTAATACTTAAATACAGCATACTGGCTATGTCACTTTGTAATTGAATTGGTTTCGAGTCCAAAATTTAAGATTTGGTGATTAACTAGGTCGCTTCGCATAGAACAAAAGGTACACAGTGCAATACATTCAATGTTAATTTGATTCAAGGAGACTAATCCCGCTTGTTGGTGACAGGCAATATGGCAAGTGAAGAAAAGGACACAAATAGCCTTGAGCCCGTGTATAAATGTAAATATTATAATTTACCTCCAGATTGTACAGTGATGTCAATCCTGGCATCCTTGGGAGCTTGCACCAAGCAGTAAACATAAGCCTCTGTGTCCATTTCATTTGAAGGTTGCCTTGTGAAAAACAATCAAAAATGGAAATCACAAAACTTTTCTGTGCCAAATTTTTTATTCCTTCCAAAATCAAAACTACTTCTTAAAGTGACTATCTGGTTATATAGTGCTTATCTTAATCATCTATTGCAGCTGTTCCAGAAGTTTCAGATGAAATAAGAACTTTACCCTATGAATTTTAAATATACCTTCCCTTTCTTTGGGTCAAAATTGTTCCTACATTTTTATGTATTTTTATAAATGATTTATCAAGCTGGCCTGAAAGAGACTTTAACGGAATCTTGTTAATTTTCTATGTTATTGACATGATACGTGTATATTATTCATTTACAGACCTCGGAATGTAGATCGCACCCCATTGGCCAGGCAATGTTGAAGAGTTCCATGTGTGCGAGTCTTTCGTTGGGTAGTCATCGAATTGGGCAAATATGTGAGCCATCCCCAGGTCTGTTATAAACTGGAAGATCAAGTCAAAATGACTTGCTAGTTCAGAGCAATAAAGATTTTTTTTTTAATTGAGGCGAAATTTTCAAAGATTGGTCCAAATTTTTTGCTTGGATGTTGTGCTTGATTCGCGACTAATTGCAGGAAATTTTGTAGAACATTACGTAATTGCCTGGAAATTCACAATTTCTTACAGTTCTGATTACCGGTCCCAATGAGATCTGTCTGGCAGTTGATCAACTGGTCTGGTATCAGTGGCATGCTAGTTCAAAGCAAAATAATTTAATTGGATAGGCCTGTTGAAATTTGTGAATTTAACTAAAATATCAATTTCGGACCAGAATTGAGTGGAATTTTTTTCTGATTGTTCACTCGGATCTCAGGATGTTCATAATTGACTAAAAAATTCCTTTACATATGGTATTTTAGTGAAAAAAATCCTATTATAACTATACTTTTTTGTCTTGTTTTGGCTGAGAGGCCTGAACCGTGTTATGTTAATTCAATTAAATGGATCAAGATAATTTTAATCAAATCGTGTTACCTTAATTGTCGCCCCGACTGTTGGAATTTGAACCAGGAATTTGCGGTCAACCAAATGATGTTGATTCGTCACATCAGGAAATATGATTTGGGGAGGAGCTGCAAATCAAATTGATGTTAAATGTTTTGTTTTTTTCAATATTTTTTTTATAACATTTCCAAAAACCGTTGGAGCGGATTTGGACTCGGCAGGACTTCCGGAGAAGTTGCAACCTTGCTTGTCAACTTGCGAGTAACGTTTCAGAAAAGGAGCATCACTTGTGGGGTTGTGCAAACTTAAACTAATGTCATATTAATTTTACTTTTTTTTAATGACATTTGGCCATACAAACTGCCAGCAGTGTGCGATCCAGCACTGTAAAATTTGAAATTTTGAGTTAGCTCAAATGATTGAGTGAGATGGTTGCACAATTTGTTTGAGCCATGATAGCTTGCCGTTTTGAGTTATGATAATCTTTATGGTGTTATAACTTGCAAACAACGAGCTATCTTGCTCAAAGGAATTGTGCAACCATCTCACTCAATCAATTAAGCTAACTCAAAATTCAAAATTTACAGTGAATGCAGTTGACTGCAGCTCTCTTCTCCTCCTTTAATCACAACATATATTTGCAAATAATTTGAGCATTACACTGTGATTCTATCTTCGTTTTTTTTAGAAAATTTTAATCGACTTTTGTTTTTTGATAGTGCTCCCTGATTCCAAAATGTCTTTTTTTGATAGTACCCCCCGCCCTTTATGGCTCCAAGAAGCAAAGAGGGGGTGTACCAAAAGGAGGGGTCAGAATTTGGTGTGTGGACAGTGGAGAAACAGGCACCAAATTACACTTTTTAACCATTTATGGAAAACTGAGGTCACTGGAAATTTATCTTAAGATCTTTCACATTGGGGAAAGGTATGTTCGGAAACATATTGAAAGGGGAACATTGGAAGTGAAAGCCGGATGAAGCAGCACTGTGTGGAAATTTTTACAAAGAGTCTACACCGTTGCTCATAAATATGGAATACTTCCGCATTCTCCATTGAAATTGATAACTTTAGCAACTTCTGCTGGAGCACTAGATGGTCTGTTTCAGTTGTAACTGCTTCCAATGACCGTTGAAGGGAAGATCATGCTGTTGTTTGAAAACGCATGCGGCAGTGTTACCCCAGGAAGAGTTACAGCAGCACGAAATATGGAATTTCAGGGGGTTTATAAAGATGAAGCACATTCAACCAAAAATTCAAAATTCCTGCAAATAATGTAGTTAAAGCTTTCAAAGAGTGATTAGAGAAGATAACCTGACCTTTAAAATGAACCTTGCCCAGATTCAAACTCTGAAATTTACTTTTATTTGGCACTTTTTCTCCAAAAAAGTATTCCATATTTATGAGCAGGAGTGTAAATTCTTTCATACGAAAACTAAATCCACTGCAGCTCAGCAGTGGATAATAATTATCAAAATTAAGTCAACCTTAGAAGTACAAATAACGATAGAGACAAACCTCCAGCAGATACTGTGTCATTGCGACATTGGTCAGTGTAGTCGGTCATCAAGAAGACATCATCGGATTGTTCCGGACCAGACTGCTCCTGTTCGGCTGGTCTCAGATAAATGGATTTCTTTGCGCCGGCCTGTATGTGAGTCTTTGTGTCGTACTGTTGGTCTGTAGGACATGTTTCCTTAGATGTGTACACCTTCCCAGCACAAGTTGTCTGTAGATATAAAGAAGGGTATTAATGGTTGATCTTAAGCTTCTATGATCTTTTCGAGGCACTCTTTGTACCGTTGATCGGTGGGATGAAAAAAAAGGCAAAATCTCCTTTATAATGTCAATTGAACAAAAATTTGGGTGTAAGGCTGCAAGCTCAATTTAGGCAGAATATCTGTTGAATTAGTCGATCCGAGAAGCCAAAAATTAAATTTATCTTGTTTATAAGGAGGAACATTTAACTTCAAAACTTTCCCTCTGTCAGTCATGCCAATGTAGTGTTATGCAAACTTTTTTCGTTAATGATTAAACTAAGTAGGCTACTGTGAAATGCTTATATCCATGAGAGAAGTTGCACAAGGAAGTTGTTATTGAACAAACTGTATCCCAGCTAAAAATGTATTTTTAGAGCAAAAAATAAATAAAATAGCATGATAATTCCTGTTGCAATAAAAATTACTTAAATCTATTATGTAACACTGTGCAGTGTACATGATTATCATTCCTGCTTTGAATAATTCTACACAGTTTAATTTGTTAAGTATTAAATGAATGAGAAATTGGCCCACAAGCTCCTGCAAAATTCCCAATATTAACTGAGATATGCCCAACCACTAAGTGCCTTTAATCAAAATTTCACCTAAAAAAATATAGCAATTCACATTACCACTGGAGTTAAATAGATAAGTGGCATTTAAATCTATAATTCAATTTGAACTATTCATTTGTAAGAATAGCTTCAATTTAAATCTTTGCGGCGTCGCACGTCCATTTCTGTGACGTGATAATAAAATGCCCTCTTCGAGCAAAATCTTAAGATTTGCTTTAAAAAGTGCGCTGATATATGTGCATTGTAACAATAAAAATGAGTGCTTCCTGTTTGCAGCCATTTCAGAAATTATGCGAAAAAAAGAGAAATGTAACGCAGATGCTCAACACACACACATAATCATGAGTTGACGTTTCAGATCAGGAACTATCATGGCACATGAAACGTTACTTATATTTCAACATGTTGTGCAATCCTCCTGTCCCAATTAGCCTACCAAGTGCATAAAAACAGGACTTTTAGCCTGATTCATCCACCCGTCCATATTTCAACATTTACATGTACGTGTAGGGCAGACCGGGGCTAGTTGTCACTGGGGCAAGTTTTCAAAATGCTGATTACTCAGCTATGGATGGTAGCAGCTGCGTGGAAATTAAATCAATTCTGATATTTTTTAACATGTGAATTTTTTTTATGATGATAACACAAAAATGTGTAGCCTGTCATGCACTGTCTGAAGATTTCTAAAAATGACAGTTTAAACTCAATTTATTCACCATTTTTCAAATTTTTCATTGTCTTCCAATTTGAGACAATTTTTGAGAGATTCAGGCATTGATTCATGATAGCATTAACCCATAGTCTCCGTGAACAATGTGTCGACCTGTGTTTTCTAAATGGAACCAGAATATATTCTCTTTTGATTACCGAGATATCGCATTCACTTCATGATCATGACGAGGATAGGCCGGGGCTGGTTGTCACAGGGGCAAGTTGTCACAATGCTTATAACTTGGTTATAGGTGGTTGCAGTTGTGTCGTTATTGAATAAATTTCAAGATCCGTTTGTTTGTTAAGCTTTTTGTATGATGTGGTTGCAAGAAAGTGTGTCTGTCATGTGATATGTGGACTTCTTAAAAATGATTTTTTCAACAGAAAATTTACAATCATTTCATTGTCCTCCGATTTGAGACACAATTTTCTGGTAGAAATAGGCCCTGGTTTATGATGGCATTCATCAGTAGTCTTCGAAATATTAGTGTTTTTGTTTTCTGAAAGGAATCCGATGTATTGCAAGCTTGGATTACAGAAAATCTGTCAAGAGATGTTAGATAGGCTATATGTGACCAATTGCCACGGGCTTTGGGCAAGTTGTCACATTTTCACAAAAATAACTTACAACATGACCATACAAGGAAACACATGGTTGATAAATCAGGACGAAAGCTGAATAAAAACTTTCTCAAGACTTACAAAAATGTTACAGAGTTGGAAGTTTCCAAACAACCTGAACCTAGAGACCTCTCAAATACAGTCAAACTTGAAGTAAAAAAAATTGTGACAACTAGCCCTGGTCTCCCCTATTTTTATCCCTCCTCATTATCATACGACTATTCATGACATTGACAGACAGCATTCGTGAATACAATAATAAAAACTGTGTCAATGTATATGTCAAGGATACTTTATGTACACTGTATATAATCAAAAATACCTTGATAGTGGCCCATCCATTTCCTAGTGGGACCTTCAAACATTGTGCTGCTGGTATGGTGGTGTTTTGTCCTGGTGTTACGACTCTCGCAGCTGTAAAAATCACAAAAGCTATCAATTCTGCTACATGAATATTAGTTCACTAATAAAATAATAGTTAAAAATCACCAAACTGTAGTAATCAATAACACGTACACATACATGCTTAAAATAATAGTTCATAAACTTGAACTTGAAAATGAGTTGTAAGGTGCATTATTTTGATTATTATTTTGGTTTGCTGATCTTTTTTAAATAAAATTGCCAAACACAAGGATGATCCATAATCAATCAGCAAGACATCATTCTCTCATTAAATTACAGTCTTCGTCATATTTACGTGCAATCTCAAGTTCTTTTCTATGCTGTTGCACTGTGATGTCAGAAATGACTCTTTTCTACGAGGGGCGTTCAGAAAGTTCGAGGCTTTTTTTTTATATAGACACTTATTTTCAATCTAAAGCTATGAATTTTTCACAGGATAAAATTCAGCATATTTGGAATGGTTTTCCAAAATTTTGGACAATTTGGACATTTTTAAGTCATTCAGTGGTTGCCATGGAAACTGAAAGTTCAGCTTCTTGGGGCAGATAATACTGAAACCACTAAAGCCAATGAATTTTGGCTGTGAGAGACCTCTCTCTATCACTTGCATTAGTGGGATTGACAATATTTGACACAAGAAATATAATATTAACCTTAAAAAATACTTCCAGGCTCACCAAAAACATTGATTCATACACCTGACCTGTTGAAGTTAATGTTCCTTGAAGTCATCCAAACAAAGTTCTGTGAAAGAATTTTGGTCATCCAAAGCCTCTTCTCCTCCAGTGCCTAAAACTATCGCCCCCATGGACTAAAGTAAGGGAAAACCAGGACTTATGTAAAGCAACATGTCCCAGGAATAGCTGGGATGGATAATGCTGTCCATTTTGGTCTCTTGTTCGTGCTAGTGAATCCATGCTTTCACAAGTCCTTATGTAGTCAGGGAAACACACCTTTGCTTCCTGAATTTCCCTCGCCAAATCTGGCGTGCAGGAGTGCTTTCCTACATGAGTTCAGTGTAAGAATACACACATTTGGTGTGCTTGAAAGCATATTTAGAAGCTAATACCATATTTCTTGTGTCAAATATTGTCTATTTCACTAATACAAGTGCCAGAAAGAAGTCTCTCACAGTAACAATTTCGTGGCATTCTTGGTTTCAGTTTTACGTGCCCCAAGAAGCTGAACCTTCAGTTTCCATGGTAACCACTGAATGACTTTTAAAAACATGTCCGAATTGTCCAAAATTTTGGATTTCCATATATACTGAATTTTATCCTGTCAAAAATTCATAGTTCTAGATTGAAAATAAGTATCCATATGAAAAAAAGCCTCGAACTTTCTGAAGCCCCTCGTACATTGCAATATGTGTAAATTAACTACAAGCTGTGATGTCATTTTAAACTGGGTCAGATTCCCCGGCTTCTAGCCAATGTGAATCCACCAAACTGAGCGTCTAAGTTTCACCTCAGTGTCAGGGCGAAAATTGGGTCTTGGAAAACCCATGTAAGTTCCACATCACAGCCTCTCAGCCAATAGGCTGCCAGAACAAATATACATCACATAATCAATGTGTTTACAAACAAATTGTCAGAGCCTTTTGTTTATAGGCAATTCCATAAAGTCATCAACCAATCGGTCAAAATTTCAAAATTGACATAATTACGTGCTATGGGTGTTACAATGTGCCAAAATAAGTGTATTTTCAGGAACAGAAAAAATCAATTTTTATCTCATTTGGTCTTTGAGATATTTGCAGCATTTAAGTAATGCTGTCTTTGGTGACTGCAATTATTATATTTTTTAGCACATTAATATTAAGATGTCACTGCCAGTAGAAAATTGGTTAGTTGGTTTCATTTTGTTGTCAGTTGCTGCCTATGGGAGTACACTTTCATTTTCATAAAAAAAATCTTGCATCTATTCTTGTGAATTCTGTCAGGCAGTGACATTTGACCTAATAAGATTCTCGGTGTACGTCCGACACCAAAATTACTAAATAATTTTCCTGCTGACAAGTTACTGATGTTAACTTCATTAAACTTCTGATACAAAGCACATTTATGCCCATGAACAGCATGGTGGCCACACTTGAACCATTTAAACCTGATACTATTGCCAGGGAGAGCACTTAAAGTGTGTACGTCGGACACCAAAAAGGCAATATACGTCCGACACCAAAATATGAAAGTGCATCTGGAACAAAGGAAATGATACAAATGTTGGTACACAGGCTTGGTCTCATCAGAACACCTTAGGCCAGTTTGTTTGGGTGAACCTTAAAATGGTATAGGTCACAAAACAGGAAATAGATGATATCCTTGAAATTTGGTCATTTTCAACTCTGTTTTAGGCCATGAAATTATGTGAAAGGCAATTCATCGCTTGCTTCCATCACATGTAATGGTATGAAATAGTGACACAAGCTGAGGCAGACATTATACTCATAGAAAACTAAAGATAAAATTACATCTAGTAGCTTAAACCTAGTATTTTAAGCTGTGATAGTTCCAAAAAGCATATACAAAAATTGTACGAAAATGGCAGATTTTCTTTATTGTTTACATATTTATGCCAATTCCTTCACAATTGCATTTATCAAGTATTCCCTCAACATATATTAAAAAAATATGTGCAATTACAGTGACAATCGTTGGTATAACTTGAGATTTTTTGGATATTTCTGAGCTGAAATTACTGTAAACTTGATGGTAAAAATGGTGAAAATAACTTGCATCTTCGAGACACGACATTTGGCTCAAATATACTATGATGAAGCCATTTTATGGTTCCTAATTATTTTAAAGAAACTCTACTTTATAAAAAAGATGAAAATTTGTGAAATTTTTAATAATTCTTGCACTGCAGGCATCCTTAACGCTACCAATTCACATGCGTACGTCCGACACCGAAAATATGTACGTCCGACACCGAAAATAAATGGCTACAGCTTTATGACAAGTTACAATATTGCCATGGAAATTAGTCTGGCTGATGCCTGAAATAGTTCCCTTGACAATAGAGGTAATTTGATTGACTTTTTTCCATATACATCACAGAGTTTTGAAAAACAAGCCATCAAGTCAGAAAAGTGTCATTTCTCTGAGTACGTCCGACACCATGACATTTTGTCTTGTTGCTCAGCTCCCAGGGCACTTTGAGCTTTGGTTGATGGCTTGTTTGAAAGCCCTACCACAGAGCCTCATGCCTGTTTAACAATCGAATAGCTAAGGTGTAATGGTAGGGCTACACAAGCTGTTAAGGTGTCTGATCTGTACGTCCGACGTTACGGAATTGCCCTTATAGCAACTTCCATCAAAGCTACTTTTGTGGATACACGGCTATTGGGTGGATAACAACCTTTGAAAGTAAAATGTACCAATAATAGTCCAAAGCACTTACGAGTGTCGCATCGACGTCCCGTGTACCCTCGAGCACATACGCATTGGTGTCCATGGCCGTGGGGAATACATTTGAAGTTGCGTCCTCTGCATGGACTGTTGGAGCAGACATCTTGCTCTACGAAAAAATCGAATCAATTATTGATCATTGTCAATTGACCATACAAAAAGTTTATATTTTCAACGCGCGTCGTTTCGGTCCAGAAAAAACTCTTTGCCATCCTCATTTAAGGATAAAATCAGTAACAATACACGTATAACAAAACATTTTACGGCACAAATTTGATTTGCCCTTTTTTATCTGGCAACGCCCAGGTGTCTTGTTTCCCTCCCAAGCCCCTGATGTCAATTAGATATATATATACATCAGTAATCTATATTTCACAGAAAAATTAAGGTCACTAAATTTTTTAAAAACATTTTGTAATCTGATCAGAGAAATTTAGACCATAAAAATCACTTTTTCTAATTTTAGACAAGCAGTTTTGACGGACACCAGCCAATATTTGTTATTTCTGCTTTAAAAAAACTTCTTTTTTTTCAGAGTTGGCACAAAAAGGAGCGCCATATAAAATCTTTAAGAGTGTTGATTGAACCTACTTCCTCTCAAGATGGTAATTTCCACCTCGGCACTGACAGAAGGGTCTCCGATGATCGTACAGTACATTTCGTCACTGCGGCCATTCTCCCTCGTCAAGTGAGGGAATCTGACTTGGCCGGCGCCAGCTTCCACTTTCTTCTGGTAATTTGCTAGGTTGGGGTAATCCTCATTAGACAAGAGGTAGGTCACCCGTCCATGGTTCACCGTCATCTAAAAATGGTATAACAAGGCAGAATGTCAAAATATCCTCAAATTAGTACCCACTTCCAAATTCAGATTTTTTTAACCAATGTTTGAGGCATGCAAATGAAAATGTGAATTGCTATCTTTTCTATGTCACTCTTGGGCCTGGGGTGCCATGGCCCAATGCCCCCCCCCCCCAAACACGCCAAAGTAAAGACTATGAATTTTCCCCCGACAAACTCTTTTTTTGCACATGAAGCAATTATTTTTTAGCAGACATAGACGCGACAAATTTTTTATCAAATATCAACATTTTACCTTTACGATGGAACCAGATTTCTGTTTTCATATCATAAACAAACTCCTTTTTCATGTCAACTGCAAAAAAAACTACGTTTTTCTAACAAAAATCCATAGCACCCCCCCCCCCCTAAGCATTTCCACACAGTGCAATAAAATGGAAAACATCAAGCTCCCCCTGTAACAGTTGTAAAATCATGTCATATAGTCATTGACTTAAGCCTTGAGATTTTTAAAAGACTTGTATCTTCTTAGGCAGGAGATGGACACCCATAGGCATAATACTATTGCATTCTGCTGAGTTTCAATGTACTAAAATCAGTCTTGCCTAATGTGTCCATTTCCTGCCTTGCTTGTAAATCTCAAATAAAGATTCCATAGTTGTTGTGATGTACATTTGGTCTCATGATTTTTTTCCCATTGCACAGACAGGAAGTCTCAGTGGCAGAGTGGATAGCCCACTGGCTTTCTAATATCTAGTTCCAGGGTTCGATTCCAACACATTGCAATATTTTTCCCCAACTAATTATAAAACAAATAAGAACTTGAGTCGCGCTTGACAGTGTTCTTTTGGATTTTATGCTAGTCTGCAACTGGAAAACTAAATTTTACTTGTCATGATGTAAGTCTCTGATTGGTTACTCCATTAATAGACTGATATCAGGCAATACATGCAATTGGGGCCTCAATAGAATATTTGACCTTCCTCTGCTGTTCTTAACTTTATATCCCTCAAATTCCTGCCTTGCTCTTAAATCTCAATGGAAGACTCCACAATGGTATGATGCATATTGGTGTCATGATTTTTTTCTCACTTCAATGTTGTATGCCTCAGTGGCTGAGTGGTTAGCATGCTGGCCTTGTAATTTTGAGGTCCAGGGTTCGATTCCACTGCATGCCAAATGCTTAACTACTAAATTTAGATACAGATAGGGAGCCATCTGGTGATAGTCATGCTGCAAAGTGGCCAAGCAAATAGAACTCAGTTAGCATTGAAACTCCTGCAGCATCTTTCTATGTGCACCCTCTGCTCCAAAAATCATCTGGTCGGCCCTAACATGCCTGATACTAACTCTAAAAATGTACTGTAAGTTAATTTTACATTGACTGTTGCTTCGCGACCCGGCATTCGAAAGTTGCATTTCTGTTGGACACCAGGTTGAAGGCGGACAGCTACCGTTGATCTCTCAGGGAGGAAAGTTGGAGCTTAAAGAAAGAAAATTATTAAAAGCAATTATATATAATATCGATATCCAATCTTTGCCAGGGCATATATCCAGAATTGCTTGTTTTTAAGGTAGAAATTATGTAATTATACAATTGAATGTATTTATTCAAATCGGTAAAATCATCAATTCAAAATTTGCAATGAATATTTGTCAAAGCATTTCTACCCGGACAAGAGACTGTATCCCAACAGGAGACCGCCTGACTGCCGCAGAAGGAGCGGTCTTATAACGCAGGGGCCACAGTATTCGGTATATCAAAAATTTGATAATTTGGCATTCAGCTGTGGAAATGATTCAGGCAGTCAAACTGATTACATAGGAAATCCAACACTTTTAAAATTAAAACAGTTGAAATATAACGTGAATCTAACTACGCACTTCGGCTACTTTCGATGAACCTTTCCTAGAGGCATCACTGTTATGATCAACACGTATGATATAAGACATTGATGTAAATGAAGTTTATTGACCTTCACAGGTTTCTTTGGATATTTCGCTTCGTAACGCAGTCAATTCTGTGAAGTCAGACAGATCGAAGACGTGAGTGCAGCTAGGTGAGGAAGCGATGTTAATCATCTCCTGCTGGTTGGTACCAGATCCAATTCCTGCAAAAATTGATTGGATTAGAGAGAAAGGAATGTCAGAGGGGGTACTAAACAGCTATACCATTGCCGACATTCGATACAATATGTATCATCGATATGCTTGATTGATACATGATTCGTACCATCGGTCCGCAAATTTGGGCTGATCCGCATTTTAGAGAAATCAGCTTACAGAAAACCTAATTTTTGGCCCAAAAAGTTGATCTCGCAAAAGAGCGGACGTCAAGATGATGACATTCTCAAGTTCAGTTCATGATTCTGTGAATATTTTCTGTTAAAACTTTGCAATAAAACGGCTTTTTTTGCTGGATAGAGCATAAGTGAACAGAACCGAAACGACTGTTTTGAAAGCTGGTTCGGGAACCAACCAGGCTGTGCCGGTTGGCCGGTATTTATCGTATGGGTGTAGTGAGCTAGTACCATACCCACAAATCATGGTAGTAGTTTACTGTAGTTACGATTAAATCGGACCATCATGTGCTCGAGCAAAAATTGCCAATGTTATAGATTTCCGTGGAACTTGCAGATCTATGTATTCCATATTTATGAGCAAGACTGTAATTCTGCTTGATAATGAAGAATTGCTAAATGTTGAATAATCAAATACAATAAATATAAAGGTCATGCCTCTGGGGCAAGACAAAGCCTTGCAAAGCAAGTCGAAAAAAAAAACTTTTCATAATTTTTGAAACAAAAAATTAATTTTTATCATTTTTGAAACAAAACATTTCTTTTCAGAACTTTGAAGGTCAAATAACTTTCTAGAATTTTTGAAACAAAATATTACTTTTTTGAACTTTAAATATTAACTTACCAATTGCAAATACAGTGACTTGGTCGTCTTTCAGTTTTCTGGCTTCCTCTTTTGTATTGGAACGGCTGTTACTTTGCCCGTCCGTCAAAACAATTGCAATTTTCGGAACGCCGTGTCTACTGTGATGTCGAACTGGAATTTATAATAAAGTAACAGGCCTTTATTATATAAACTTTTACTGCTACAGCTGATATAGTTTAGTCAGGTTTTATGTTGCGGACAAAATTAATAGTCGGTCACTTTGATGTAGCAGAAGAGTGGACTGTAGCAATGTGAAAATGGCACTTCGTGTGTCATCATACTATTGATTTGTCATGATCATACCCAATACACTTCAACCTCACCTTACGACCACCTCTCTAATACGGCACCTCGCAATTAAGGACATGTTGGCCTGGAACCAAATATTTTCCCTTTCTTTGATGCTTAATTAGACCTCTCTAATGCGGGCACCTCGTTATAACGGCTACCTCGCAAATGCGGGCAATCTTTTGAGTACAAAGTGGTCAGTTTGACCTCACCAATAACGGCCAGTGTTGTTTTAAGCAGCTGAATACTGTTGTCTCAAGCAGAAATTCGTATTGGCGACGATCTATCTGGCCGTTTGTATGCTTAAGTATTGGAAAGACAGACAACCTGGCTAATCATCAAATTGTTCATTATGTTCTGATAATGTTCGATGCCAATTGAAGCCAATATGGGAAGTGTTCAATTGATAATAGACATTTGAAAGACACATTTCATTGATTTCAAGTTTCTGATCAACAAACATAAGAACATAATTGCATTTATGAATAGCACTTAAGTCACACCTTACCCTTCAATACCAATCAGGAACTAACTGAATTCCCTTACACCTGATCTTTAATTGCATTTTTCTACTCTTTTCGATTGACACCTCACAAAAGTCATGTTCAAGATTACTGTTTACATCTATTTTGATTTATTAAAGAACATCTTGTAGCATTTCATTGCGCTTATTTGAATTCAGTGGCAGGCCTACTGGTATGCATGCATAAGCCGTAACGTAATAAGACCTCCATAAAATATTTATTTTATTTTTGGTTTCTGCATAGAGTAAACCTGCCATAGGCTAATAGGTCTGTCTCCATATGGGGATTACGACAGGTATTATCGGTAGGTGGTGCAATGATAGGGTGGGAGTGCTATTTTTGTCTTGGGGAAGCCCACCTGATGACATATTATCTGGTTTGTTTGCAAAGTGAGTGAAATCCTGTGACCAACAGTTAATAATTATCTGGTTGTTAACATGTTATAATCCCCCAATCTGTACGATAACAACACTCTTTTCTGTTGAACTGCTGTTTTGGGAACATAATCAATACAGTGTAGCTGAACCAAACAATCAAACATTCAACGAACACACTCATTAAGTCAGACTCCTTGGCTTGGTCAACAACACCAATCACCTTGTTGAAAGGCAAATGGGATTCCATCAGAGCTCCTATTGCTTGGAGACACCACCTGTACATAAATTCAGAACTACAAAATGGAGACAGACCTATTGAGTGTAAATATCTGCCGTTTCAAAGTAGATCCTTCTAAATATCACTCATAAAATGTATAGTGTACTACACATCTGAAATTTTAGAATTGCCTCTGAAGTGTTCAATAGGCGTAAGTCAATTGAACCTGGTTTCATTAATCCCTCCCCCCTATTGGCCACAGTGCCACCTATTGGCCACAGTGCCACCTCTCGGCCACAGTGCCCTCTAGTGGCCAAACGTTGCAGCGCCCTCTAGGAGCCATGCAGGTGAACCTCTCCAATGCGGCCACCTCGCTAATGCGGCCACTTGGCTGTGGAACCATTGGTGGTCGTAATGGAGAGGTTGAAGTGTACTTTCAATGTTAATTTGATCTAAGGAGACTTAACCCATTTGTTGGTGACAGCCAAACGAAATGGTAATACATCAGATTTCACTCTAAAATTAGTTATGACAAGTCAAATGGCCTTCTCTTGATCATGACTTATCAAATAGCCTGTATGTTACCCATGTTGAAAGTAGAGAAGATTACACTTCATCAGCTATAATGAGTCGCGAAGTGCATTTTTCACAGTGAACTGGTCCTCACTTTTTCTATATATCAAAGGGAGAGACTATAATGGAAACTCAACTCACACATTTTCCTTGAGAAGATGATACTTCATCAGCTATAATGAGTCGCGAAATGCATTTTTACAGTGAACAGGCCCTCTCTTTTTCTATATATCAAAGGGAGAGACTATAATGGAAACTCAACTCACACATTTTCCTTGCGTCTGCAATTCCCTCAGATGTGTGCGTCCCTCCGCTTGGGTACTTGAGATTTTTGGCTGCCCGTAGAAGTTCTTGCTTGTTCTTGTTTTCACCCAGGGACACTTGTTCATTCACAAATGTTGCAAATACCATCAGGCCAAATTCGGAGGCGTTTGTGCCAACTTCAAATCCGTCAATGAATCTCTGCGTAAAGTCAGCCATCTTGAAGAAATTGCTTCTACCAACGCTGCCGGATCCATCCAGAAGGAACACCAAATCCATCTTGCTCTTGTAGTAACAGCCTAAAATGAGAAATACATATATAATATCATTATAGTAAGGTGATGTAAGAGATTGGGAGATTAGGGCTGCAGTTCCTCCTCCTCCCCCTCCCAAAAATTTCGGATATAATATGCAATTTTTCAGGAAGTTTCAGACAGATTTTTTTTTATTTCACTAATTTGGGCAACATTTTTTGGGCAGTCAAATATTTTTGACCTCTATGCCAGTGTGTGAGTGGCACTGAGTGCATGGAAATGCATTATAATGCACTAAAGTGTATGGAAGTGCATGGAATTGCACATGGGAATGCATGGAAGTGTAAGAGATTGCATTGAAGTGCATGGAAGTGCAATGAAGTGCAAAGAAGTGCATGCAAGTTCAAGAAACGACGTTCAAGGAAATGCACAGAAGTACGTGAAAGTGCATAGATACATTTAGATAGATAGTGTTTGGACACACATGAAAGTGCATATGAAATTGAATGTGCAAGGAAGTGCATCGAAGTACACGAGAAAGTTCGGAAAGTGCAAGCAAGTGAATGGAAGTGCATTGAAGTGCTCGAAAGTGAACATTAAAGTTCATGAAAGTTCATGGAAGTGCACATGAAAATGTATTGAAGTGCATGAAAATGTATGGAAGTGCAAAGAAAGTGCATGGAAGGTTATGAAAGTGCATGGAAGTGCTAATTTGTACCGACCTTGGTCAAGTTGAGTTGCGGTATTCTCGAACATGTTCCTGGTTCCTCGGCTATTGAACTCGGATATCCATAGGTCAGCCTGAGCCACGGTGTCCCTCGGGACTTCTTGTCTGTCCATGAATATTGTGATCATCGCAGCCAGAGCACTGTACAAGGGCTTTTGTAAATCATTGTACTGAATGCGCGCCCAATTGATGCCGAAGTTTTGGTTGATCAAGTTCTGTGTTCGCCGTTTGGTTTGCCAGAATTGGCTGCGTGACACCTGCAAAAAACAGTTTAAAATTATAATACACTCCTGCTCATAAATATGGAATAATGTTTGGAAAAAAAGTGTCAAATAAAAGTAAATTTCAGAGTGTCAATGTAAGCAAGGTCCATTGTAAAGATCAAGTCATCTTCTCTAATCACTTTCTGACAGCCTTAACTATATTTTTTGCAAGAATTTTACACTATTGGTTGAGCATTGAATGCACCTCACCCTAAAAAACCCCCTGAATTTCCATATTTTGTGCTGCTTTAACTTCTCCTGGTTTAACCCTGCAGCATGCGTTTTTAAATGACAGCATGTTTCTCCCTTAAGCGGTCATTGGAAGTAGTTACCATTGAATCAGACTATCATGTGCTCCAACAGAAGTTGCTAAAGTTGTCAATTTCAATGGTGAACGTTGAAGTATTCCCTAATCATGAGCAACGGTGTATAAATATAACTTACTAAAATAACTCAACAGCTGAGTGAGAATTACTACTTATTTATTTGGATCTGTACCGGGATAAATTGATTTTAAATGTATTTATTGATCTATATATTTTTACTACATTTTATTATTTTGATACCTTTTAATTGCTATGTCATTATTATTTAATTTATTCACATTTTCTTTCCATTTAGTCATATCTTTATTTTTCATGTATTTTAATTACTAATATTTTACTAACAGGAGGGCCCTATTGTAAATAAGTATTTATACTTAATAGGTTTAACCCTCATGAAATAATGTTTATCTATCTATCTATCTATCTATAAATAGTCAGGCAATCTCAACAGGAGTACTGCGCTGATTGAGTTCGATGCAAGTGACCATGACATAACTGAGAATTATCACATGATTTTGTTCATGTGAGAGAAAAACACCCGCATTTTCACAGGATAAATAGGTGATGACTGTCACCAGATTATCACTCACAACATATAGCTGAGAGTTATCATGCGTTTTTTCCATGAAGCAGAATTACCCCACATTTTCACTGGATAAACATATGATGACTGTCACCAGATAATCAAGTGACAGTTTTCCTCAGATAAAGATGTGAATATAATTTCGTGACATAACAGAGAGTAACCTTTCTTTTTTTTTAAGTGGGGGTATTTACCAACAATTTTCATGGGATAAACATGAGGACCATCAACAGATTATCACATGATGATTTTCCCAGATACCCTCGTACATTTGTACCGGGAGTTTACGCTAGAAAATCACATGGTTAAGTGATACTCACCAGAAACTCATGTGGTTAAGTGGTGAAGATACACATATAATTTATAGAAGATGGAGCCACCTGCACTAGAAACACAGCTGTTACTGAGTTCCGCACCTTGTTTACTTTAACTGAGTTTAAACTAATTAAGCAAAAGATTATGATTTCTAAATCTGTGACCAAAGCAAATTGGACAGTGAAAAAGTAAATAATCCTACGTGTAACTTCCTCAATTGTTACATCCGCATAACTAATGAAACCGGAGAAACTTCGCATCCTCATCCAGGAATTAACATTCTCTGTCGTGTTATTGATAACCACAGTTCCAATGGTCTGTCATTCTGCTATTATTGTGCCAAAGGCGGAAGTATTATAGCTGAAGTTACAAGGACATACTCAAGTATGTCTGAACAAGTCATGAGCAATTCACCTGCATCACATAGTGTATATATATAGTCACTATAGTGGGGTGTCCGTGACGTATTCAACCAATTAGGCTCTGTATGGGGTTTTTTGTCCCCCTGACCCTTGGCCATTTAACTTTTGAATTCCCTGTCCCGTTGCAATTTTACCAATGGTACTTTTGAATTCCCTATCGCACAGCTCTAGAAAAGGTTTTGTGTCCCACTATGAAAAGTTAATGGTTCCATTTCGGCCGCTGCAACACCTTGCAGCATCTTTTTTCTTGGTAAACAACTGGTTCCTGCCAGAATAACCCTCTCTGATTGGCCAATAAACAGGAAGTATGGCATTTTAACGTGTTACCGAGGTTGGTCACGATTCTGAATAGGCCCGAAAAGTAAGAAAAAAAATTAGAAAAATTTTGATACTAGCCACTACCATGACCAATTTCGGTAACAGAAAGTACTACTATCGCCCACTTTATTTTCTTAGTGTGTCCCCCAAGTTCCTTGGCAATTTCACTTTTGAATTCCCTGTCCCTTGGCCGTATTACTTTTGAATTATCCCCGTCCCCCATAACCCCATTCAGAGCCTCAGTCATGCTTCACCTGTATCACATAGTGTGACATATTCAACCAATTCTGAGTCTGTGCTTTTAACTTTAGCTGTAACCAAAACAGGACATTGCATTTTTTGAAGTAGCAACTCGGGAGACCAAAATTGTCTTCTAGTGGTCAGATATGTTCTCCCAGTCATTGCTAAGGGACCGTTCAGAATTCATGACTGGGAGGACTGGGAGGGCTGAAAGTTTTTCGCCGAGGGTGTATACTAACTTTTCACACATGTTTCAAGAGGGGTACTAATTTTTGACAAGATGTCCAGGAGGGGTAAGAAAATTTAACAAAACAAATATATATATTAAAACACACATACACTCAGTTTATTCACTTTTTTATACACAAAAGTCCGCGAATCTGTGGGTGTGACCATCCAAGGGGCACATTTATGACATTATTGTGTGTATTGCTTTGTATGTCGAGGGGGGAGGGTACTAAAAATACGCATGAAACCTAAGGGTGGGGTACTAAAAATCCTTATGAATCTCAAAGGGGGGGGTGTCAATTTTTGACATGGGAAGTTCTGACAAAACTTCCACCCCCTCCCAGTCATAAATTCTGAACGGTCCCTAAATGGGTGTCATTGGATGATCAAATTTTTTGTTAAACTTTTTCTTAGCATATTTGTCAGTCTTTTTTTTTTTTATTGAAGTCCTTGGGTGTCCAGCTTGCCCTTGAAATGGAATAAGATATTTCTGCTTTGATTGTCGCTAATTTTATATTTAACAAACACTCCTTTTGATAGAAATAGACTCATTTCCCAAATTAGCAATGAGCTTAACAGTTCAAACATTTATCTATTTTGAACTGACCGTTAAATATTGATTTATTTCATTATTTAATCAAATTTGTTATGTTTTTTTTTTCTTTAAATGTGTTTACATGCCACTTGGATGTATTCACCTCCAACACATGTAAGTATGTTTCACCTATTGTTGTTGTATACATGTATTTACTATGTGTTTGGAAAAAATAAATAATCTAATTTTTAAAAAAAAATCCATTTTGGTGAACATACATCATGTCAAGAGCTAAAGATACCTTACTAAAGGATCTGCTTCTAATTAATGGTGTGCATTACGTTGTGATAAACAAGTTCCATATTCAATTGTTTGTCAATTTCCAATGCACAAACAGCACAATGAAAGTCACATGGAATATTTTTCAGCCCAAACCAATGATTATTTGAAAGGATACAACAATAGGCCCAAATGTTTTTTGCTGCTCATTCAAACGACGTCCAGCCGAGATTTTGCTCTAGAAGGTCCACTGAAAATTTTGGGTTGGAACCCATGCAGGTGAAGATCTTCTGCAGAGCAGACGAGAACCTTAACCACTATGCCACACAGTTCGTTGTTCACACTGTACTGCCATGTGACACATGCCCTATTCCTACTGGACTGAAAGACATTGGATGCCACACCCACAGGGCAGGGGCGTCATTTTCAAAATAGAGTGGAGGGGCATCGGCAATATTTTTCAATTTTTAGCATGGGCACAGCAAAATTTCTGGAAGCTCTATTTTTTTCACCTCTTTTTGGAGCGCCATAGGAACTGATACCACTGCCACAGGGTGCCCACCAACCATCACATAAAATATTTTAGGAATTTTTTATGGCAAAATATAGGAATAATTGGAAGATTTTTTTCTACTTGTCCCGGGCAATATTGGAATTATTTGTTGCAAAACAAACGGCAAAATATCAAAATGGCGTGCACAGAGAGTCTGAATCTTCATGTCACGCAGAAAAATGTGCCTAAATCTTCATATCGAAAAAAAAATGTGCCTAAAAATTCATACCGAGGACAAAATCACGCACATGAGTGAAAAATGTCTTAAAAATTGTAACAATATCGCAATTTATAGGAATTTTTCAAAATAGGAAATTATAGAAGGTCCAAAAAATATAGGAATTATTGGAAATATAGGAAGAGTGGGTGCCCTGCACCCATTCATATACCCATTTATATCTATAATATACTATAATCACACATGAAACAGTGGCGGATCCAGAGATGTTTGTCTATGGGGGCCAAGAAGTGTTTCGGCATTTGCAGGCCCGCGTAATCGTAATTTTTCTTCAAATTGCTACTATTAAGCTTGGTGGTCAAGGGGGGGCTCGGGCCCCATAGGCCCCCTGTATCCGCCACTGTAATAAAACTCAAAAAGATAAAATTTGTAGAAAGGACTTACGGCCCAAATTCCTCCGGAGGCCGCAACGTCTCGGTCATACCCATCCTTGGTAGACAGATAGGCCAATCGCCGCAGGAAGAGTTTGTCATCAGCGAAAATGCACGAAGATCGTATCTTAGCTACAGTTGCTTCAACGACTGTCCAGCCGACTGCATCTCTTTGCAAAGTCTTGTCCACTCCGTGACGGGCGTCCACTCCGTTACGTGTTCCGGACGCAGTTGCTACTCCGGCAAAGATGAGGAGAGCCGAGAAGACATGTTTATAAGGCAACATGATTTTAGAACATAACATGATTGTGATGTCCTGCACACATGTATGCAGCTAAGCATGACTAGTTCCCAATGATCATGGAAATATATATATAAGCATTTACAGGATACACCCAACTGGCATGGCTACACAAGGTTAGGATGTTTATCTAAAAATTTTACATTCCAGTCCATAACTAGTTCCTAATTAGGAAGTTATCTTGATTGCTCATCTAAAGGATCCTGTTAACAAAATTTGAAGTCCGACTAAAAATATGAACTTGTTAATTACACTCTAGTCCCAACATGTAGGCGTATACATGTGCATCTGTGTGGAGATCTTTCTCTACATGGGTTCAAACCATAGAAATACATAGAACGGACATGAGGCTGTATGACGCCACTTTGAGGTGCGGTCACCAAATCCGCCATATTGGAACTGCCCTGAGACATGGCGTCATTGTGACGTCAAAGCAGGAGCAAGATGTTGTGTTTGGCTGATTGTGACTTGACATGATGCCATTGTTACTAGTGACGTCACTATTATTGGTGACATCACGGTTACCAAATGCCAGGCTGCCAGACAGTTCCAAGATGGTGGATTTGGTTGCTTCATATGCTAGAGCCTCATGTCCATTCTATGTATTTCTATGGTTCAAACCCCAGGTAGGGAGCCTGAAATTGCCTGACAAGAAAATCACTGGATTCATGCAATTGAGAGTACTGGGCAGTGCTGCCCTCTTTGGTAATTTTAACTTGATGGTCAAATTAACAGTCTCGGGCTTTGCCCCCCCCCCTTGCAACCCAGTGAGGTCCATTAATTGCCATACACAATGAAACTACCTGAACAAATTCATGGATTTTATGGAATTACGGATGTCTCAGCAGGGTGCTAGATGGTGAGAAATGACTGCAAGGATTGTGAAACACTGCAGGATTATTGTGGAAAAAATGGTTAAACCACTGTTAAATATAGTGTTCAATCCCCCAAGGCCTTTTGTTTACATTTCTAGTTTCACACTCTTCTATGTGTACAATTTCTGTACCATGTCTATTGGTGAATCGTGATTGGCCCAGATGACAAGATGTGTTTATTTTAATTCTATTCTTAAAAATAGCAACAATTTCTCAGATGATCATTTCTCTGACCAGGAAGTGGGGCGTATGAACAAACTTTGCGTATCAACTAACCTGCCTCTACCTTAATATTATTTTCCCTGATCAATTTTTGAAAGCCTTAACTATTACTTCAGCAAGAATTTTGAATTTTTAGTTGGATATGCCCACCTTCATTTATAAAACCCCCTGAATTTCCATATTCCAACCTGCTGTAATGGTCAGTTTTCTGCCTTAGGTTATAACAGTATATGAAGGTCGTTTGGAAAGTTTTGAGCCTGACATGTGTCTGACTTCGGACAAGTTTTAACTAACACAGAGATTGATTCTGCTACAGTTGGAGCATTTATAAGGGGATGATACTCTACCCATTGCTGCAGTAAAACATTGGCCAGCTTAATTCAAAAAGGGTAGAGAGAACATTGAAGATGACCTGAATTTCGATGCAGTCAAAAGTTGCCACCTCAAACAAATGCTGCTGGACGATAGACGATCAACTGTTCAAGGACGAAACTTGGCAGAAACCTTTGCCATTTCAAGTTTGTTGATTAGTATTTATGTCAGATTTACTCCAGCAAGATGAGAACAGTGTCAGTAAATGACCAAGTACTCAATTTTTTTCAATTCTCATAAGTTTCAACTTTAAAATTTCAAACTCCTGTGTCAGTAGCGTAACACATAGACCTACGTAACACACAGCAACTGGAGAAAAGGCAATACAGTTAATCACCAGAAGAGTTGAAATAAACGCACGCCAAGTTTCATTGATACGGCTTCACTCCTTAATAGCTACAATGTGTCTCATCAAGCATGCGAACTGGAATTTAGCACAAGTTCAACTGTTTGTATAAAACCAATGCAAAAGCCTGGAGGAATGGTACTGCTGCCAACCATCTGGAACTGACTTGGAGAGTGACGCTGCAGTGCATTGTTGTGACGTCACGGCAATTTGGGCCATTATTCTGGTTGCGTCATGAATGTAAAAAGTAAAAATATGCTGCCGTCGTTCGAATCACCAAAAATCGGGCTAAAAACGGCATTTAAACATCACGAAAATGTGGTGAAGTGATTGCAAAATGGACAATCTACATGTGAGTATGTGTATTTCTACTTTAGGGTCTCCAGGAGCTGAAGAATTGCGCCAAACATTAGTTCGCATGTTAGATGAAACAAACTGAAGGCTCAGAACTTTTCAAATGACCCTCGTGTTTATTCGAAGTGTTCCTCTTTCCTATGTCAGGACTCAGGATGCACACTTCCCACGCGCGAATCGTGACGCATTTAAATTTTTAAGGGTGTTTTTCTTCATTTTAGATGCCAGTTATGGTTGTTTCAACTTTATACCATGCATCAAATGACAAATAAAATGAATATGTAGCCTAGAGATCTGTTGCTAAAATTTATTTAGAAAATACAGGATAAACCTTAACCCCATCCATAATGAAACCCTACAGGGACGACCATTTAATATCAAGGGTGGAGGGAATTGGAGTTTGTTCTTTCATAAATTATTTCTTGCTCAGTTTTGGTGAAATAAATAAATTCTTTCTAGGCAGTCTTGAAATAAATCATCTCTCGTGACTCGTCGGGGTTTTCTTGACAAGGTGTTGCTTGATTTAGGAATGAATATTCGGGGACTTCATGCTTGAAATAAAAAATTACTCCCCCCCCCCCCGTTGCCGTGAACGGAATAATTTTCCACTGAGGAAAACTCCAAGCCTCCCCCAGGAAGTTAAATGGTAAATCACCTCAAATTTCAAAGAAAACAAACCAATCTTTATCCATTTCATTATCAATTTATTTTTGAAAATTCGTGAGTGTGACTAAAACGCAACAGATTCTTCATAAATTGTATATAAAATTGCCATCTTTAAGTACAATGACATTTAGTGGGTTATACGGAATTGAATTGTCAATCTAATAATTTATTCAATCACAATTTCAGCAACGATATTATATTAATTGTCAATATGCATAGATATGAAAAAGAAAAAATTCTATTTTGAAGGTATTCTCAAAGCAATAATATTTCAATTATTGTTAATTACAAATATATATAACATATACAGTGGGGTGCGAAAGTTTGGGCACCCTTGGAATAGGGTTGCATTTTTTCAAATTTCAAACAAACCATTTGCGGAATCTTTCCAACGTAAATGGGCCAGAATTTACTGTCATGATTTATTGTTACGTCTTGGCACAAAATCATTCCATTTGGTGTCCCAAGTTACATCTTAGACCATGACTAGTTTTTACACAATTATGAAGAAACAATACTTATTATCTACGAAACAATTGCTGCTATTTATTCAATAATGGTATTCTCAGTATTTCATGGTAGTTTGACAAGAATCTATACCAGAAACTATCAGTTTTTGATGAATCAGTAAAAGATGTAACAGTGGACACTACAGCCATTTTAGAATATGTCCAGGACGTAACAGAGACACCAACAATATGATCATGGACGTCTTGTTTGTTTGAAATGTGTAGTGCAAATGCAGTTCACGAACTGAATAAGACCCTTGTCTAAACTACCTCTATAGTTTCAGAATTGCTTCAATTGCACCATTCCAAGTCTACATAAAGCCTGTCAAACTTTAATTGTGGAAGACGTAACATGGGACACCAATGGACTAAGACGTAACATGGACACAATTGTGTCCATGTTACATCTTTTCCAAATCTTCTTCTTTTGTACATTTTCCTTGTAAATCATGCAGGATCAAAAAGTGCAAATTATTCTAAAAACATTGTTTAACAAGTCTTGCCCATAATTTGGAGATTGGCATCCAATGGGAGACACACATCCATGTATTAGCAATTATTGCCAAGACGTAACATCATCAAAAAACTGATTTTGCATTAATAAAGCCCCTCCCCAAAATTTCAATGAAAGTGAAACCATACATGATTGGTTCAAATGGTGCTAAAATATGTAAATGTGCCACGGATACATGCATTTATGCTAATGAATCACTGTGGATAAATTTACAAGACTTTTATTCATTGAGCATTTGTGGCCAAGACGTAACACACTGACATTTGGAAATTAAAGGCCTCAGATTCTTGATAAATCTCACTCAGAAACAGCCAGAAATCATTTTGGTTCAAAAGGGACCAATAAAGTTCAACAACAGATTCTTATTTTAGTGATGGCAAATAAATTCACCTTTGCACTTGTATGTTGTCAGAAGTAACACTTGTGGACACCAAAGTAGGTGGGCAACTTTTACCCATATTTAATGTTATTTGTCTTTCAACTCATGAAGCACAGTATAAAAACATATTTTCGAACATCTGAACAATACATTATGGTATAATTCATTGCTGGATAACAACATGCCAGTTCTATATGACCATTGTAATTTCATGGACACCACAATATTTTGGTGATTTTGCCCTCCATCTCCAAGTTGATTCAGCAATAGCATGCAAAGTATAAATGCCCAAGCTGTGAATGAGGCCAGAACATCAAGAGGATCACTTACACTATCAACGTGTCATATTTCAATTTTGGTAGGTGACATCAGAAAGTTTTGTTTAGTCATAAAGTGGCTATGCCAAGACGTAACAAAAAAAGTCATGACAGTAAATTCTGGCTCAAATTGTGTGAGTGAAGGATATCCATGCACTCAATTTTACCCAGAAAGAACAATGGAAGTATAAGAATTTAGAAAACTATGGGTCTTTTTGTCCGATTTTACATGTGCAAAAGTTTGGGCACCCCTACAGATGCTGGTCTTGATTTTTCTATAACTCTACATCAAAGCAATGTAAAAGCTTTAAAATGCTTTGGATAATAATGTAAGCATCCCAACACTTCATTTTGCGTTAATTTTTTATTTTAATCCCTGACAGAATGACTCCAAACTTTGCGGATCTTATGTACCCAAGGTACGTCGGATTATTTAATAAAATTTCAATTATTTTGAGTCCAGGAGCTGACAAGGTTGATTTATCGTGTTTATTTTTCATTGCCTAAACATGACAGATTAATCTTTGATGAAATTTTGGAGCAGCTCAGACCTATATCCAACGAAAATGCCACAAAAGTTCAACTTTCTGGGCGTCTATTTCGAGTACCTTGGCTTTTCTTGTAAAAATATTTCCGAAACCTGCTGTTTTTTAGTTGTGTTGTGTAGAAATGACAATTTTGCAATTATAACAGCTGACATCAATGATTCTTGGCCTGCCTATTCTTGTCCTTGGAGAGTCAAAATTGTTTATCACATTCTGGTGTATCGGAGCAATTCCATTTCAATGCATTTTTTTGCTCCCTTGTCTCAAACACCACAGTGACTGATCCAGAATGCTTCCAAATAGCTAGATGGGTCCTTTGGCATGACTCTGACAGTCAGATTAAGCTGTGTAATTGTGATACCTCGTATAGCTTGGCTTTTCATATCTGCATGCTGACGATGGAATGATGCACCAGTTGATCACATTCAGTGTCACAACTCTAGGAGTCTATGAGGTTGACATATAAGATTTCATTGTTGCAAAATAGCAAAATTGACTAAATAGAAACAAAATTAACACCAAATTGATTTTTTTTTTCAGCAAAAATAGTCCCTGGCTGGCAACACAAAGTTGAACTGCACATTAATATCTTAATTTTCCTCAATAATAACCTAAATAAATAATGGAAATCTTAAATATTTTTGGTTATTTCAGATAAAATGTTAATTTTAGGTAAAGGAGAGGCTAACCGGGTCTCTTTGTCCAGAAATGTCCAAGACTGTCAATATAGCTGGATATGTGAAATTGATGCAATATGTACCACAAAGATGCAACCGTTGGCATCACTCTGTGTGGGAGAACAGTATAAAATGCACTACAAATGAAGTCCTGGGATGCCTACATTATTATCCAATGCATTTTAGAGCTTTGATATTGCTTTAATTTAGAGTTATATAAAAGTCAAGACCAGAATCTGTAGGGGTGCCCAAACTTTTGCACGTGTAAAATCCGACAAAAAGACCCATATTTTTTAATATTTTTATATTTCCATTGTTCTTTCTGGGAAAGATTGAGTGCACTGGTATCCTTCACTCACACAATTCACATTGGAAACATTCTGCAAACCGTTTGTCTGAAATTTGAAAAAATGTGACCCCTCCCCAAGGGTGCCCAAACTTTCGCACCCCACTGTATAGTCTTAATACATAAATATGATATATACGGTCCAAACACATAAATATAACTACCTATTAACGATAAATGACAAAGAGTACACACATAATGATTAGTGCAAATGCGGCATTTGCATTTAGGAAGATTTTCAACCAAGATGGCTGCCAGAGCAGGACCTCTCTATCCTGGAGCGATTCTCTGGTAGGAACGGACTGGCCAACACCAAACATGTAGCGCCACCACCGGCTGAGGCAAGAATCATTCTGGATGTCGCATCCTGAGATTGTTTCTGCCTCTGCGACTGTCGCATCATCTGTGAATGATTAAGAGAAATTTGATGAAATTTACGGCTATTTTCATTGGAATCCATTTGAAAGATAAGTAGGCCTAAACAATGCTTCATTGCAATGGCGGATCCAGACACAATAGTCTAGGGGGGCCCAGACATGTTCCGCCTTCTCGGGTACACGCGTTATCGCAATTTTTCTTCAAAATGCTATTATTAATCTTGGTGGTCCCCCCTGTATCAGCCACTGCATTTTTTGTTATAAAGATATCATTGTACCTTCCTCACTTTGCCCCAGAGAAGTTATTTATTTATTTCACGGTAATGATGACAGTAATTATTTTTTTGAGCATTTGACATCCTCAAATATTTGTTTATAAATATAAAACAACACCATGTCAAGAAATGCCCATACTAGGAATTATTATTTCGAGACTGCAGAAAGAATTAATTTATATCACTATAACAGGACATGAAACTTCTTTTTTTAACTCTAAGCCTCCCCTACCGGATTTATAATGGTTGTCCCAGGGTTATTGTCAAATTCTGAATCAGTTCCTTAATAATTAATAATATTACTTTTTCCTCTCAAAAACAATCTTTTTACTGACTCATCCCTATTATTAGGCATAATAAATATAATCATATCTGTCATATCAATAGTTAATTGCTATAATTATATTTCAAAAGGGGGCGGAGATGACAGCATTGTAAATTCAACTTAGTCACTGCCTCTTTGACCAAAATTGGCAGATAAAAGTTTATAAAATTGTTAATTATCATTTTTTGTTTATGGTTGATATAAATTTTCTGAATCTGAATAAATGCTTCATAAGAAATACACTACCTGATTCAACTCCCACTCTGTTGTCCTTCAAGGAGGGGTTGCTTTTTAGTTCCGCAGATTCCGGATGGTCGTTCGTTTCAGTGTCATCTCTGCTCTTTGGGGGACGGCCTTTTGCTTTGGACCACCAAGTTAGGTACTGCAGCTATTTTGAAACGACAAAACTTTTATAGACTATGTTTTAAAAGACACATGAATTCATCGAAATAGGAAGTATGTATAAAAAATTAAAACATAGTCATTTCTCTGCTTACAAAGGATGAAAAACACAAAAGGAGAAAGTCAAGCAAATAATTCACTGAAGAAAAGAAGCTCTCACACAATACGTAATATTTCATTATTGACAAAAATAAATTTTAGATTAGACCCAAAAATTACATTTTTTATATCGTCCTACCCGGAGATCTTAGAAAAAGTGCCTTCACTGTAAAATCGGAGGCACTGATTCAGCTCAATTGATTGAGTGAGATGGTTGCACAAGTTGATTGAGCTAACATAGATTAATGTTTAAGCTGAGATAACTAGAAAAACCGAGCTGAGATAGCTCAAAATACTAAGCTATGTTGACTAAGGTATTTAAGCTGAGAAAACTCAAAACAATGAGCTGTGTTGACTTACAGCTCAAAATATTGAGTTTTGTTGACTTATTGATCCAAGCTGACACAACTCAAAATTTTGAGCTGTGTTGACTTATTTTTAGTTGTTTTTGATTTATATTTGTGTTGTTTTTGATTTATATTTGTGTGACCTGTCTTATAAAGTTACTTATGAATATGGGCTGTAATCCCAAAATATTGTTTGATCGCTCAAGGGGATCCACCTGATCCAGTATGCTTCATTTTAGCACACCATGGACAGGCCCAAGATGCATTCAACACAGACCATTGCATCACAAGGAGATTTAAAAATTAATTTCTTGTGAGTAAATCCCAATGGCCTGTGGCTCATCTGATTTGGTATACAGTGCTAGAAACCTATATTTGAACGCACTCTGACTTGGAAATGTTGGTTGACGTGTGAAAGCATGCATCTAATTACTCCCACAAATTAATTTAAGAGTGATAAAAATAAAAAATTGACCAGCTAAAGTGGTTTGCTACTCATTTTTTCTCTGTGATAGTGTAATATAAATGTTATTTTTTCTTGTAAGTAAATAATTATTTAAAACTAAATGCAGTGTTATGAGAAGTGCTTGCTATAGATGGTGCTATATGTGGCATGACTGAGATGTCAAGCTATCTGCAACAACTGAAGCTTTCATGTTTTCACAGCTTAATGTTATGATTCGTTAGGACAACTTACAGCATTGAGCTATCATACCTTGACAACTTATAGGATTGAGCTATCATAGCTTGAAAATTATTAACATTCTCAGACAGCTCAAATTATTGCATCAACACAGTTTTCAAAATTTACAGTGTTGTTTAGTATGTTTACCTATTTTGCCCTCCTTTCCTCTTCCCCAAATCTCCTGACAACTACCTTAATTTGCCCCCTCACCACAAATTTACCCCATATTTAAAAGAATATTAAGACAACTGGAAATGTAATAGCAAACGGGCGCAATATCAAAGAAATCAAACACAATGGGGTGATGGAGTTTGAATTGATATTGGCTTAATATAAATTTAATGCAATTTTAAAAGGTAGTTTAAAGTAGGTAAAGGTAGGAAGTGATTTGGAGGGAGCCCTGTCTACAAGTGGACCGCTGTTACATTGCCACTTCTTTTTCCAGCCTTGGCAGATCAGAACATATATGCTGTCATGTGTTGCCACCTAGTGACTAGTGTGCTATTCCGTGAGCTCCTGCGAGCGGTCCACATCATTTCAGTCTGAGAAACTCACACAATTTTGTCTGGAAGAAACCGGGGCTGTTTCTGAGTGTGCTGATGGCCTTGTCTACTTCATTAAAGAATGTGATTGCCGAGTTTCACTCCGGTATGTACATCAATGTTGAATAGAAATTTTGTGAAAGTGCAATGAAATTGGAACTATTTCTTGGGACAGCAATGCTGTGGCAGCAGCATGCAGTTCTCATTTTCACCAGACTGGAGGGAGCCAAAAAGTGTGAAAGGGTAAAGTATAGTGGCTGATTCTTCCTTCTTGCTGAGGTAGTTGTAATTGATTCTGGGTGGCACTGTACCTGTTCCTTTGTTCTCGGCTTTGTACAGAGGCTCACAACGACCGCTGTTAGCAGCGTCACTAATATCACCATTTGACCGAAGTATGTGTAGTGGATATTTTTCACAATTCCAGGTCGAGTGTCCACTTCTCCACAAGGTGGAACAGGATAAACAAAGTCCAAAGTCATTCGTATTATTCCGCAAACATGGCCGGTCAGCAAACCAACTACTGCTCCCTAGAAAAGGAAACAACAAAAGGGAGATTTTAGGAAAGTCATGAAATTAATCAAAAATAAAGGGGTTGCACAAAATAAGCCATCTAATTGACAGTGTACAAAGAGTACATGCAGTAAAAACTTAACTTTAGAGATCCCAATTCCGCGCTATAAGAAATTCTTAGGTCTAGACGTATAATGATGCGACAATATTGTGATAAATTTGTAATGATACAGGATTAGATATTTATTGCGATAATCTAGCAGCGTCAATCATGTAAACTGCAAACTTTTTTACATAGATGCTCTCAAAAACATGGTTCTTGCATTAAAAAATTATTAATTTTGTATGAAAATTTATCTAATTTGTGCCAAAACAATAATTTTTTGTTACATGTATTTGCATTTATCGCGATATCACCATGTGTGTTACAATCATAACGATAAGTCTGTGAACCGAGATATCGCGATATATCGTTTAAACGATCCAGCACTAATAAAAATGCTATGGAAAATTTGCTGTGATTCAGTTAGTATAATTATAGAGCATACCCAGAGGTGACCCAGTTCTCTGAGCATGTGCAGAAGGCAATAACGAATGGCAGCCATTACAAAATTTCTATAATTCAAGTATTCAAGGCCAGTTTTATCAGTGAGCTACATAGGTTCACTTACCAGGTGTATATTTTATCAATCTAAATTTAATAAGGAATTTTTTGGAGTTCTCAGGTCAAAGAGTAACTAAGTCAACTAGTAACCATGCCAACCGGTAACCAACAAACTATATTAGTAACCAATCAACTGGTAACCTTTAACATTTATTATATCAAAATTTAAACATATGATCCTGGCTGCTCTATTTTGTAACCTTTGAATTGTATTGATATACTATTTGTACAACAACAGCCCAATACTCTACAAGCATAATCAAATATGGGCAGGGACTTATAAGTTAAGATTAAAACAGACAGTACAATGCTTCTAAGTCTACATAACCATGACAACTTTATTTGTTACGGGCTTTCTGAATTTATGCGGTCGATAAAATTGATCGTTTCAAGTCATAACATTCAAGGGTTCGATATACATAAATACATGTGCACGACACAGATTTACTATTATAATATTATTAAACCATCGGCTAGACTGAAGTCGTGATCTATGAAATTGAATTATTATAAAGCACCTTTTCTGTAGCTCTTGGCCAGAAAATAGCCAGAGCAAAGATGGCCCCCACTGGGCTTCCCAAGTAGCCCTGTATGGCTTGAATGTAAACGAACAATTGTCCGCCAGCTGAAGACTGCACCATTGGAACCCATAATATGCTTATGACGCACAGGACCATCACACATATTCTGTAAGAAAAAAAAAAGTTTGATAAATTATATTCAAAACAATAATTATCATTTCTATAAATAACTACATTTATTCTCGTAGGGATACATAAAAGTGGCCAATCTTGGAGAGATGAAGGGCTTTGGTCCAAAGAGCCTACTAAAAGGACAGGATAATAGCAGAAATGATGTTACCACAACATGAACATAATGAGATTTTTTGAATTTTAACAATTTTTCTGCATTGTGGACGTGCCGGTAGTGTTGGGCTGGTGCCTGCGAATATTTTGAGACCTTGCATGTGTGAATCAAATAACTACGGTCAACGTCACTACACATAATGAATAACTTCCCTCAGAGGAAACTCAAAGGCCCACACCTCATGAAAATAATTTAATAGCCAAGACAATAAACATTTCATACCTTCCTACAGTAAGAAGTTCCCACTGTTTCGCCGTTGGTCGGACCCTTGTCCAGATGTCCATAGTGAATAACGTACTAGCACTGTTGAAGATTGAGGTCAGTGAACTCACAATGGCCGACATCATGGCCGCCATTAAGAGGCCCCTTACGCCTGTGAAAATAATAGATTTTTCTTTGTTAACAAAGTTCTGTTATATCCGGTTGGTACCTGTACTTCGGATGAAAATGCCGATCACTGTATGTTAACTTTCAACATTTAAAACCCGAGGGGAATGAGCTGACGCCAAAATTTATTTTGGTGAACATCTAATGATTTCATCATATTGTTGAACAGCAATAAATTTCTTACCGAGCGGCATCAGTTTTATGATGAGTGTAGGATAGGCGCTATTGGAGCACCCTGCAGGATTCCCACAGAACTCTTCACAATCTGTGCTGTTTGAGCAGCCAACAGTTTCTTAAAAGAAGCACACAGTATCAGTGTTATAATTAGTTATAGTTTTATAAATTTGTGACAGGCCTACATGCATTCTCGAGCATTACATTTAATAAATGGATATTTTTTGTATTGGTACAGAGGATACAATAGCATACATTCAAATAAACTTGAACGCCAAGTTATCGTCCCTAATAAGGGGCCCATCGGCGTATCAGGTGCTCGATTTTTGGGAGGCCCCATTTAACCTCATAATTCCCAAATGGAGGTCCCATTGTGGAGTTCAAGGAGTAATAAAATATTACGAGTTTTTAAAATTTTTATAGGGACAATAGGGAATTGCTGGATATTGAAACTATAATCAGGGATTTTGTGGGATTTATCTGACTTATTGGGGATAATGGGATATATGTGGACTTTTGGAAACTGTCAGGGAAATAATTGGGATATTCAGGACTTGTGGGAATTAGAAGTTCCGATTTAAGCCACCAGTGTGAAATGATAAGGGGCCGACCAGATGATAGTTGGGGGGGGGGCTATGGACTTTAACTGCGGGACAAACTTTTTTTGTGCGGCACATCGACAAATAATTTTTTCGGATGCTCACTCGCGACAAACTTTTTAATCTGAATTTTAACATTACTGTACCCTAGCTACAGTAGGAAACAATTTTTTTTCCGATGTGTTGAGCAATTTTTTTTTTTCAGTGTTTTTTTTCACCAAATCTTCTTTTTTCACCAAATGTCCATAGCCCCCCCCCAAAAGATCGTCTGGTCGGCCCCTAACATACACTTTTTCAGTTCTGTGTGCAATGATTGTTGTCTCTGACAAAAACAACACCCAATTGGTGCGTCACAGTTTGTCTGTTTGTTTGTTTTAGTTAACAGAATAGATTTCTTGACAATTAAAGGATTGATCCACAACTTAAATATACAGAACACTTAAATATCACCTTAAATGATATTTTGGAATCAGTTGTTCTGACTGCATTGCAACAGGATTCTAATGCTGTGGCCAGGTTGCATTCGCCAGAAATGTTAAGGTACTTTTTCTTGTTTATTTAAATGTAGCAGATTGGTGATATACTGAAAGACAGGCACATGATAGGCTACTAACAAAGCAAATGATTATTTTGACCAAAAAAAATTAATTCAATGAGTGTTTCTATATATCAAAAGGTTATATCAAAATCAAAAGGTTATATAATTTAATTATGGTTTACTATTTTTGTTAGCCTTTTAAAAACCTTTTGTAACACTCTTACTGCATGCTGGGCCATTGATGACAAGGATAAAAAACAGGATGTGCAGCAGCAAACCTTCAGCATTTAGCTTTGACACTGCCAACAGCTGAAACAATCTGCATGTCTTTTGAAATAATTTCAATACATTCATGACTGTTTAATTTTACGATTCATGCTATTGTTGGAAATTTATATCAGTTTCATTCTTATAAACTTTTTTCAGGAAACTTGCTGATATCAATATTTTTATCATCCTCAATGCATATTGCAAATGGGTATTGTAGTTTCTTTTGGTGGTCGCTGGAACAGAGGCATCCCACTTGGTGGTTTAATTTACATGGTACTACTTCAGTTCCTTGTAAAACATTGGAAGAGTAAAAATAAGCAGTTTTCAATACCGGAGCAGATCTATAAAAGAAAAAAAGGTTTACCTTTGATGATGAAATTTGCTGATGTTGCTGTTTCTTAAATACCGAAGATAAGCTTTTGTGGGACATAAATTTTAAAAGAAGTCATAAGTTTGGAAAAATACAAGAAATTATTCTGTGACACGCCAGAATTGTCATTTTTGGAGTTAGACGGGTATTAAACTTCGTAAACAAAGTCAGCAATTTTTCTGAAAGCGACTGACTCTCAGCTGAATATGCACAATAACTTTGCAAGCAATCCATTAATATAGAATATGGACGGAAAAGAAACAGGTCTATAGCTGCAGAAGAGGCCCAGTAGGACAGGCCTAATGTTTTCTTTTGTGGGTGTCTGTTCTTCCGTCTGTTTGTCTGTCTGTCACTCTAGCTGTCCAGCTGTATGAGCTAATGAAACACTGTAGTCTTGCAATCACCACCACAACAAAGAACTGATTTGATTTTGATAAGCATCCATGCAGTGGATATGGCACAATGGGACAGTTATGAAAATTATTTTAAAAATTTTGGTGCAGGTTCCGTTAATATGTTCAGAGAAATGTTTTTTAAAATACAGGATATCCCAAAAAGTTATTGCGCATTTCATAAAGACAGTACTTGTTGACAATTGATCAAAACGATAATGATTATCGATCAACTTCAATGCCGCTATTGTGGTGTTTCACCTGAGCCTTAGGCTGGCACTTCAGGTCTCAGTGGCCTTGAGAAGACATTCTGGGAGCTTATGGATTCTCAAGAAGAAGGACATCAGATTCCTATAGGGTAAGGTGGGGGAAATCCGCCCCCGGGGCAAATCCGCCCCCTTGAGGAGAAAAAGTTCTCTCATGACCCAAAATATAAATGACAATAAATATTTCTCATGCAGATTAGTGCTTATGTGTCTAGAGACCACTGAAACACAGAGATTAGGCTGCAACATAGTTTTGTTTGGACTACAACTGAGAAAGAAGACATACATCTCATCACTAAGCAATTTCAAAGTGCAATTGAAACTTTCAAAACTGAGGTGTTTTACAGGTACATGTTGTATAAACACATTACTTATTGTCATTAATAGCAATGTTTATTCAACGACTTTACATGTGCAAGAGATTTCACCAATCAATAAAATGCATATTTAGAAAATATCACCCTCATAATTTCTAGTGGTCGGGGCAATTCCGCCCCTTGTCCATGGGGTAAATCCGCCCCCTCTGATTCTCATGTTAAAAACATACAAACACAAGATATGTCTTGTAAGTCACTCTATTTTGTCATAAAGCTCCACTAATTGTGATTATGATTTTAATTGAGATGAAGTTAAACATTTATGCCATGTTTTAGTGTTTGTTGAATATGCCAAATGCAAACTTTTTTTATTCTCACACATAAATTGTGAAACGATCCTTACATGTTTGTAAGTACACCCAGAAGAGCCAGGGCTTAATTTAAGAATAGAATTTACTTCAGAAGCCAAATGTTTCTTGTCATTAGTAACCAAAACTCAAGGGGGGCGGATTTGCCCCACACTTCTGGGGCAAATCCGCCCCCTGAGACTGAACATTCAAATGGTGATGTTTGCTCAAAGGGGTCGAATTAAAGTATGTAGGTTTCCAGATATGTTCAGATGTATATATTCCATCATTCCCTGAAATCAAATGTATATTTTTCATAAAGGTGAGAGACTGAGCAAGGAATATAAGTGAAAAGGGGGGCGGATTTCCCCCACCTTACCCTAATATCTCCATGGGACAGTTACACAATAGTCCCATACAAGCTGTATGAAATTGGTGTGAAAGGGGTATAAGAAGTAATGCTCGAATTTGTTCTACCTGATTGCTATGGTTTTCTTTCAGAAGTGGTTTCAAGTATTAACGTTTGCAAGAATGGTCATAAATTTACTTCTTTTGCAATCGTAAGTGAATATTCAATCTTTTGACTTCATTCTGAATCTATTTCAATTTCATTTTGATTTGAACTGGCCTCTCAGCTGCAGAGTTCACCTTACCTAGTTGTTCTCAGCCTTTGTTTTCGGAGGGCTTTGTTACATTGCCACAACACAGACAAAAAATGGGAAGACAACTGCAGAAACATTGGCAGAGAATGTTTCATCAGATCCAATTACCGCAGATGCATGTGGGGGGAGCGTTGGTCTAGTGGTAGCGTGCTGGACTGCCAATCGCTGGGTCCAGGGTTCGAATCCAGCTCTTGCCGGGTCCCCTGGGCCTATGTTGGATGGCTGTTTCAATTATCCTTCACCTCATTGCCGTGTCCCCCCCTGTCCTAATTAGCCCACAAAGTGCATAAATACAGGACGTAAAGCCCCAATCATCCATCCATCCAGATGCAGGTTCTTCAGCAACTCTTTTTTTTTTCATCAGTGGCGTCAGTGTAGGTGAGGCTGGTGGGCATTTGCCCCACCACGTTTTGGCCAAATTGCACATTTCTGAATTGAAATAAAAAATAATTTTTCACTAACACCTGCCATGAAGGTGTGACCACTATTTGCCCCTCCACTTTAAAATGAAACTGACGCCCCTGACTTTTACTTGGCAGTTGAACACTCTGAAGACAGTTTTGGATGCGGTGTTCCAAGTTCTTTCATGAAATTTATTAGTTTTTCCATCACCTGCGCCAAAAGGCCATTTTGTGGCTTGAAAATGAATTATAAAATTCTGAGATTAAGCACTCAATATTTTTGCTGCAGCATTAGTCATTTTTAAGGGTATGTGAACTAAGGACAGTACGCCACCTCCATTTCGAACCCCTGGGTTCTTGTTCATTAATTGTACATTTTACCCCAAGATGTGATGGGACTGGGGATGACCACCAGTTCATGGCAATTATGGCAATCCTTCCATGACTTCAGGATAGGCTTTTGCATTAATTGCATATTGTAGTCCCGCCATGTGATGGGACTTGGGATGACAACCAGTTCATCCTAATGGTGGCAATTCTTCCATGACTTAAGGATGGGTTTTTCATTAATTGCACATTTAATATATATTTCAAGGAGTGTCTATTTGGAATAATGTGCTACGAAGTGAGATAACATGTAGATGCTCACTTTTTGCTTTTAAGAAACTTCTTAAATGTCATATATTAACTAATTTTTTGAGATAGGTAACATATTGTGCCTTACATTTCACACTTTACAATTAATACTATGCTCAAATTCAGATCAGTAGTACTGTAACCCAGTCTGAAGAATATTTTACTGATGTACATTGTATATAAATACATTGTATATCCATATTGTGTCATACTTAATAATTTGGTGGAATTTAATAGGACTGACTCTCTTTTTTTGCGACTAATGAAGCCGACTATATATATGCAATAGTGTAACATTTTATTTTTAAATACAGATTAAATATACCTGTAGTGGTATCAATCTGTATATATTCGTCATAAACTATGTAATGTCTCTGATTATATTTTTTTAATTAACTCAAACTCAAACTCAAGCATCACCATGTGATGGGACCGAGGCTAGCAACCAGCTCATGGTTATTTGCAATGCTTTCCATGACTTCATGATTGGCTATTGCATTAATTGCATATTTTAGTCCCGCCATGTGATGGGACTGGGGATGGCAAGCAGTTTTTGGCAATTAGCAATATTTTCATGGGTTTTTGCATTAATTGCACATTTATTTCCTGCCATGTGATGGGATTTGAGTTGGCAACCAGTTCATGGTAATTGTCGAAACCTTTTTCATGACTTCAACACGGGTTTTTGCATTAATTGCATATTTTAGTCTCGCCATGTGATGGGATTTGAGTTGGCAACCAGTTCTTGGTAATTGTAGCTATCTTTTCATGACTTCAACACGGGTTTTTGCATTAATTGCATATTTTAGTCGCGCCATGTGGTGGGACTGCAGTTGGCAACCAGTTCTTGGTAATTGTGGCAATCCTTTTCATGACATCAACACGGGTTTTTTCATTAATTGCATATTTTAGTCGCGCCATGTGGTGGGACTGCAGTTGGCAACCAGTTCATGGTAATTGTGGCAATCCTTTTTATCACTTCAACACGGGTTTTTGCATATTTTAGTCCTGCCATGTGGTGGGACTGCAGTTGACAACCAGTTCTTGGTAATTGTGGCAATCCTTTTCATCACTTCAACACGGGTTTTTGCATATTTTAGTCACGCCATGTGGTGGGACTGCAGTTGGCAACCGGTTCATGGTAATTGTGGCAATCCTTTTCATGACTTCAACACGGGTTTTTGCATTAATTTCATATTATAGTCGCCCCATATGGCGGGACTGCAGTTGGCAACCAGTTCATGGTAATTGTGGTAATCCTTTTCATGACTTCAACACGGGTTTTTCAATTAATTTCATATTATAGTTGCGCCATGGGGGGACTGCAGTTGGCAACAGGTTCATGGTAATTGTGGCAATCCTTTTCATGACTTCAACACGGGTTTTTGCATTAATTGCATATTTAAGTCATGCCATGTGATGGGACTGCAGTTTGCAACCAGTTCATGGTAATTCATGGTGATTGTGGCAATCCTTTTCATGGCTTCAACACGGGTTTTTGCATTAATTGCATATTTTAGTCACGCCATGTGGTGGGACTGCAGGTGGCAACCAGTTCATGGTAATTGTGGCAATCCTTTTCATGACTTCAACACGGGTTTTTGCATTAATTGCATATTTTAGTCACGCCATGTGCTGGGACTGCAGTTGGCAACCAGTTCATGGTAATTGTGGCAATCCTTTTCATGACTTCAGCACGGGTTTTTGCTTTAATTGCATATTTTATATTTTAGTCGCGCCATGTGGTGGGACTGCAGTTGGCAACCAGTTCATGGTAATTGTGGCAATCCTTTTCATGACTTCAACATGGGTTTTTGTATTAATTGCACATTTTAGTCGTGCCATGTGGTGGGACTGCAGTTGGCAACCAGTTCATGGTAATTGTGGCAATCCTTTTCATGACTTCAACACAGGTTTTTATATTAATTGCACATTTTAGTCGCGCCATGTGGTGGGACTGCATTCTGCAACCAGTTCATGGTAATTGTGGCAATCCTTTCATGACTTCAACACGGGTTTTTGCATATTTTAGTCGCGCCATGTGGTGTTACTGCAGTTGGCAGCCAGTTCATGGTAATTGTGGCAATCGTTTTCATGACTTCAACATGTGTTTTTGTATTAATTGCACATTTTAGTCGCGCCATGTGGTGGGACTGCAGTTAGCAACCAGTTTATGGTAATTGTAGCAATCCTTTTCATGACTTCAACATGGGTTTTGTATTAATTGCACATTTTAGTCGCGCCATGTTATGGGACTGGAGTTGGCAACTAGTTCTTGGTAATTGTGGCGATCCTTTCCATGACTTTAGGATGGGTTTTCATAAATTGTACAATTTAACCCTACCATTTGATGGGACTGGGAATGGCCACCAATTCATGGTAATTGTGGAAATCCTTCTATGACTTCAGGGTGGTTTTTTGAACCAGTTCACAGTAATTTTTGCAATCTTTTCTATGACTTTAGGATGGGTTTTTCATTATAAGCACATTGTAGCCCCGACATGTCATGGGACTGGGGATGGCCACCAGTTCATAATAATTGTGGCAATCCTTTCCATGACTACAAGATGGTTTTTACATTAATTTAGTCCCGCCACAAAAGCCACCATGCTACATTTTATAGCAATTATTTTAGTTGCAGGGCACCTTAAAAATCCAGTTAAAGTGACTACAATGTCATGTTGTCTTTCTGCAACTCCTCAAGATGGAAGTACCACCCAAAACACTCCTGCTGACGTTAGCATCTTATTCCCTCTGTTGTGTTTGACACATCATCCTTCCTGGCTAAAATAACAACTCCAACAAATACATTGTATCACCATCTCAATCGTTCCTCTGGTTGGTTAATGTGCTTTTCCACTTTTTTTTGGACAGCACTGAAATGCCCTCAAATGATGCTCAATTAAAGGCATTTGTGCAGTTTTTATTCGAAATTTTCAGCGCCAGTAGTCTAAGTAACTATGTCAAGGAAAAAAAAATTGGGGGGGGGGGGGTCACTGTATTTTTTAAATAGGAAGAAATGCTATTTTTAGCCTAAAATCTGATAAAAACACTGAAATAGAGGCCGGGATGAATTTTAACAGTAGAAATGCAAATCAGAGCCAATTTGATGTATGGAAATGTGGGTGATCAGCCATGTAGTTCAACCTCCTTTTTGAGAAAGCAAAGTTGCTCATTCATTTTGAGGACTATCGTATGATAATAAGGTGGGAAGACGACTGTAGTCTGGTGGCAGGCCAGAGAACCTTGTTTTATCCATCCAATGCTTGTTTTTTGCTTTTTCTGGTAGATAGGCATCTACTAATCACAAATCAGCTGGGTGCAGAGGTTGCACCCTTGGGGAGATTTTTTTATTACCAAATTCAAAATGGCTGCCCTCGATCAGGTAAAAAACCTATTGGTGATATCTCAGCTTCTAATTGACAGAGAGACTTGATTTTGGTGTCAAAATATACATTTTTAGGGGCAAGGAAAACAGTCAGATAGGTTTCAAATTAATATCTGATGCAAAATATTTTATTAAATAAATGTTGATGAGATTAGGAATTAAATTAAATGTATTATATAAAGTTGTACTCGTCATTGCAGAAGCTAGGTTTTCAAAATATGAGTTCACAATCATCAACTATTCCATACAAGGTAAATTGGAATATATACTTAAATGTATAGCCCACAGGAAGTGTTAACATGTGACATTAACTGAAAAGAATAACACTATTTCAATATTCTCCGAGGATCTAATCTGATGTCGTTGGATGCATGATATCATACAGGGCATTTAGTCATTTCGTCCAGTTTCAGGCAGGACTGCCGTCATTGCATTACCACCATCCTCAACTTCAGGTGTTTTATGCCAGTTTTGGCAATGATGATTCATAATACTCGCACCATTATTGTTTGTTCGTTCCAGTTAAAGTCACTTAGTTTAGGATTGTTACCAGACATTACAGACTATTTAAAGTGCAACCTTGAAATTCTATCAAGCTACCATCATGTATGTTATATTAAAGCTGATCACATAAGAGGGCCTGATCACAAGAAGCCCAATATCTCATTTTGTCATTTTTGACTATTGAGTGAAAGAATATCCAAGCTCTCTCCTCTGAGTGTATGAAAAAAAATTCTCAGACTGTGGTACGTAATTTGGAAGCTAAATAAATAAATATTAGGGATGAAAGATCAAGGATGGAGAAAATTATGGGATGGACTGAATGAAGGCTGGGAATTTGGAATTGAATTATGCATGGAGTGAGCACTGAGTAGGTACTAGGAAGGGATGGATGGGAATAGAGGCATTAATGAGACTAGAGAAGGAGGGGACAAGGACAATAGGGAGGATGCACAGGTGGAGTAGACATAAGCTACTACAGAGGTGTCAGAGGGAGGGGTTAAGATCTATTTGGGGAGAGCTCAGAGGCAAGAACTGTAGGGAGACCGAGTGGGGAAGAGGCAGATTGAGGTAGCAGAAGGAAACAGCAGAGAAGGTGGAACGAAGGAGTTAGATATGTATGAGAGGCAGAATGTAGATAGAGTGGGGAGGTGGGGAGAGTGGACCTATTGTGGCAGGAGCAACATATTGTAAGGTGAAGTTAGGACGAGAGAATAAGACAGAAGAGGGAGAAGGCTTGAATTTTCAATGTGTTTGAAGCAATTGATGTGGAATATTAGAACATCTTACCAGCATTAACATTTATTTTTATTCCTTTCCTTGTTTTTTTTATGATTATGACTTTGCCATTGACATTTATCCTGCATTGCCTTTCATGGTTGAATTAGCGCTCCATATAGCCAAGAATGCATCACAAGCCATCTGGATGCTGTTGCCTTCTTGGTGAGTACAATGACCCAAACCTCCTCACTCATTGCGCCTGCCATTCCAAAATAATCCACCCTTGTTACAGCCCTGAGGTCAATGCATCTTGTGGACTTCATGTTAATCATTATGTTGGTCTACACAGTGTACAATGTACATTCCATTATACCAAATATGGAATAATAAATTATTATATTTGCAGACATTTATGAACCTAACTTTTGCATTAGGGGTACGCTTTGAATGTCTGCCTCAAATATTGCTAAATGCGAACAATGTTATTGTATTCCTAGACCTAGAAATTTTTTTTTTTACCAAGATCAAGGCTTGGTAGAATTTCAAGGGTTGCATCGTGATTAGTATCTAATGTCTAGTAACAGTCCTCAGATATGTAATATTAACTGGAATGGACGATGTTCTGGAAACAATAATGGTGTGAATATTATGAATCATCATTGCCAAAACTGGCATAAAACACCTGAAGTTGAGGATGGTGGTAATGCAATGACGGCAGTCCTGCCTGAAACTGGATGAAATGACTAAATGCTCTGTATGATTGAGCTCTCACAATCTTCACATTGAACTTGGAAGACACAAACGACTGTACATTGAGGCAGGTGAACGGCTATACAAGAGATGCAATTCAGATCAAGTTGAAGATGAATTTCACTGTCTTATGCGCTTGCCTCTAAATAGCCCATACTGGTGCTGATGGGGCGTAAAACACAAACTCACTCACTCACTCACTGTCTTATGCGCTGTGAAAAGTGGGATATGCTTAGGACGAACCTTTTTGAAGTTGCTTTTAAAAATTTAGAGAATTTCTTAATTTTTCACCCAAAAGAACAATTTCTAAGTATATTGTGTGACAAAGATTGTGAAGTAAACTTTGCACTTTCTAAATATTTAGCAACTGTCTTAAAAGCTGACAACATAGTTTAAGGAGTTACGTAATAACTTCACTTAAATTTGCAACGATCATGGGCGGCAAAAGGCACCAAACATGTTTATTCATGTGGTATTTGGTGGACTAAAATTCATGTGTAAATGATATTGGGAAAAAATATTCTGAATATTGCTTTAAATTTGTTTTTTCCCTATTATTTTATACAAACTCTTTGTACATGGTTGCTGAATTTTTATTAAATTATGTTTCAATAATAGTTCATTACTTGCAAATTTAGATATAGTTACTATTTCTGTTTGTATACATACAAATTATTATATTTTGTATATATGAATTATTATATAAATTACTATTTCTGTTTTGTATATAAATTATGTCTCAATAATAGTTTATTACTTGTAAATTTAGATGTAGTTACTATTTCTGTTTTGTATATATAATTCTTCTCTTTTTACTTCATTATATTTTTATTTTTTTATTTTTTATATATATGACACATGTATCTTTATGATATTTCTTTGTCTAATAATAGTTTATTTATATATATATGATATCATGCATCCAACGACATCAGATTAGATCTTCGGAGAATATTGAAATAGTGTTATTCATTATTCTTTTCAGTTAATGTCAAATGCTTCCTGTGGGCCATACATTTAAGTATATATTCCATTTTACCTTGTATGGAATAGTTAATGATTGTACTTTCACACATTCCGTGAAACCAATTTCTGCAATAATAAGTACAACTTTATATATATATTAAATTTAATTCCAAATCTCATCAACATTTATTTAATAAGATAGTTTTTGAATCACATGTTGTTTGAAACCTATTTGAATGTTTTCCTTGACCCTGAAAATGTATATTTTGACACCAAAATCAAGTCTCTCTGTCAATTAGAAGCTGCGATATCAACAATAACAGGTTTTTTACCTGATCGAGGGCAGCCATTTTGAATTGGGTCAATAAAAAAATTTCCCCAAGGGTGCAACCTCTTCACCGAGTTGATTTGTGATCAGTGAGTGCCTATCTACCAGAAAAAGCCAAAAAAAAAAAACAGTCATTGGATGGGTAAAACAAGGTTAGTTATAGGGGAAAAATCAAAGTCTGCCACTGGACTACTGGGAATCTTGGACATACTCTATTTACTAATTGAATCAGTTATCTCGGAATGGAACACTGGATACAACAGTAACTGACCTCCAGCGACATCCCGTAGGCTTTGACAAAAAGTTCAAGCACAAAAATTTGCACTGAACTATGTATGGCTATAAAAGTTACTTGCTAATTGTATTAGGTATGATTTAGACATCTTAGAAATGCAAAATTTCAGAGGTCCAACTCCAAAATTGCATGAATCATTGATCATCAAAAAATATAATCAGATAGCGGGTATGTTTATACTAAAAGCAATACATGCAAGAGTGGCTGAGTCAAGGCCCGGAAACAAATAATTATTTTTCATATTTTTTAAAAATATTTCACAAGTACACAATATTCATCCATCAGGCCATCAAAAGGCACAACTAGACCATATAGCCCATATGTGTACAAAATTTAATCAATGTACCAGCAATAACGGCTGTGTCATGCCTGGGAAAATCAGAACATCAAAAGGCACAACTAAACTTGACCTTGTAGCCATTTGAAGTGATTACAATACCTCTGCACATACTGTGGAATTCAAGGAGAAAGGAGTTTCTTTGGAGGGCAATACCTTTGTTTCATCTGTTGTCAAGTTACGACTAGTAAAGCTTGTAATACGATGTTCAGTGATTGTTCACAATAAATCTTTAATTGTACACGAAAGCATGTGTCACCATTCCTGAGAAAAAAGTGAAAATCTGTTCTGATCAAAAGTCTAAAAAATCATCTAGGCCTACGTGTATCGCTGCCCACAACTCACAGGGGTATCAATTTTACACTTTCAAAAGATATAGAAAATCACGGATGAGCTTAGAATTGATACCAAATGTTTCTATGCGTTTGAAAATTGTTTTGCCACTTAAATTGTTGTTACGGGTGCAAAAGGATCAATGCTTGGCATTTATTGCTTAACAATTTTTTCAAAATAATTTCAGGTCTTGCACAGGAAAAGGAGGATCGTCTTCATACATTCAGTCTTTTACTAGCTTCAGAATGTGGTTCAAAAGACATGAAACCGTGCAGGTATTAAACTTTCTGCATAACAAAACATTTTTATTATCATAATTTTTACGAAGTAAACACCAAAACTAGTGTTGTTATATATTGTAATAAAAAAATTATTGGCACTTCTGAGAGTCTCTGCCTCCACCATTCATTAAAAGATCTCTACTCAAATGGCAGTAAAAGAAATAATTTCTACGGTTGTGTTTTTTCAAAAACATCTGGAAAGTGTTCTGCAGGTTTTAGAACTAAAGTCAGAAAGTTGGTTTTTCTGCTTTAAAACTCTTCTTTGAATTGATGCTCCACTTTTTATGTGAGATGTAGGTTTATGTGGAAAAGCCCAATTATGTTGAACAACGCAAAAAGTTAACAGGAATTGGTCAGACTTATGGAAATTATGATAAAAATCATGTCCTGTATTCTTATTGCTGGTGAGTGTGTTTCAAACAACACTTCGGTGTTGCCAGTTTGCAAGACACAGTATGATATCTATCTGTGAAACTAATTGAATTGTATTGCATTGCAGGAACAAGGTGACAGCAGATTGAGGCATTGCTGAAGAAATTTTGCCTGTCAAGGTCGAGATCACACTAAGATCATACCAACGAAATTGAAAAAATCATGATTATGCGGCTCAAGTCCAATATACGGATAAGAAGTTCCTGAGGGACTGTTTACTTCATAAAATCATTGCGTCACAACCGTTGTCATGACGTCACATGGGGCTGCCGCCCCCACACCCCCGCTGATTGGTTGAAATTGTTGTTGTGATGACGTCATCAGCCAAACAACACACTTATTGTTACACTTGGAACTATTTGGTCCTTATATTGGACTTGAACCGATTATGCTATTAAATGTGTAAATCACTAAATAAACTGCAGTAAATTATCAGCATGATTGCTTTTTGTTTGTTGTATACAAGTCTTCCAGAAACAGTAAATGCTATAATTCTTGTAGTCCGTTACATTTTGACCGGCAATTCTAACGTTTAATAAACAAAATTAATGTGTCTCTCTGCGTTTTTCATGATTACTTTCTTTTGCTTTGATGCTAACTTGAAATACTAGTCATTAGTTGGAATTATCAATGGGGGCTTATCTTTAAAATAAACTATTGAGAATTGGCATAATTGAGCAGACCTAGATGTGAAAACGAGGAGTTGGCATATGTAAATTCTTAGAAGTGTAGAAATGCTTCACTAATTTCAATATCCAAAAAAATTGGCTCACAAGATGCCGCTTTCATCACTCGAAACCATATTTAGTGTTCAATATGGACTACCATATATAGGCATTTATATCCCATTAAGAACTTCTACAAGTTATAATAGTCTTAATTGATGGTTAAGATTTTGACACTTAACTGCACCTGAATTCAGGGAAGTGGTTTATATTTGTAAAATACACGCTAGGGCAAAGTGTATAATGACATCATTCACTGTCATATTGTGCTATATTGATATGTCGGAAAAGAGTTAGTGGGAATTAACGGGAATTAGTGGAATTAGTGGAATTAGTGGGAATTAATGGGAATTGATGGGAATTGATGGGAATTGATGGGAATTGATGGGAATTGATGGGAATTGATGGGAATTAGTGGGAATTGTGGAAATAAGGCATCATAGCTGGGAGTTACAGAGATCGCTTGGGACTTGTGTAGGAATCGTAGGAATTAGTAGCATATGCAGGGACTTGTGACAGTAAGCAGGATTTGTTGAAAATTGTAGAGATTGGTTGCACTTACGGGGAGTTCCAGGAGTTAGTGGGACTTGTAAGAATTCTGAGCATTTGAAAGGATTTGTGGAAAATTCCTAGAATTTGCAGCACTTGAGGGGAGTTGTGGGAATTACTGGGAATTGTTGGGAGTTATTTGGGAATTATCAGGAATTACAGGAATTATGGGAGTTACGGGAATTATGAGGTTAAATGGGGCCTTTTGGGGGGCCAGCGACATTATTTAAAAGGGACCAAAATGGTAAGCATTGCATGAACTGTTAAAAATAATGAACATGTTCAGATGTGAAAGCAGACCCAGGATTAGCTTTAAAATTAGGGTTACAATTAGGGTTTGGTTTATTGTTGGGGTTAGGGTTTGAGTTTCTAAAGGTTAACCCTGCGTTTTTTCATTAAATTTCTGTAGCCAATCTCCTCACATGTAAATTTTCTCTGACATTTGATGCATTTATATCTCGATGAGACAGCTATTACTTGCAAAAATAAAGAAAAAACCCCTTGCACCCTTAACTTGTGTGAGCAATGCACTTTGCTGCACCAAGTTCAGTGAACTTCGTTGTACTGATGAGTAAAGTGACTGTGTGTAGCAGCCTATTGTTGGCTGTTGTTTGGTGCAGTTTTCACAGTTTATACCTGACATTGTCTGGCAGTCCTTTCATTTCCTCGGCTAGAATCAACTGTGGCAGTATCAAGACGTCAACAAGTGTCACTATGGATACAGTCACAAGTTGCCAGAAAGTGGATAATCACATGTATCAATGTCAAGGCAACTTTGAAGTTTGAATTATCATATTATTGTTTCATTCAAGCATGAGCACAAGTGAATTCATGAGCATAGAGACATTTATAAGCATATTCCTGAAGTGAAGAGCAGAAGGTCAGGCGAAAGAGTGTGGCCGGAAGAAGAAGAAGCAGACGACAACTTCCGGTAGGGCGCCTGGCGGCCGTCAACGTTGACCAAGGGTCATTCTGTCGATACCCGTACTATTGTGAAGACTGCCTATTGTAGCTGTGCTGAACACGAGAGAAGACATCCTTCTACTAAGTGTAAGTACGATCTACCATACTGGCGACAAGGATGAGATCTTGTTGAGAAAGGATTCTTAGCAGTATTACGATTGATCTGTGGAAATTCTGTGGAAAATCTGAGGTATTTTCATTATTTCACAAGCTATTAGCGTCCGTAGTTACGCCATTTTAGTCACGTCGTAGTGGCGCGAAAATATTTGACACTTGATTGAGAACTGTTATATCACATCTGGCCATCAGAATTGCCATTAATAAGTATAATTATCATTGGTGAGATAGCACAGAGGGATATCTGTGGCGATTGCAAGTTCCAACATTTTGAATTGACAATTAGCAAAATTAAAAGGTGTGACAGTGGATTGTAATCAGCAGGAAGTGGCACCCATTTTGACAGCTGTCAAGTGTCATTTGCCAGTGTTTGTGGATTGATTATTGATGTTACCCTGAATAAGTGAGCAATCAGATTACAATTATAGTGTACTTTTGCCATTTACAAGCAATTTTGAAAAAAAAAAAGAAAAAAAGGCCTAATTGAATTTATTGAAAATAGATAAATAGAGGCCCTAAAATAGACTTAAATTAAATTAAGCCAGATCTACAGGAACAATAACAGCGTAGTCCTGTTACAGTATTTATTAAAATTTCCTGTTGTCATATTCTGCATTGTGACTATTGCATAATTTGCATTGAACAATTATTATACAATCTGCACTTCTCAATGCAAATTATTTAAATCACAAAATAATACTTGCACTTGAACATTGCCTGGATTACGGTTGACTCCTGTTGAGTTCAATTGAATATATTATATTGAAACCTCGGGTGGACCTTCACAAGTTACTTAAAATAGTAGCATTATTGTAGTTATCAATTCTGAGGAAAATTTATGGTTGCAATAGTTTGAGTTCAACACAGACTTGGTATCTAATAGCTACTAATTGCTCAGCTGCCATTGAACTGTTTTGTATTATACACTTGGATTTTGAAGTCTGTACTTTCTTGCACCTTTTAAAACAAGGGATTACGGTTCATTTAAAAGAAAAAAAAAAGAAAAAAATAAATTTTTTATTTTTTCATTGTTGATCTCATAATAACGGCGTAGACCTGTTGATTTGGGAACATTTTTATTGTGTCTGTATGCGCACAGTCAAAGGACATTAGTTGGTGTCTGTATTTAATCTGTACACATTGACAGCGTAGACTGTCATCATTTATTCACATACTTGTTGTATGTTTCCAGTTTGTGTTGAATATATAATAACGGCGTAGTTCCGTTGTCCTTGGAGGACTAATTGAAATTTGCATTCAGCACATTGAATATATACTATTGTTGGGTTAATTTCAACAGAGCAATATGTCGTTCCATTTGGACAGGGCAACTAAAGAAGAGCTGTTGCAAATAAAAGGTGTAGGGGAAGCATCAGCCGCTAAGCTTCTGCAGTTCATTGGTAACCATGGTACAATAAAAACATGGGTAGAGTTCATGGGCTGTGTTAGAGGCGCAAACTTTGAAGAACTCAAACAGATGCATCAAGACGGTCGTATAACCTCTAATATCGCGGATTTCGTCAATCTCGTTCCCGATTCTAATGTGACACCCGCAGATACGCAGGGGGCCGGTGCGAATGCTGGTACCAACCAAAATGAGACAAAATCGGAAGAGCCGGCCGAGAAAGAACCGAGATACTTGACGAACATGAGCGCCGACATCAGGAAGTCATGAGGATCCTTAAAGATTTACAACTCCGGACGGTGAATGGCGAGACGGAGAGAGTCACAATGAATGAGCAGATTGGAGGGTTGCAGCGCAGAGAGATGGAGTTGGGCAGTCAAGTAATGAGAATCGAGAGTAAGTTGGACGCTTTAGATCTTCTTGTAAGAACTAACAATGTGACGGACAAGTTCATGTCTGCTAAGGGCGGTACATTAACAGAGGGTTATGGGGGTGCTCGTAGTAGGACACCCATGCCACCTCCCTTATCGGGTAATTTTGCTAACCAGTTCATCGTCAACTCTCGTAAGGAAGAGTATGGGCAAACGTCAACTAACCCCGGGGGCCTAGGAACCTATCTTTTGAGTCAATCTGACAAGGACCCACGTAAAGGAGAAGACTTGACTAAGACTTTGCATATGGGCCTGGGGAATGATGATTATGAGGGTGACACGGACCCACGATCTGCCGCCGGAGAGCGGCAGAGTTTCAAACATAAGAAGTCAGGGCAGGCTGGCAGGACTCAGGGTAACGATGGAGCGGCCAACAATCCTCTGGCTCCCAGTAGAGTTAAGATTGACTCTTTCGAAGGGAAAGTGGGCGAATGGGAGAATTGGTACCACAAGTTCTCCATTATGGCAGAAACAGGTGGTTGGAACGACCACGAGAAATTATTTAAGCTAACTTCAGCATTGAAAGGCAATGGGCTGACGGCACATAGAAATTTGCCGAAACATGTAACTTCTGACTTTACATTGCTTTGCAGAGCCTTGGAAGAGCGCTTCGGAACGTCGGATCCAGCAACTAAGTCAGTGATGCGGACGGACCTGTCCACCATTGAGCAAAATGCTGAGGAGGAGTTGGAGGTCTTTGCGGACCGAGTGTACGCACTCACCATGGATGCTTACCCCCCGGAGACGACAGTGCAACAGCTGCAGCTATTTGCTGTTGAGAAATTCTTAGATGGATGCCGAGATAAGAATTCAGCTTGGCTGGCCTTGAATGTGAAGAGTCCAAAAACTATAACTGAAGCTGTCTCCGCTGTGAAAATGGCGCAATCAAGTTGCAAAAGGCTAGGAGTAAAGTACACAGCTAGGCATGTGTCATTCGAGGAATCACCCTTAGTGAGAGCTGTGCAACATTCTGGTGGTCCGGAGTGCTACGAGTGTGGTGGTAAGGGCCATCTGGCCAGGGATTGTGTCAACCGCCGCCAACAATCCGTAACCAAATTTTGCCAGGAATGTGGTAATGACAGATGTGATGGGAACTGCAATTGGAGACGGAGATCTCCATCTCCAAGGAGGAGGAGTAATGATGATCGCAAATGCTGGGAATGTGGCGACACAAGACATCTGCAAGCGGATTGCCCGTTGAGAGAGAGGCGGAGGCCATCTCCAGCTCGAAGCAACAGAGACTACTCGCCCCGGGACCGTTACTATGGGTCAGATTCTAGGGACTGGCGGGGCCAAGGAAGGAACAATGACAGGAGGGACCGTTACTCGCCACGGAGGAGTGGCTATGACAACAGTCCGTCGCCGAGACGGGGTTCATACGCTGAAGAGAGAGGACGCTACTCCAATAACAGGGGATATTATTCAGAAGACCGGGGAAGTTACAGTGGAGACAGAGGGCGGTACAGTGAAGATAGGGGACGCTATTCAACCAGGAGGAATGACTACTCGCGTGACAATGGCCGGCGAAGTGACAGCAGGTCGCCATCCTACGAGGACTATCGACGATCATCTGAGCCGAGTGAGAAGCAGGGGGAGAGAAGAGAAATCAACCAGAAAGAAGATTTAAACTAATGGAGGGGGGCCATGCTCCGGATGACTCCCCAACGGAAAACGGACAGGAGATACAAATGTTGAGATTGGATAAGGAAGTTGGATTGTCATTACTTATTGCATTAGAAATCGAGCAGTCACGTAGAATGGCTGTAATTGATACAGCAGCACAAATTAGCATGGTCAGTCTGAATTTGTTAGCAGACTTAGGCACTGTAATTGATCCAAATGTACACAATGCAATAAAAATAAAGAATGCTGAGAATGAATCATATATGAACTGTTTCTTGTTACCAGACTTGCACCTTGAGTTGGCTGGTCAACATTACTTTCATACTTTTGCGGCGGGACCCATTACTGATGATATCATTCTTGGGTTAGATTTCTGGATCAAGAACAATGGAGTCATCAATGTACCTGATCAATATGTGGTTATTGGTGGAAAACAAGTGCCCACGGAGATGGTGAAGACTATATCTGGGGATTGGATGAACCTGAGTCAGGTGATGGCCGCGGAAAATCAGACAGTAAGACCTCACTGCATCAGCTCTATCCCTATAATGTTGTCCAATAGGAATTCAGTCGACTTCGTGACAGCCCCATTTTGCTGCCGACAGTTACTTGGACCAGCATGTGTAGTGAGTGGAGTGGATGGGAGAGCTTGGATAGAAGTCACCAATGATTCTGACACGGCAGTCCATCTAGTGAAAGGAGAAAATCTAACAACAGCGACAGAAATGAGAGAAGTTCTCGAAGATCCAGTGGTGAGGTCACTGCAGGCCGCGGTTGATGAAAATGTCAAGATGCCTGTAAGTCATTTCTTTCCAGATAGCTCTTGGGACGGAGAATCCCTCGAAAAGGAATGCATGGAGGTGAAGGGGCAGATCCCCAAGCATCTGGAACGTATGTATGATGAAGCAATCACGGAGCTTGATACTGCACAGAAGTACACTGTCGCCAAGCTGTTGATTAGCTACGAAGACACTTTTGCTAAAAATGATGCGGACCTTGGGAAATTTGATGAGGCGACTCATCATATCCGCACTGTTGACGAAATACCGGTCCAAGAGAGATTGAGGCGGACGCCTCTGAGATTCGTCAAAGAAGAGGAACAAGCCCTTCAACAGATGATTGACCATAAGATTATCGTGCCTTCCGCCTCGGAGTGGGCGTCAGCGCCGGTACTTGTCCGGAAGAAGGACGGGTCCGTAAGGTACGCAATTGATTATCGGAAGCTGAATGCGAAAACGATCAGAGATAATTACCCGTTGCCGCTGATTTCAGAATGTATTGATTCCTTGCAAGGTAGCCTGTGGTTCCATGCTCTAGACTTGGCTTCAGGTTATTGGCAGGTGTTGCTGGAGCCGGACGATGCGGCGAAGACCGCATTCCTCACCAAGTACGGCCTGTTCGAATTCACAAGAATGCCTTTCGGCCTCTGTAATGCGCCAGCGACATTTCAACGTGTGATGCATTTAGTGCTGCGAGGGTTGGTGTGGAAACAAGTTCTAGTTTATTTGGACGATGTAATCGTTCTAGGCTCTTCTTTTGAAGACTCCTTGCAGAATCTTGTAGACACCCTGGAACGATTCAGACGGCATAACTTAAAATTGAAGCCCAAGAAATGCCAGTTGTTTAAGGCCGAGGTTAAATTTCTGGGCCGGAAGGTCACAAAAAACAGCATTCAGGTGTCGGATGAACACATTGAGAGTTTCTTGAATTGGCCGAAGCCAGAAAACTTGGATGACCTGATCAAATTTCTGGGATTCATAAATTACCACAGAGAATTTATCCCACAACTGTCTCGGAAGGCGGAGCCCTTGTTTGCATTAACTAAGAAAGGCAGAGATTTTGTGTGGGATGCTGCCTGTGAAGACGCATGGAACGTGCTGAAGAAGGATATGACCTCCCCACCGGCCCTGATGTTGCCCAATGACGAAGATCCCTTTATTCTGGATACAGACGCATCAGATTTGGCCATAGGTGCTTGCCTTTATCAAGTAAGGCACGGAGTCGAACACCCAATTACATTTTCCTCTCAGACTTTAACCCCAGCACAGAGGAAATATTGCACCACCAGAAAGGAGCTTTTGGCAATTGTGGCGTTCACAAGACAATTCCGGCATTACTTGTTAGGACGTCGATTCACTGTGAGGACTGACCATGGATCCCTTGCCTGGTTGTACCGCTTCAAGGAGCCGGATGGACAGCTGGGAAGGTGGCTGGAAGAACTTTCTCAATTTGACATGATTATTCAGCACCGACCGGGCATTCGACATACCAATGCCGATGCCATGTCCAGGATCCCCGGAGAAGGGAATTGTGACTGTTACCAGGCAGGTCGGGACGTCTATCAGTTGCCGTGTGGAGGATGCAATTATTGCGTCAAACTGCATAAACAGTGGAGAAAATTTGAGGACGAGGTGGATTATGTTGTGCCTTTGGCTGTGCGGACAACTGTCACGCTTGGGGCAGATGAAGATGGTGGAAATGTGAGTTCTGAAGAATTACAGTTATCTGGGTACTCGGAGGAAGAATTAATCGAGTTACAACGACAAGATCCCGATCTCAACGTTATTATGGACTGGATGGATGGCGAAGAACCGTCAGAAGCAGATGTGTTGCGGCAAGGTGTTGAGACAAAATCGCTGTGGAGATGCCGGGAACAGTTGAATCTCCAGAATGGAGTTCTCCATTACGATTGGATTAATGGGCAGCGGAGTTCTACCCCCAAACTTGTGGTACCCAAGGCCCTACGGCAAGAGATACTGAAGATGGCTCATGACGGAGTGATTGGAGGACATTGGGGAAGAGATAAGACAGTAGGCTTGTTAAGACAACGATTCTTTTGGCCCTCCATTACTAGAGATGTAGAAACCTTCATCTCCACGTGCCATGTATGCAACACCAACAAGAATCACCGGAAGAATCGTACGGAGCTGACATCGTACCAGGCCGGAGTGCCTAATGAACGGGTACATCTAGACTTCCTGGGACCATTCCACACAAGTGCGCGGGGTAACAAGTATATTTTATCCATTGTGGATCAGTTCACGAAGTGGATTGAAATTTATGCCCTACGAGAACAAACTGCCTATGTAACTGCGAAGACCTTCTTCGAGGGATGGATTTCAAGGTTTGGGGTACCCCTACAAGTGCACACTGACCAAGGGAGAAATTTTACAAGTCAGCTGTTTTCAGACCTGTGCAAGCTGATGGAGACATCGAAAACCAGAACTACTCCCTACCGACCCAGTTCGAATGGCCAGGTTGAAAGGTACAACCAGATGATACTTTCTTACATCCGCTGTAACCTGCACGGAGATGACAGTCAGTGGGATGATCATCTGCCGGTTTTGGGGCTGAGCTTGCGGGCCACAGTAAATCGGAACACCGGGTTTACCCCAAATCTATTGCAACTGGGTCGGGAGGTCAACTTACCCATGGACATTCTATTTGGGCGGACAGGAGCTCAACAGAGTTACCCGTCCATGTACGTACAAGAGCTGCGTCGGAAGATGACGGATATTTTCGCTTCAACCCGACTGAATCTGCAGGCGGCGCAGATCCGCCAGAAAACTGATTACGACACCAGAGCGGCTGTTAGGCAACGTAGCTTTGAGGTCGGAGACCTGGTGTATTTGCTAAATAGTGCAACCCAAGTAGGGCATAGCCCAAAACTGCAGCCTACTATGAAGGGCCCATTTGTGGTAAGCAACGTATTTTCAACATGCTTGTATGCTGTCCGGGACCGGCGTAGAACTTCTGTGGTCCACCATGATCGAATGAGACTATGCGAGGACAGATGTGTACCTTTGTGGGTTGGCCGTATCCGCCAGAAGATACTGGACGGAGATCCAGATGGGGATTTAGAAGACTGGGCTGCTGACGATGCAATTGGAATTGAGCCATTCGTGGAGGGGGAGGATACTGAAGAACAAGTGGTTGGAGACTGGGCGCATAATCAAATTCCCACAGCGGTAGCAGCTGCAGTACCTGAACCTAAAACACCTGAGATTGAATCGGAAACACCTGAGCCTGAACCTGAAGTTAATTCAGAGGAGATTGAAGAGGGGGAAATTGTGCCAATCGTGGAGGAGAGTCGGACAACACGGCGTGGTCGGAAGGTTAATCTGCCAGCTAGATATCGAGACTAAAACGGACTGAGTGTCACGGCGGAGTCCGTGTACATAAGGTAAAAGCACATGTTACATGCACCACTAACTCCGGGAAATCCACAGTACAGATGGTGCATGTTGGAGATATTTTTACAGTTTGGAAAACGCACCAAGGCACCCAGCTGGCACACAAATAGAAAAACGGCCAATGATGTTGATGTGGTTATGTGTTGTCTTTTCAGATTATGTCCCTTACTTTGAAATGGTTGGAGGAAGCCGGCGTAGCCCGGTCGAGCCTCATCCAGTTGAGGAACGCACTGGCAGGAGTACCGGAGGAGGTTACGAACTTGCTCTACCTTCAGGCGGGAGGGGCTTACTTCCGGGTGAACCAACTGTCTGAGGATCTTTCCAGGGGGAGCTGCCCAGGAGAAGGAACTAGCCGGTGTGTCCACCAGACTCCTGAAGGCAAGCCAGCGGTGACGTTCACCATCCAGGAGACCAGCCAATCCGGAGGGGCCCAGGGTTCCAAAAAGACATCCGACGGTGAGAAGACTGCGACTCCACTCGAAGCCGCTCCAAAACCAACGACCTCGACAACTGCTGTAGTGGATGGAGGGAAGTCCTCGTCTGGGGTGCCGGAGGCTAGGAGCAGCTCCAAGACTCAACCCAGTCCGAGGAAACGGATGGCAACGGTGGATGAGGGAGCGCAACCCCAGCGGAGGTTATGTACGGTCTGCGGAGACAGGCCCGTCCACCTTCGGAGGCATGTGATGCGGCACCATCTGCCATACTGGTTTCAATTGGAGGCGGCCTATTTACATTGTCGCGAAGTTTTTTCGTCAGCCACTGAACGGATACTGCACCAGGAAAACGAGCATGGAGCAGTGGAATACTTGGACACAGACCTCCATTTCAGCTGGCTGGAATCTGCAAGAAATCTCCTTTTTTGGCTTGAGAGAGCTTGCCACACTGAGGACCTGGACAGCCTTGTTTTGAAGTTCGTGTCAGAGGAGTGGCTTCCCAAAGATGGAGAGAAGTGGAACCCGACCATGGAGGCCATGCTGCGAGATTTGTCGTGGTTTCTGCTCGAGCCGGTGCACGTGGATGCCGGGCCAAACCCCCGCGGCTTGGATCCTTTTTTTAGTTTGGATCCCTGTAGACCCTCGCATGAGGTGGAGTTGCTCTACTGGAGCAGCCTCATGCGAGCTGCGACGGAGATGGCAGCGGAGACTGCCAGGGAACTGCGAGAATTGCCCTTCTTGGTGGACGGACCTCGACCAGGAAATGCTGTAGTGCCGGAGCTGCGCTACCCCCGAGCAGTGGATAGCCATTGCCATCTGTCTAGCTGTCTACGAGGGGAAGGGGTGGCCGAGTATCTGGCCGACAGCTTCAGCGAGGCGACCCGGGTGCTGGGGTACGAGGCACCAATGGTTTTTGGTATTATTAATAACCGGGTGTTTCCACAGGAGTGGAGAGTAGATGCGGAGGGGAGATACGAGGTGCCGTTGGAAGAAGGGGAAGGAATTACCACCTGTGAGGTACAGGTCCGGGATACCCTGGGAGTGCACCCGTCCCTTCGACCAGCTGGGATCCGATGGGCCCTCATCGAAGACCCGGAACAGTCGCACCTTCCGATGGGAGAATGTGGCCTTGATTACACCAGACACACGGAGAACCAGAGACGCAACTTTCGCAGGCAGGTCAGGCGGGCCAGGGAACAGGAACGGCCTCTTATTCTCCATCTTCGACCGGGCAGCCACAACATCGCTGGATTACTTAGGGAGGCAGACATGGTCCTGCAACAAGAAGGAATTGGGGCGGAGCACCCCATGCACATCCACTCGTTCACTGGAAGTAACGACGACTACCGATGGTGGATTCGGATGCATCCACGAACCATCTTCGGTGTGTCAGCCGTGACCACCCGAACGGCCGGAGCGACGTCCTTTGTACGACTTGCTGACCTGCGCAAGCTGGTTCTGGAGTCTGATGCTCCGCACATGGGTGGCGCCCGGAGTCCCCATGATCTGTCTGTTCCAGCAGAATGGGTGGCTGCTGTTAGGGGCCTCTCTGTGCGAGCAGTCTATGGGTCCGCAGCGTATGTGGCCAGTACCTTTTATGGCCTCATTACCCAGTAACCGACGGAGATCGGTTGTTATTGTAAATAGATGTACATAATTAGTACCCCTCTGGATACCTGTATATATATATGGGAGGAAGTGTACATATGCGGTAATTTATGGATACATGTGGAACTGAGGAGGGGATGTATATATTAACTGTTATGACATGTTGGTTACTGTTCATTTTTGATGACTACTGCTTTCCTGTTGATTGTTGATGGAATACTCCAGTTGATTGTTAGTGAAATACTCCTGTTCATTATTAGTGGAATACTCCTGTACGGAGGCAACTATGAAGTCTGCAAGTTAGTATGGATCACTGCCTGGAGCCCCGTAGTGGACTCATTATACCATTCTGTTCTCAGGCCGGATTATCAAGTACCCGGATGGCCGAGTGTCCATAGCAGGTGACCAGAACCCCGGAGAGGGTTCCAAAGAAAAGGGGAAGAGTGTGGCCGGAAGAAGAAGAAGCAGACGACAACTTCCGGTAGGGCGCCTGGCGGCCGTCAACGTTGACCAAGGGTCATTCTGTCGATACCCGTACTATTGTGAAGACTGCCTATTGTAGCTGTGCTGAACACGAGAGAAGACATCCTTCTACTAAGTGTAAGTACGATCTACCATAAGAGTGACACTTTAGTAGTATTGAACCAGACTCAGCACCATCATGGAAGGATGGATGATTGGGTCTTTACGTCCTGTATGTATGCACTTGGTAGGCCAATTCGGACAGGATGAGAACACGGCATTGAGGCGAAGGATGATTGAAACAGCTGTCCAACATAGGTCCTGGTGACCCGCAAGAAGCTGAATTCGAACACTGGACCCAGTGATTGGCAACACAGCATGCTACTACAGGACCAACCATCCTCCCATTGCAGGGTTCGTTTACACTCACCCTGCCAATAAGTGCCATAAAATACTGAAGGTTTCAAATCATTTAAAAGCTTTTTTCCGGTGTGATTTAAGTGATTGTTTATGGTTTTCTACAATGAAACTAATTGCAACAACAAACAGAAACCATGAAACACTCAAGCATTCTTTCAATTGCTTTGAGACATCTGAAACTGTCAATTGTGTGTGTCATACCGGAGGAGAGGTAATCTTTTTGTTACAACTTCACAAAAAAGTGTATCATGTGGTCAGGGTAGGTTCACCAGCCTACACTGACATGTGAGGATGGGACCAACTCTCTCCGCAGCACCGTTATGGAAACTTCCACCGACATCCACAATTTACCTGCCAAGAAATCAGAGGATGTCTCCACTAAAGTGGTACAATCAAAGGAGCAGAAGGACGATATACTCTGTACATTTACCACGGGGAACACAAATACTCTACTCTGATTTAAACAGACAAATGAAGGTGGCCAGTTGTCCACACTGGACAATGATGAATAGATAGATAGATAGATAGATATGGTAAGTTCAGCCCTCTAAGCCCAGTTCTGGGCGCCCACGAGGGTTAATTGATGACATGGGAGAGAGAGCGGGAGTCCTCAACATGCATAGACACTGATACAAGGGGCCGCCAATTTAACGTCTCATCCAAATGACATCCAGCTGGGATTTTGCGCTTGAAGGTACACGATGATTATCACGATGGAACTTTTGTGCCTGAAAATACGACCGACCAGGAAACCTCGAAGTCTGAACCCCCACCTCAAATGGGAGAGGATATTATCCCAAATGATAAAAACTCTGACAAAAGACACTTCAGCCAAACAAACTGTCATCAAATGTTGAAACTGAAATATCATTATCTGAAAATTGTGGAAAGGATACAAGACCAAAAGAAAATTTACAACTTGATGCTGGTGAGGCGATGAAAGAGGTAAGTGGTCCTTCTTGTCTTAGAGTTAGTGGGACAGTCAGACAGTACACAGAAAAAGGATTGATGTACCAAATTGAGGTATAAGTTAAGAAATTGATATGAGAACATCTTGAAGATAAATTATTGTGTGCAGTTGTGACAAATATGAGCAAAATGTTTGATGCGAAAGACTACGATGCTTCAAAATTACTTGAGTGATTTTGACCTTGCAGTTGGTGATGTTTCTTCAGAATTTCATGAATTCGAAAATGTCTTTTGAAAAATAAAAGGAGTTTTTAGTAAAATTTGATAAATGCACCAGTGTTAACAAGTTTCTGTTGGCTGAGGTCAACAGTGCTTTACATGTTATTGAAAGTGTGAATGCGAACGCATCAACAGTTCATCATCACCGTAGTGTTAAAATCCGTGAAAGCAGATCCAGAAGTAGCAAATCTGGCCATTCAAAAAAGTTCTCATAGTGGTGGTCATTCAAAAGGCTCTCATAGTGGTGGTCATTCAAAAGGTTCTCATAGTGGTGGTCATTCAAAAGGCTCTCATAGTGGTGGTCATTCAAAAGGTTCTCATAGTGGTGGTCATTCAAAAGGTTCTCATATTGGTGGTCATTCAAAAGGCTCTCATAGTGGTGGTCATTCAAAAGGCTCTCATAGTGGTGGTCATTCCAAATGTTCTCATAGTGGTGGTCATTCAAAAGGCTCTCATAGTGGTGGTCATTCAAAAGGCTCTCATAGTGGTGGTCATTCAAAAGGCTCTCATAGTGGTGGTCATTCAAAAGGTTCTCATATTGGTGGTCATTCAAAAGGCTCTCATAGTGGTGATCATTGAGAAGGTTCTCATATTGGTGGTCATTCCAAATGTTCTCATAGTGGCGGTCATTCAAAAGGCTCTCATAGCACTTGGTGGTCATTCAAAAGGCTCTCATAGTGGCGGTCATTCAAAAGGCTCTCATAGCACTTGGTGGTCATTCAAAAGGCTCTCACAGTGGCGGTCATTCAAAAGGCTCTCATAGCACTTGGTGGTCATTCAAAAGGCTCTCATAGTGGCGGTCATTCAAAAGGCTCTCATAGTGGTGGTCATTCAAAAGGCTCTCATAGCACTTGGTGGTCATTCAAAAGGCTCTCACAGTGGCGGTCATTCAAAAGGCTCTCATAGCACTTGGTGGTCATTCAAAAGGTTCTCATAGTGGTTGTCATTCAAAAGGCTCTCATAGTGGTGGTCATTCAAAAGGTTCTCATAGTGGTGGTCATTCAAAAGGCTCTCATAGTGGTGGTTCTTCTAGATCAAGTGGATCCAAAACTTTTCTTTGTTCAATTATTTCTAATGCAGCAGCACTTAAAAGCAAGGCTTGCTTCACTTTCAAAGTTTCATCGGATACAAGCTTAAAGCAAAGTTAAGCTTAAAAAAGGCGCCCAACACTTTCTCCCCTTCCGTATATCATCTGCTGCTGTCCATTGTTGCCACAATTAGCAACAACCCAGAGTACACAACAAAAACAATGTTATAAAATGCTATATAAAATGACACAATACCTTTGTACAAAGTCCTGCTAATCATCCCAGGGAAGACAATAAGGAATAAAGGAAGGAGTTTCAGGTATCCTGCCACCAGACAACCAGCTTTTGCATGGGATAAGTTCTTTGCAGCCAGAGTTCTTTGAACAATTACCTGTCGTTAAAACAAATTTAATGTTATTCACTAAAATAGGCCTATGGATATCAAAAAGGAAAAATTAAGGGTTTTTACAGTTATTTCTACAGGCAAACCAACAGAGCAATCTGAACAGAATATTTGTTGCAACTCACAATGTGGAATATATCCTCTTCTCTTTGTATTAAATTTTTATTTATCTATTTATTTCAGAATATTTTTATTCTGGATGACTCATCTACAAAGCAGTTTTTACTGTGGTCCAGTGATTAATCCACTATGAGGCTATGTGCTAGTGAGGAAATTGTTCGTTGTGAGAGTTTGTCTTGAATGAGTCCGCTGTTGGCATCCATTAATTTATTCCAATCACACAGAGTTTGAGGAAAAAATTATTTTTATAGCCTTCCGTTTTAGTTTCAATTTGGCTAAGAAAGGTCGTTGACATACCTGATCAGCACACCAGTACCACAGGCAACCAACACTGGCCTGAAGAATGATCCCTGGCCAAGGGTTATCAGAATGAAGAGGATGTCTGAATAAGTTAAAGGCATCTTCCCTTGGTAAGCCACACGTTGTGGTATTGTCTGTAATTTGATGAGCATTTGGGTAGTCTTCAAACAGTTTGTGGTAGCCACCGATTTCTTTGAAACCTGAAAAGACAAATTACAATCAGGAAATTTGATATGCAAACAGAGTGGACTGCTGCATTAAAAATGGAACTTCCATAGGACTCCACTGGTTAAAAAATAAGCATCCGGGTTGATGAGTCAAACACAATGGTATCTACTAACCTTGGAAAGTGAGGGCTACAGCTCCAATAGTCATGATGATTGTCTGTATTGTGTCAGTGTAGATGACTGCAGCTAACCCACCTGTTAACAAATAATTATATAAAAATATTTACTGTCAAAGAAAGATGAGTACCTAGATTCATGTATTTGTGGCCACCTATGACCACACAACAGGTCCTATTATATATCCGAAGCATTGAAATGAACTGTCAATTTGTCATTGGGTAACTAGTGACCTCAGTGGTGAGTATTGTGACCTAATAAGTGACAGCATTGAATGGATAGGATATGACCTCACAAATTGCTATTGAGTCACAGAGAAGAACATAGCATGGTCCATGGATAGGCATATGACCTCACAAGAAACATGTCAGTGTAATTCTGTAGGTACTCATTAATATATTATTTGTCGGCTGTAACATCAAAAGAAATGTGGAGGTGTTTTTTTAAGTATTTAGATAGATCTGATTAGCGTCCCTCTGAGACCAGTTCTGGGTGCTTGCAAGGGTGGATTGATGAGATGGGAGAGAGGCTAGGAGTCCTCAACATATTACACATTCACCCCATATAAGGGATTTTGTCTTGCCCAGCACACACTCTTATTCCAAGGGTTTCAAATTTGATGTCTCATTCTAGTTACATCTGGCTTGGATTTTACCCTTGAAGGTCCACTGAAAATGTTTTAAATTCACTTCCTAGGGTTTGAACCTATGCAGGCATACACCTTCAGGCCTCAGCGCAGAATGTCTAGACTATAGTGGGGGGTCAAGAGGCTAAGGTGCCCGCCTGCTCTGCTGAAGGTCTTTGCCAGCATTGGTTCAAAGTAACTTCAAACCCCGGGTGGGGAACCCAAAATGTTTAGTGTACATGTAGCTTTATGAGTAAAATCCCAGCTTGATGTTGTTCCGATGAGACGTTAAATTTGTGGCCCCTTGTATCAGTGTCTGTGATGGGCAAGTAAAAGATCCCTCACATGGGGTAAAAGTGTAACATGTTGAGGACTCCCGCTCTCTCTCCCATCTCATCAATCAACTCTCATGAGCGCCCAGAACTGGGCTTAGAGGGCTGCACTTACCATATCTATCTATCGATCTATCTATCTATTTTCACTCTGTCTCCCAATTTATGTTATTTTGATAATTGATTATTATGAATTAGCCTACATTCATGTTGCAATTAGTGTCAGACTGTCAGCACTATATTGATTATGATCCTATCAAAAAAGTTTACTGACCCACAACAGTGTAGACGGCTGTCACCAGCAGAAGGACAACAATTGAAACATACATATTCCAGCCCAGTGCAGTTTGGATGAAAAGTGCTCCAGCATACATGCACACCTGGGAAATACATATATATTTATTAGACAACATGGTGATGAAAATGTCTTCTGTTGAGCATCTTTTAGGGGGTCACCATTTAATCTCAAAGGGGGGCTTGGAGTTTTTTTTTAGAGGCGATGCATCAGCCAATCGCCGATATAGTCTTAGTGATTCTATATATAGCCACTCGTCTCTGTATAGATGGCCACAGGCCTCCCGACAGGAGGCTTTTCCTAAGATTCAAGAATCGGCGTGTGAATCTACGTCGCGGCTAGCGTCGTGCATAAAATGCGGACCAAATCTGCGGAACGGCAGGACGCGGGATTTCGTAATAAAACGCGGATGTGCGGGACGGGACGCTTTTTGCGGGATCGGCGTAAAAAACATGCAGATGTGGTCTAATTTGCTGAAAAAGCTGAATTTGCTTTAAAAATCGCCTCTATTTTTTTTTTGAAAAAATTTTCTTGTTTAAATAAATAATTTCTTGCTCAGTTTTGGTGTGAAATAAATTACTTTTGGACAGTCTTGAAATAAATAATTGCTGTAAGGGTATTTCTTTTTAAGGCTATACTTGATTTGGGAATGAATATTCAGGGACTTTGCGCCTTTGAATTATGAGCTCCGTTAGCGGGAAATAAATAATTTCTCGCCAAGGAAAAATCCAAACCCTCCCCCCCCCCCCCGTCATAACAATATGTAATATCATTTTTATGCCATCAGGGAATATAAACGTCTACAAGAACTATAATTAATTTGAGCTTTTTGACTTTGACCTTAAATGTGACTTGAACCTCCGCAGCAGTGGCAAAATGTTGTTACAGGTACCTGCCACACAAAATCAAAACAAGTTTGAGGATAGAGCCTTTTCCTATTCATCACTGATACTGTGGAATGGCTTACCTGAAAATGTGCGAAAATCAAGGACACTGGATAACTTCAAGAAGCGATTGAAAACATATCTTTTTGCAAAATTTTATGGAGATATCAGCTAATCTAACCAAGCGCCAATTAGCAGTTTACTGGAATTGGCTCTATATAAGTACTTAATATCGTTATAATTATATCCTATTTGACTATGAGCCTATTTTACCATGAGCCTATTTATCAATGTATTATTTCGATATTTATCTTTAAAAGTGGGAATATAAATGATTTCTGAGTCTGAGTCTGAGTCTATTTGATATTAGTCTTAATTTTCTTTGGCCACTGGATATTAGCCAGGAATCTAATTGGATCAAACTCTACAAAAATAAATGGAATAAAAATGCAAAACCAAGTTTACTCACAGCGATTTTTGTAAAAATGTACAGAACCATGGAGAGGCAGCTGAGATAAAGTCTTAACGTTTTGCCACCAAATCGCTTTTCCAGGTATTCCGGAAGGGTGTAGACCTAAAACAAGTAAATAATGACTTTGAAGTTTGCAGAAAATACTGAATTCAAACAAATGAATATTATGTGACTGTATAGATTCTTCCACATTCCTATTATAATTTTTTGTATATTTGGTACGAATGTACAATGTCAATCTGTGATGTAAATATCTGATATCTATATTTGGAAATTACAGTACAAATTTCTAAAAGCAGCTTGTCATCTAAAATCTAGTCTTAGCTACATACATGGCTACACCAAACAGAACCAGGCTATTTAAACCTATCTATCTCTCCATAGTTATCCAAAGGAATCCAAAACTGTTTACTAGTGTCTCCATGATGGAGACTCCATCTGGGATACATGTAAATCAGTGAAAGGGGTGTGGTAACCATTTGAGAAATGGACACCCTTTGTCTAACCAATATGTGTCATGTCTTACGCCTGCTGATATGTAAACTGGTAGAAAAAGCCATCCCAGTAGGAGTACAAGTGGCATTGACTGAAAGATAAAAGAAAAAATTGTTATATTTTTATTCACAGTTAACAAAGTCAAAATTTGAAGTTTCTGCATAATTATGTTGTATCAGGAGGAACCTTAAAGTACAGCAAAAAGACCTTTGATATTGTGCCCCTTTGCTAATTGCAATTACATTACCAGCTGCCTTAATAGAGTTCTTAATATGTTAAGGTTGTGGTGAGGAGTCAAAAGTAGTAGTAAGGAGATTTGAGGTGAAGAGGGGAAATGAGGGAGAAACAGGTTAACAGAGGACTTCTGACAGAAAATTTTCTTACTTTATTTAGGGTTGTACTGTAATACCTAAAAACTGTACGTAGTGCACAAATAAGTGTAAAAGAGCAGAAACAATAACCTTTCAATCTGATCAAACATTTACAAAGACAAAATAGGTAGCACTGTACATATTGCTTAGTCGGTATATAAAACTGAAGAAAACACATACTTTCTATATGTTTATAAAAACGATAGAAACCACTAAACAAGATTGTATACATGAAGTGCAAGATTGTATACATGAAGTGCTAGATTGTATACATGAAGTGCTAGATTGTATACATGAAGTGCTAGATTGTATACATGAAGTGCAAGATTGCATACATGAAGTGCAAAATTTACCAGCCATTCATAGAGAACAATTGCTATTCCTGACGCTGCCCCAGTTCCAGCTAAGCCAATGAAATGCTCGCTTCCTATGTTACTGGCAAACAATGAGGCGCCTACCTGAAAGGTATAAAGAAAATTCCTTTAGGTACCATTCAGAATTTATGACCTTGGGGAGATGGGAGTTTTGCTGGAACTTCCCATCAAAAATTCCCAGCTCCCCTTGAGTTTCATTATGATTTTTAGACCCCACCCTTAGGTTTCAGATGAATTTTTTGTACCTCCCCCCCCCCCCCGACATGCAAAGCCATACACACACGTATACTGTTATACACGGTCACGCATACAGATTCGCAGTCTTTTGAGTGTAAAAAAGTGTGGATAAAGTGAGTGTATGCCAGTTTTATAACTTTTTTTCTTCGTTAAAATTTCTTAACACTACATGCGAAATATTGTCAAAAATTAACACTATTAATACCCTTGAATCACGTGTGAAAAATTAGTTCCCCCTCGCCCAAAACTAACCTGTCATAAATTCTGAACCGTCCCTTATAAGATATCAGATTGTGAACTCATTTGGCCCTTATTAAGCCTGAACACTAGATCTTGGGTTTAGCTCATTGCAGCACCAACAGACAAATGTATAAAAATTTGTAAGACTAGTATAATTGCCTGGATGTCGGACGCCAACTAACAGTCCATTCTCAACAAATACAAATCATAACCAATTTAATAATCACATGCTTACTGGAAGCCACCACATAGATCTGCCAGCCAAGAAATATCCTTTAACACTACTTCTGTTGCTTGAGAACACAGCCTGAAAAAGACAGAAGTAATTTCATACGGTTGGTAATTTCATTATTTAACGGGGGGTGGGGGGTTGTCAGTCACAATAACTTTTGACCGTGTCATGATTATATTCACAATTACACTGATTTAGTTCATGAATCTGATAAACAGTTCAACAAAAATAAATCTCCAGTAGATAAATTATACAAATTAACTTGACTATCTGAAAGATTCCCTCTTAATTGGAATTGAAATTGATTTATTGAACCAATGCGAAGAAACATCGGACATCGTCTTGTCTTCTCATGAGTGAAGAAAGATGTTGGTTTAAAACAGCATAACACTACTTTTTGAAAATGAAATATGAAAAATATAACAATCACACTCTAAACACAGGGTGGTCAAGATGACAACTCTGGAGTGGTAATTCCTGGTGCCTAAACTGACAACTCCTTGAGTCAAAATTACTAAAAGGTTGTCAATGTGACAAATATTGGATTAATAAACAGTACCACTCTGGTAATCAAAGCTACCAGATTGTGATCAAATTTACTATCTTTCAGACAGTTGCAGAGTCAAATTAGTCATTTTGATTATGAAAGAACAGTCCAAATGATTTTACGGGAAGTCACTACCAAATTTTGCACCCATTAATACCCTAAAGTAGTCATAAACTAGTCACAGTGACAACCAAATGTTTAGAGTGCATGTTTGCCTACCTTTCCTAGGATTTTCATCACTGCAGCGGACTGCACTCAAGTACCATACAATGTAAATTCTGAAATTCTGAGTTAGCTCAAATGATTGAGTGAGACGGTTGCAAAATTTGTTTGAGCCACGATAGCTTGCTGTTTTGAGTTATGATAATCTTTATGCTGTTATAACTTGCAAACAACAAGCTATCTTGGCTCAAAGGAATTGTGCAACCATCTCACTCAATCAATTAAGCTAACTCAAAATTCAAAATTTACAGTGAACGGTTGCCGATTCTGGGTAAAGTTGGCAGATTCGGGGTAAAGTTGGCACGCTATTTCGAGACACTTAATGGAAGAAATACCAACTTTCCTCACTGAAATAGGTATCTTTGGAAAAGTTTCCATACATGTCAGTGAGGAAAAGTTGGCATTTCTGCCATTAAGTTGGTCAAAATAGCATGCAACTTTACCCAAGATTACCAACTTCACCCCGTTTTACTGTAGCTTGACAAAATTAGTTTATGTTAACCATATTAACTTAGGACTTGTTTAACATTTTTATTGCTAACTGTCCTTGGATGAAATTGGGGGCTTGGCAACTTTTGAAAAAAAATCTTTTTGACAAGCTTAAATTAAAAATTTTGAAAAGAGGGGTATGTGCACTCACCGTCTGCTGGCTCAGACACAAATTAAGCTGTCAAACTACTAATACGCAAGAACAATGTCATAAAAATTCTTTAATTTTTTAGTCACCAACAATAAGTAGACCTGCATACTTTTGTCTCATTTTACAGTTTTCGAAGAAACCGACTAACAATTGCTTTGTCTGTTTCGAACAAACATTTTGTTTTAAGTGTGTATGACAGATCATCATCATCATGTATGACAGATCATCATCATCATCATCATGTATGACAGATCATCATCATAATGACTCACAGAGTGAATTTTTCTACTTGAAAAGGTCCTCTCTTTCCATGTAAAACTTGTAAATAATGATATCTATGATAATACAATATCAATTGGGAAAAAAATCTGAAAAAATAGAAAAAATGAAATTTCTCTGTCGACTTACCCATAGTCCAACAGCTAGTACACAAATAAAATACAGTGCAACAACAAGGATATCTGCCCAGTGGGACAAACCAATATCTTGTGAAGCCATTTTTGCTTTCTCATAAGGATCTTGTCAAGTGTTTGATGCAGTGGATGCAGAAATCTTCGAAGTCTCTTTGCTAATCAATGCGAATGGAAGAACAGTGTAAAATCCGTGATTCTGTGCCTGTTACACGTTTATCATCAATGCAAGTTTTCTCATACATCCAGCCACAACGTATTTTGTGTCATCTTTGACTTAGTATAATCCCAGACAGGCATCTCTACATATTGTAGGACGTTGGTGCCAATGCTGCTGAATAGAAAGGTATATTATTTGTAAAAATGATGATATATCTCTAGAGTGTGTCAAGCTATTCCATCACCTTAAATTGTTCAAGCAGCACCATTCTAAGGCATTCTCTGTATGACCAACTACATGAAGTTGTGTACATTTTCAACCGAATGATATATGTGCACTGTAAGTCATGTTTTACACCTGGATAAAAACTATCATCAGTTATTTCGTTCGATTAAAAAAAAAATCATTGAAATACTGCTAAATTCTTGGTTTTAAGGGACCGACCAGATGTTCTTTGGGGGGGGGGGGGCTATGGAAACTGGTTTCCCACATGACACTGAAAAAAAAAAACTTGTTCAGCAAGCACATGAGATAAAAAAAAAGAAAATGTTGTTTCTGCCAGTAGAGTGGGCACCGTAATGTTAAAATTGCGATAAAAAAGTTTGTCGCTTGTCCTCATGCGAGAAAAAAAAAGTTTGTCCCTAAAATCCGTACGCACTCCCCCCAACTATCGTCTGGTTGGCCCCTAATGTTTTAAGAATTTCTAAAATCCAATGATATATTGCTGCAGCATGATGTTGTAACAGAATATCATTAAAATCTCGTTCAAAATCCCTGATGTATGGCAACAGCATATAGACTTTCTTGTTCTGGTTGGAAAACATGATATTGTAAATAAGTTTGATTATATGATTGATATCCGTCCAATTATAGATCCATGTGTCCTAGTAACCTTTCCACGACAGAGATATAACGTAAAACCGGGTAAAGTTGGCAATTCGGGGGAAAGTTGACCAGCTATTTTAACCCACTTAATTGCCAAAATGCCGACTTTCTTCACTGACACAGGTGGCAAATTTGCTGAAGAAACCTGTGTAAGTGAGAAAAGTCTGCATTTCTTCCATTAAGTGGGTTAAAATAGCTGGCCAACTTTCCCCCGGATTGCCAACTTTACCCAGATCTACGATATACGAAAGTCCCAAAGAAACAAGCAAATGGTCCACTGGAATCTGTCCCATGGCAATATAGTGTTTAGATCTCATTAATGCAGAGGTTTAATTAAGGTTAGCTCAATGAATAATGAATTAAAAGTCATGTTGGGGGAGCGACTATATAATAATCAGGGGGGCTTGGAGTTTTCCTTGGCAGGAAATTATTTACTTCACGGTTTAGGCGTCACTAATTATATATTTCAACAGCGGAGTCTCTAAGGCTGAATGTTCATTACTAAATCAAGCAACACTTTGTTAAAAAATAACCCCGCCCAGTGCCCACACCAGAAATTATTTATTTCGAAAAATAATTTAATTTCTTGCTCATTTTTGCTGAAATTAATAATTCTTATCTTTTAAAATTTCAATCCCCCCCCCCTGAATATCAAATGGTCTCCGCCTTAATTCACAGGTTTAATTTTGGTTTGCTCTAATGAATGTAATGCCACGTAAACATGGTGCACCAAATTAAAAGTTGTAAATTAACGCCAAAGGGTTGTTTAAATGTACAGAGTGTACTTATTGTGCTAATGAAAATGCTAATCACCAATTGATATTCATTAACTGTAGGATTAGCCAAACAAACTTAGGACGACCATGCCGTTCGGTCGATAAGCTCGATAGACTGGATAAAAAATCGAAAGCCCCCCTAAAACATATTAAAAAACAACTAGTCTTCATCCCCACCCCTTGAAACATATGCAAAAAGTTACAACCCCTTTGGCAAATGCTGTGAAACTACTATTTCCGGTCATGAATTCAAAACGGTCCCTTAGTTTGTCTACTATAAGCCACAAACCAGTTCGCATAGCTGATGCATGCACGACATTGCACTCTGGAACACACCAAAAAAACAAGCAATTTTTCAGTGTCACATTATCTCTAGACCTTCTTTTTTGTGTTTATATCAGATTTTAAGCTAAAAATTGCATTTTTCCCTATTAGCAGGGAGGGAATTTGTAAAAATCACCAAAAATTGTGCACTTGGTGACAAGTTTTTGCAATTTGGCATGGGTGTTTATATGACCAAATGGGTTTCAAAAACCATCGCACACAAAGTGAGACCGCCCCCTGGTGGCCGGTATGCACAAAATCCAATATGGCCGCCGCAAAACACCAAACCTAGCATATCTCGGTCACTATTTGTGCTACATTGATGTGTCATACATCATTTTCCACTATTCTGATTATGGAAAATGTGTTCTTGCTGTTATTTTGTAGCTCAAATGTATATTTCACTGACAAAATCAATATTCAATGCAACAGCAAGATGTTAAAAAGACGTCACTTGGTATTTTGTCCCTTTTGGGATTTTCACTTGTGCCTGACTTCAATGAATCTGAATTAACTTTACAATGTCATAACTAATTATTGACATGGAAAGTTATGGGGATAAAATTTAATCAGTGCTATAATTGTGTTATTCATGTAAGAATGGATACTGTTCTGTCTGGTGGGCAAGGGGCACAAATGCTATGTGTTTGCATGTTTTAATGCATATTTCATAACTTATTATGTACATCAGAGGCTTAATAATAATATTGATAATTGCTGATGTGCCCTTATTCAATAAATACGTTGCCATGTGACTGATATGCACTAAATCATTCATAACTCTCAGCTCGCTTTACTTCGCTTAATGTTTAATAACAGAGATCTTGAAACATTTTCAGTGTGATCTTTAAAAGGGCGAAACAATGATGTCTAATGGGATATCATTACTCATTCGAACTTCTGATCCCTCCTATCAATGATAATTGAGAATTGTTAATTCAAATCAATATCAGTGGTCTGGGTGAATTCTATGTATGACTGTATAGGCACACACACCTCACTAGAAAATTTATTGAAAAACGGCCAGCAACGGGGTAATAGATTAGCGACTGTGGTCAACACCGACATCGCTTTATTGTTCTGTGAAATATTCAGTCTGATTGTTTACCGTACACCCCTTACAGCATCTATGCCATTGGTAAGGTTGTTATAATTTGAGACTACAAAATAAAGGAAAAGCTTGTTTTCTAGAATCACAACAGAAGACTTGAATTAACCGATCAGTCATTTATTGAAAAACGCCCACCACCGAGGTAACAGATTAGCGATTGTGTACAACATGGACATCGCTTAATTGGTCCGTGAAATATTCAGTCTGATTGTTTATTGTACACCCCTTACAGCATCTATGCCATCGGTAAGGTGGTTATTATTTGAGACTACACAATAAAGGAAAAGCTTGTTTCTAGAATCACAACAGAAGACTTGAATTAGCCGATCAGTCATTTATTGAAAAACGCCCACCGCCGAGGTAACAGATTAGCGATTGTGTACAACATGGACATCTCTTAATTGGTCCGTGAAATATTCAGTCTGATTGTTTATTGTACACCCCTTACAGCATCTATGCCATCGATAAGGTTGTTATTATTTGAGACTACACTATAAAGGAAAAGCTTGTTTTCTAGAATCACAACAGAAGACTTGAATTAGCCGATCAGTCATTTATTGAAAAATGCCCACCACCGAGGAAATAGATTAGCGATTGTGGTCAACACCGACATCGCTTAATTGGTCCGTGAAATATTCAGTCTGATTGTTTATTGTACACCCCTTACAGCAACTATGCCATCGGTAGGATGGTTATTGTTTACTACACGATATAGGAAAAGCTTGTTTCTAGAATCACAACAGAAGACTTGAATTAGCCGATCAGTCATTTATTGAAAAACGCCCACCACCGAGGTAATAGATTAGCGATTGTGGTCAACACCAACATCGCTTAATTGGTCCGTGAAATATTCTGTCTGATTGTTTATCATACACCTCTTACATTGCCTGGGCCATCGGTAAGGTGATTACAATCCCTCGTGTCAGTGTGCAGTCCTCTACAAGGTCGGCCGAGTCCACTTGGTTCAGGGCTATCACAGACCCTATGCCTCGTTTTTTTGCCAGGGTGACCTTTGCAAGGACCCCAGCAGCCCCATTCTCCATAGCCTCCATTTACTGAAATGCAAAAAATGATTGTATCCTCTTTGCAGATAGATTGAATATTATCTAACCACTGGAAAGGGAGTGATAATCACATGATAATCACGTGGTAAGAGGGAGACCATTTTAAAAATATCCACTGAGGTCGGAGGCTTGGGAGTCTCTTAAAAATAAATGATTTCTTGACCAGTTATGGTGAATAAATAACTCTTTCAGGACTGTCTTGAAAATATAATTTCTCTTGGGCGCACTTCGTAAGAAGTGTGCTTGATTTTGGAATGAATATTTGAGGACGTGGCGTGCCGTGTTTGGAATAAATAACTAGGGCTGCCACTACCTTGAAATAAATCAGTTCCCAAAGAGGAAATCTCCAACCCCCCCCCCCCATTATTATTAAATGGTTGCCCCCTAAATATGGATGCATCGATATACTTTTTTGACTTCTGATACTGATCTGAGTACAGCATTTAAAATGACTTTCTGATCCAAGTACCAATCAGTCCACCAATATGACTAACGATCCAATTCGCCCATTCTTTTACAATATTATTAATGAAGTTCCTATTTCCTATCTATCTATCTATCCATCTATCTAATCTAGCTATCTATCCTATCTATATATCTATCTATCTGTCTATTGTCTAACGAAAGTGAATTCCATGAATATCCCCATTTGCTTGAAAAAGAAACAATTGTCAATAGTTTTTAAGAATGTCGTAGCTTTCCTTTATCTATAATCAAAATTTTCGCTTTTCATAAGTTTTGACCGTGCCAGATTTCCGGCAGGATCTGAGACCCTAATTGTGCCGGATACCTTGCAAATTCCAATATCCGGCCGGGTACTGGATACTGAGCTGGATATCCCTGAATCCCTAATAGGCTAATAACTAGGCCAGACTTTTTTAATTTTTAGCTTCTCGGATCGACCGACTCAGCAGATGTTCTGCCTACGTAAAAAAAAAAAAATTGAGGATAACCAGAATTTTTATCAAATTTAAATCATAAAAAAAATTTAGATCTCATCGTTTTTTTGTCCTACTGACCGATCCTAGATAGTGTGCCTTGAGAAGATCCAAGGAGCTAAAGATCAATTATGTGAGGCCTTATAAACTTACTATTTTTGCAACATGGTATCGTTATGCAGCGCTTGTAGCGAATGGCAGGTCCTATACAAAAAGTCTTGTGCCATGGCGAGACTATTTTCCCCTTGGGACAGTGCAGGATGGGCCGACACCGCCTCTCCTGGTACTTGAAACCTCTTCCACAGTACCCCTTCTCGTAGACCAGTCATGGACTGTTGACCAGGGCGTCCATGCCACTGTGTCAGAAAATACACATGTAATATTATTATACGAATACGGCATGATATGAGTGCAATATGAAAATTTATTTGCACAAGGAAATTCATATTGAATGAGGGAGCAGCCCTAGTTCAATATGAATTTACGACTGCAAATAAATTTTTGCATGATAATAAATGCTGTATTTGTTTTATTTCATGGCCACTATGCTTCCTATGAAAACTCATATTGCACTCTAACCATGCAATACAAAAAATTCTGAAAAAAAAAATTGTTAAAATTGTTTTTTTGGAAAAAATCTCATACTGCACTCGAACCATGCCATATGAGTTTTATGATGGCATCATGTGACTGATTTTGGCCAATCAGCATCACTCTAGCATAGTGGTCATGTAATAAAATTATATATTGATTGATTGATTAATTCATTCGACTATAAAGTTTTGGAAGCCAGAAAAACAATTCTGCTTATCGAACTGGCACCATACAGACAGTAGAGGCATTGAAAATAATAACAATTTCGGACAAAAATTACATTGAAAAAATTAACATGGGTCATGCACACTTTGAAATCAAGGTAATTATATTTGACATACAGGGCACAATTTAAATTCTGTATTTATCATAACTATTCACACTTTTGTAACTCTTATACAAACAGATTTTATATTTAATATGTATTGCATATTATTTTATACTCTTAGATATATATGTGAACATACACGATTTATTCTTTTGCGGGATTAGTCTCCTTAGATCAAATTAACATTGAAGTATTGAGCACGATCACGACAAATCATCAGTATTATGATTCAAAGTGCCATTTTCACAGTGCGACAATCCACGGTGTCTCTTTTTACATATCAAGTTTAATGTATCAAATATATCGAGTAATCAAGAATTTCTACTGAAGGCAGGTCCTCTATTTAGGTCCTCTGTGTTCAGATCTTCTCTTAATGCTCTAGAGGGTCAATGCCTTCTACAAGCATGGCGCCACCATATGATGTATGAGTGATGGTAAGGCTGTAAGTCTGCCACGTACCCTATGAGTTCAGGGATGTGCAGGGTCTTTCAGTTGCCCCGGTACAGAAGACTGGATACAACCCCTTAAATTTTCGCACAGTTCTCATGCGACAGACCTAGTCAGGGGCATTTTATAGTGCATAATAGAGGCTCATACGTGTAGAGGCGCTTACTTGAACCACATGCAGACAAAGACCTCCCCATAGGACCCCAGTGCTCTACCAACTGAGCTACCCCCCCCCCCTTCTACAGGCTGTAAAGTTCCCCCGTGGCCTAATTGGTAAGTGCGCTTGTCAACGGGCTTTGAAGGCGTGGGTTCAAATCTCACCCCGGAACTCACTTTAGTGCGAGCCCATGGGACTTTAAATGGAGGCGGGTTGTATCCAGTATTCTATACTGGGGCAACTGAGAGACCCTGGCTATCTCTGAATTAATAGGGTATGTGCCAGACTCTCAGGCTTCTCATCTCATCATTGCACGGCGGTCGCCTGCCTCGATGTAGCCCACTAAGGTGCTGCATAGGCGTAAAACACAAACAAACAAACAAACAATCTACGGGCTGTAAATTTCTAAAAATAGTACTCACCACCACAGAAATGGGGAGGCCAAGGTGCCGACCAGGACTGATCCACCAACAGGGACACCAACACAAACAAGACCAGGAATCCACACGACAGTTTCATGGCTGGTGTGGGACCTGCGTGAAAAAAAGAAAATTTATGATTATAGGACTTTATTGCACTCTTAACAAAAAGGTTTTATGTGGAACGGTTTTCTAAAGTTGGCATAGATAAGGAACCCTAAAAGGTTCATTATTCAACTTTTAAAAAGGTTCCAACAGCAACAAAAGCAACACTCAGATAATCCAGCTGAACTGAAGTCCCTAAATGGAACGCCTTTCTCTCAAATTTGAAGCATAGGGTCCCGTCATAGGACCTTCCCACTGCCTTCTCAATCCAATTGAACCCCTACTAAATGCAAAATTTAGAACCTTTTTTCAGTTTGGCGTTCTTTATATATATATCAAGAACCTTTTGCATTAAGGTGTAGACTACAAAATATCACCAAGACACATGTGTCATATTAATAAACTAACTACAAAGTGCAAAAGGGAATATATATGTACAAAGAGGGATAGTAACTAACGAGGGTGATATCCAATATTTTCTTTGTGTAGTAGTCCACAGCGAACATTAAGCTTATTAACAAAATACAATAATCATCTTCCATGACACTAGACAGTATGCTTGAGGCTGTGAAACTGCACCTCAAAAGTTGTTTTTTTCCGCCTTCCAAGTAACATGCAATTAATTACTGTTGGCACACTTCTGAGAAATTTTGGTGATGTGACATG
>JAPTHN010000315.1:0-215001 GCA_026936325.1 Platynereis dumerilii
ATTTTTCTTTCCGAAAAATTTCTCAAATTATTTTCAAATAATTCATGTACATAGCCTACAAATAATCTAGAATACATTTCAAGATAATGACCTTGACCTATTTTTCAGGTCATAGACCCTTTTAAAGTCCATTTTTTCATATTTCAATGACCATTACTCATGTAATTACTAATGAATTACAATTTTCCAATATAGTATGTATAATAAACTTATATATATTAACTGACCTAATTTCAAGAATGTAGGTCATGGTCAACATCATACAGGTCCATTTTTTACTCTCAGAGGTTGTTACAGAGATCTCTATATCAGCAACTTCCTGATTTATAGAATTTCAAGCCAATTGTTGCGGTAAATGAGTGACGCAGGTGAAGCCTTTTTTTTTATGATGATTTCATGCTTGGTTATTGAGTTATGTGATTTTTTAGTATCAACCGCGTCGTCAAATCTGGCGACCTTGATTACTTGACACTGAAATATCGATTTTAGGCCATTAAAATGTATTGTCAACCCCCCTAATATACCCATAAAACCCCCATAGCCACCTTCAATTTGACCTTGACCTCATTTTTCAAGGTCAATTGACCTGTTTAAGCTAAAATTCAATCGATTTTCAAAAATTCCAACAATTATGTTTTTTCCAGCATATCGGGTTCATTTTATAATTTATAATAGCCAGTAGCTGGACTGTTTAAATCATGCAATCGGAATTGATCTATCTCTTCATGCTGATTTATAAAAAAAATCCAAATATTGCATATCGCCGACATGTAAAATTTGCCTATTTTTGCCATATGGAAAGGTAAATATTGATCCTATGTAGTTCAAATAATTAAGTGACCCCCCCTAAGTCACACACTGTCAATCTGGAGAAAATATAAATTTTGACCTTGGAGGTATTTTCAAGGTCAAAATCAGGTCAAACATTTGACAAAATTGGATATTTGACATATTAAATTGTTTTGAAGTAGGAAATAATAAAGGGATTTTTACAATCTTTTCACAGGTTACTTGTACAATACCCTAGAAGAAATTTATTAAATTTCAAGTCCATCGGATTGACTTACATTGCACAATAAATGTCACAAGGTCAAAAAATTACTGCAAAATTGACCCTCTCATTTTCCAATTTCGCATTTGTACCCAAACTTTGACGGTCTGTATCTCCGGTTCTAATTAAGCTATAGAAAAACTGAAAGCATATTCGGAAAGCCCATATGCTTCTCTAGTATTCATTTTCTATACATTTTAACGTATCTCTGCTAGTTAAAAAGATCGCCGGACCCTGAAAAATTCATGTTTCCAGTCAATATTTCATCATTTAACATTTTTTTGACAAAGAAGTCAGTCTTCAAAAAATTTGATAATATTTGGAGAAATAGTCCTAAGACATTTACAGTAGTGTGTGCAATGTCAAGTCTCTCCTTCAAACCGTTTGCCTTTGGAGCAAATTGAAGTTCAAAACTTGATATTTCAGAGTCAATTTTTTGGTGAAAATTTCATATTTTTACTATTATTTCTATCAGCTCTATCTCTGGTTCTAATAAAGCCAAATGAATGATAAAAGCAGTTTTGGAAAGCTCAGATTCTGCTCTTATTCTAATTGATGTACATTTTGTTCTAGCATCAACAGGTAAAAAGATCAACCCTGAAAAATTCATATTTTCCTCACCTTACCAAAAACATGTGCAATATACCTTTAAAAAAATATGGTAAATTGTTTTAAGTACTTTTTTATATACTATTTTACATTTTTGCTTATATGCTATTTTCATTCTTGCTTATATGCTTGTTTATATAATTTAAAATATACTTGCTTATATACCAGTTTATATACTTGTTTATATACCTTTACATATTTAGACTATTTTCAGCAACTGCTAGGTGAAGTTTTATTACCGCTAGCGGTTATCGACATCTAGTTATTATTAAGAATTTACCATACCTATGGTAAATTCTTATTGTTTTTGCTATTATTCTTATTATTAAACTTCACCTATACCATAGGTGAAGTTTCTTATTTTCGTAAATATTTTTATTATTATTATTATTATTATTTTTCTTTCCGAAAAATGTTCTCGAAAAATTTTCAAATAATTTGTGTACATAGTCCTATGTGACCTAATTAAATTGTCCAATGTAACCCTATACCTCTGACCTATTTTTCAAGGTCATTGACCCTTTGAAATAATTTTTTCTATATTTCAATTGACCATTACTCATATATTAACTGATCAATTATAGTTTCCTAATAAACTATATATAATAGACTTATACTAAATAAACTGACCTAATTTTCAAAAGTATAGGTCAAGGTCAAGGTCATACAGGTCAATTTTTACTCTCAGAGGTTTGCGCGCCTGATCTCTATATAAGCAACTTCGAAAATTGCAGAATTCAAGCCAATTGTTACAGTAAATGACTAATCCATGGTAAGCGATCATTTTTATGATGATATCATGCTTAGTTATTTAATTATGGAATTTTTAGTGTCAACCGCGTCGTCAAAACTGGTGACCTTGATTACTTGACACTGAAATATCGATTTTAGGCCAATAAAATGTATTGTGAACCCCCCCAAATATGCCCATAAAACCTCCATAGCCACCTTCAAATTTGTCCTTAACCTCATTTTTCAAGGTCATTTGACCTGTTTAATGTTCAAATCACTCGATTTTCAAAAATTCCAACAATTATGTTATTTCCAGCATATCGGGTTCATATTTTAAAGTATAATAGCCAGGAGCTATATTGTTGGAACCCTGAAATCGGAATTGATTTATCTCTTCATGCTGATTTATAAAAAAATTCCAAATACGGCATACCGCGCGACATGAAAAATTAGCCAATTTTTGCCAATTTGAGAGGTAAATATTGATCCTACATAGTTCAAATAATGAAATGACCCCCCCTAAGTCATACACCGCGAATCTGTAGAAATTATAGATTTTGACCTTGAAAGGTATTTTCAAGGTCAAAATCAAGGTCAAATATTTGACAAAATTGGATATTTGAGATATTTAATTTTTTTTAAGTAGGAAATAATAAAGGGATTTTTACAGTCTTTTCACAGGTCAGTCCTGCAATACCCTAGAAGAAATGTGTAAAGTTTTAAGTCCATCGGATTGACCTACATTGCACAATAAATGTCACAAGGTCAAAAAATTACTGCAAAATTGACCCTCTCATTTTCCAATTTCGCACTTGCACCCAAACTTTGATGGTCTGTATCTCCGCTTCTAATTAAGCTACAGAAAAACTGAAAGCATATTCAGAAAGTCCAAATTCTCCTCTAGTATTCATTTTCTATACATTTTAACGTATCTCTGCTAGTTAAAAAGATCGCCGGACCCTGAAAAATACATGTTTTCGGTCAAGATTTCACCTATTTACATTTTTTTGACAAAGAAGTCAGTCTTCAAAAAATTTGATAATATTTCGAGATATAGTCCTAACATATTTACAGTATTTTGTGCAATTTTAAGTCTCTCCTTCAAACCGTTTACCTTTGGGAGCAATTTGGAGTTCAAAACTTGATATTTTCAGAGTCAATTTTTCGGTTAAATTTCATATTTTTACCATTACTTCAATCAACTCTATCTCGGGTTCTAATAAAGTCATATGAATGATACAAGCCGTTTTGGAAAAGCTCAGATTCTCCTCTTATTCTAATTTGTGTACATTTTGTTGTGTCGTGAACAGGTAAAAAGATCGGGTCAACCCTGAAAAAATTCATCTTTCCCTCACCTAACCGAATGACTACTCAGACTGGAACACCAGTGATTACTAAAATTTGTGCAGTAATTGCCTAAAAGATGTCATTAACTAATTTTAAACTAAAGTAAACTAAATAAATTAAACTAAACTAAATAAACTAAGCTAAACATGCATTCACCGGGAAAGGGGGGGCTGTCCGCTAGCTTCATTAACTTGTGCATTGCAATATATCACAAATAAATAAGGTACATTTTTTATGCTATTTTTTGTACCATTTTATACAATATTTTTGATACTATTTTATATTTTATTCATATAATATTTTATATATTATTTTATATCTTGCTTATATATATACTTGTTTATATACTTGTTTATATACTTATATACATTTAGACTATTTTCACCCACTGAACTAAATAATCTAAACTAAACATGGGCATTCACTGAGCAAGCTGCTTAAACATGTACAATATACCTTCATATACTTGTTCGTATACTTGTTTATTTTTATACTTAAACATATTTAGACTATTTTCACCAACTGCTCGGTGAAGTTTTATTACCGCTAGCGGTTATCGGAATCTAGTATTTATATTACTTTCGTACTTTCCAAAAAAGGTCCTCGAAAAATTTTCAAAAAATTCATGAAGGAAGCCCACCATGCCGTATGACACCCACCCGGTTTCGCCGACCTTGATTCATTTTTCAAGGTCGCAGAGCACTTTGAAGTCAGATTTTCCATACTTTTGAAATGCCCAAATCTCATCCGGTTACGCCCGGATTTCGTTTCTGTCACTTTTATTAGGTTCCACATGCTTTTTGCAAGTTACAAAGTGAGACTTCCGAAAACGCAGGTCCAGGTCCAAGATGGCTACGGCCATTTTTAGTACTAAGCGATTGTCGCACGAGATGTCAGAAAACCGTAAGCCCCAGGGTTTTCAAAGTGAGGCCAAAAGCTGGCTTGGTGGCCGGGCCAGTGCTGTAAGTTATAACTGTGGTGATCCCATGTTTGGTTATGCAGTTACATAATTTTAAATATTGACCGCGTCATCAAAACCAGCAATTATCCTACGGTGCACCCCCCCCCCCCCTTTGAATTATGCTTTTTGCTGAAACTCCTGTGGTCTAATACTGTAGAAAGCCAAAATATACCTAATTCAAGCCTTCTCTATGTTATATAAGCAACCTGCAAGCTGAAATACTTGCAGAAGACTCCATTCTAGCAGACGACACATGTCTTATGGTTTCGAGTCCCGCAGTAAACAAAAAGCTGTGCTGTGATTGGCTGACTTAATGCAGGTGAACTTTGAAGTTGAGGCTGCAGGCAGTAAATAGCATGGAAATTGGTTAGAATGGAGTAGATTAGCATCACTATGGCTGTGACATGGACCGGGATTGCCCCGGAAAACAGGTCAAAACAGAAAAACCGCATATTTTTGGCGGGAAAAGCTGAAACACCGCATTGGGGGGTGCCGGTGGCAGTTTAATGCCTTTCTGGACCCCTTCCCCCTAGAATTGCATGGTTTTGTGATTCTAGGCCTTTGCATAGGCCTATGTGGGTCCATTATGGCATTCGCATGCTAAAAGATAGGAAAATGGGCCTTCCGGTCAGAATCAACCTGAACGTACTCGGGCCAAATGTCTTGACACATTACTAATCCTCACTAGTAGAGCAGCATTTCCTGCAAAAATGATGAAAATCGCATCATTTCTGAGCCCCCAAATTGCCAAAAACCTCCGTTTTTGCATTTTTCAAGAAAAAATCGCCGCGTCACAGGAAATTGATTTTGAGGGCTGAAAGTGGCTCTGAAAGATTGCTTGGAGTCGGACCCATAACCTAATACCCTTACTTTAGTTACATTGTACCAATAACACCCCGATTATAGGCGGTGAAGTTTTGTCACCGCTTCGCGGTTACCCGGTCTCTAGTATTTATATTACTTTCGTACTTTCCAAAAAAGGTCCTCGAAAAATTTTCAAAAATTCGTGAAGGAAGCCCACCATGCCCGTATGACACCCACCCGGTTTCGCCGACCTTGATTCATTTTTCAAGGTCGCAGAGCACTTTGAAGTCAGATTTTCCATACTTTTGAAATGCCCAAATCTCATCCGGTTACGCCGGATTTCGTTTCTGTCACTTTTATTAGGTTCCACATGCTTTTTGCAAGTTACAAAGTGAGACTTCCGAAAACGCAGGTCCAGGTCCAAGATGGCTACGGCCATTTTTAGTACTAAGCGATTGTCGCACGAGATGTCAGAAACCGTAAGCCCCAGGGTTTTCAAAGTGAGGCCAAAAGCTGGCTTGGTGGCGGGCCAGTGCTGTAAGTTATAACTGTGGTGATCCCATGTTTGGTTATGCAGTTACATAATTTTAAATATTGACCGCGTCATCAAAACCAGCAATTATCCTACGGTGCACCCCCCCCCCCCCTTTGAATTATGCTTTTTGCTGAAACTCCTGTGGTCTAATACTGTAGAAAGCCAAAATATACCTAATTCAAGCCTTCTCTATGTTATATAAGCAACCTGCAAGCTGAAATACTTGCAGAAGACTCCATTCTAGCAGACGACACATGTCTTATGGTTTCGAGTCCCGCAGTAAACAAAAAGCTGTGCTGTGATTGGCTGACTTAATGCAGGTGAACTTTGAAGTTGAGGCTGCAGGCCAGTAAATAGCATGGAAATTGGTTAGAATGGAGTAGATTAGCATCACTATGGCTGTGACATGGACCGGGATTGCCCGGAAACAGGTCAAAACAGAAAAACCGCATATTTTTGGCGGGAAAAGCTGAAACACCGCATTGTGGGGGTGCCGGTGGCAGTTTAATGCCTTTCTGGACCCCTTCCCCTAGAATTGCATGGTTTTGTGATTCTAGGCCTTTGCATAGGCCTATGTGGGTCCATTAAGGCATTCGCATGCTAAAAGATAGGAAAATGGGCTTTCGGTCAGAATCAACCTGAACGTACTCGGGCCAAATGTCTTGACACATTACTAATCCTCACTAGTAGAGCAGCATTTCCTGCAAAAATGATGAAAATCGCATCATTTCTGAGCCCCCAAATTGCCAAAAACCTCCGTTTTTGCATTTTTCAAGAAAAAATCGCCGCCGCGTCACAGGAAATTGATTTTGAGGGCTGAAAGTGGCTCTGAAAGATTGCTTGGAGTCGGACCCATAACCTAATACCCTTACTTTAGTTACATTGTACCAATAACACCCCGATTATAGGCGGTGAAGTTTTGTCACCGCTTCGCGGTTACCCGGTCTCTAGTATTTATATTACTTTCGTACTTTCCAAAAAGGTCCTCGAAAAATTTTCAAAAAATTCGTGAAGGAAGCCCACCATGCCCGTATGACACCCACCCGGTTTCGCCGACCTTGATTCATTTTTCAAGGTCGCAGAGCACTTTGAAGTCAGATTTTCCATACTTTTGAAATGCCCAAATCTCATCCGGTTACGCCCGGATTTCGTTTCTGTCACTTTTATTAGGTTCCACATGCTTTTTGCAAGTTACAAAGTGAGACTTCCGAAAACACAGGTCCAGGTCCAAGATGGCTACGGCCATTTTTAGTACTAAGCGATTGTCGCACGAGATGTCAGAAAACCGTAAGCCCCAGGGTTTTCAAAGTGAGGCCAAAAGCTGGCTTGGTGGCGGGCCAGTGCTGTAAGTTATAACTGTGGTGATCCCATGTTTGGTTATGCAGTTACATAATTTTAAATATTGACCGCGTCATCAAAACCAGCAATTATCCTACGGTGCACCCCCCCCCCCCCTTTGAATTATGCTTTTTGCTGAAACTCCTGTGGTCTAATACTGTAGAAAGCAAAATATATACCTAATTCAAGCCTTCTCTATGTTATATAAGCAACCTGCAAGCTGAAATACTTGCAGAAGACTCCATTCTAGCAGACGACACATGTCTTATGTTTCGAGTCCCGCAGTAAACAAAAAGCTGTGCTGTGATTGGCTGACTTAATGCAGGTGAACTTTGAAGTTGAGGCTGCAGGCCAGTAAATAGCATGGAAATTGGTTAGAATGGAGTAGATTAGCATCACTATGGCTGTGACATGGACCGGGATTGCCCCGGAAACAGGTCAAAACAGAAAAAACCGCATATTTTTGGCGGGAAAAGCTGAAACACCGCATTGTGGGGGTGCCGGTGGCAGTTTAATGCCTTTCTGGACCCCTTCCCCCTAGAATTGCATGGTTTTGTGATTCTAGGCCTTTGCATAGGCCTATGTGGGTCCATTAAGGCATTCGCATGCTAAAAGATAGGAAAATGGGCCTTCCGGTCAGAATCAACCTGAACGTACTCGGGCCAAATGTCTTGACACATTACTAATCCTCACTAGTAGAGCAGCATTTCCTGCAAAAATGATGAAAATCGCATCATTTCTGAGCCCCCAAATTGCCAAAAACCTCCGTTTTTGCATTTTTCAAGAAAAAATCGCCGCGTCACAGGAAATTGATTTTGAGGGCTGAAAGTGGCTCTGAAAGATTGCTTGGAGTCGGACCCATAACCTAATACCCTTACTTTAGTTACATTGTACCAATAACACCCCGATTATAGGCGGTGAAGTTTTGTCACCGCTTCGCGGTTACCCGGTCTCTAGTATTTATATTACTTTCGTACTTTCCAAAAAAGGTCCTCGAAAAATTTTCAAAAAATTCGTGAAGGAAGCCCACCATGCCCGTATGACACCCACCCGGTTTCGCCGACCTTGATTCATTTTTCAAGGTCGCAGAGCACTTTGAAGTCAGATTTTCCATACTTTTGAAATGCCCAAATCTCATCCGGTTACGCCCGGATTTCGTTTCTGTCACTTTTATTAGGTTCCACATGCTTTTTGCAAGTTACAAAAGTGAGACTTCCGAAAACGCAGGTCCAGGTCCAAGATGGCTACGGCCATTTTTAGTACTAAGCGATTGTCGCACGAGATGTCAGAAACCGTAAGCCCCAGGGTTTTCAAAGTGAGGCCAAAAGCTGGCTTGGTGGCCGGGCCAGTGCTGTAAGTTATAACTGTGGTGATCCATGTTTGGTTATGCAGTTACATAATTTTAAATATTGACCGCGTCATCAAAACCAGCAATTATCCTACGGTGCACCCCCCCCCCCCCTTTGAATTATGCTTTTTGCTGAAACTCCTGTGGTCTAATACTGTAGAAAGCCAAAATATACCTAATTCAAGCCTTCTCTATGTTATATAAGCAACCTGCAAGCTGAAATACTTGCAGAAGACTCCATTCTAGCAGACGACACATGTCTTATGGTTTCGAGTCCCGCAGTAAACAAAAAGCTGTGCTGTGATTGGCTGACTTAATGCAGGTGAACTTTGAAGTTGAGGCTGCAGGCCAGTAAATAGCATGGAAATTGGTTAGAATGGAGTAGATTAGCATCACTATGGCTGTGACATGGACCGGGATTGCCCCGGAAACAGGTCAAAACAGAAAAAACCGCATATTTTTGGCGGGAAAAGCTGAAACACCGCATTGTGGGGGTGCCGGTGGCAGTTTAATGCCTTTCTGGACCCCTTCCCCCTAGAATTGCATGGTTTTGTGATTCTAGGCCTTTGCATAGGCCTATGTGGGTCCATTATGGCATTCGCATGCTAAAAGATAGGAAAATGGGCCTTCCGGTCAGAATCAACCTGAACGTACTCGGGCCAAATGTCTTGACACATTACTAATCCTCACTAGTAGAGCAGCATTTCCTGCAAAAATGATGAAAATCGCATCATTTCTGAGCCCCCAAATTGCCAAAAACCTCCGTTTTTGCATTTTTCAAGAAAAAATCGCCGCGTCACAGGAAATTGATTTTGAGGGCTGAAAGTGGCTCTGAAAGATTGCTTGGAGTCGGACCCATAACCCAATACCCTTACTTTAGTTACATTGTACCAATAACACCCCGATTATAGGCGGTGAAGTTTTGTCACCGCTTCGCGGTTACCCGGTCTCTAGTTAAACTTCACCTACACATAGGTGAAGTTTCTTGTAATCGGTAGAATTTATTATTATTAAACTTCACCTACACATAGGTGAAGTTTCTTGTAATCGGTATTATTAAACTTCACCTACACATAGGTGAAGTTTCTTGTAATCGGTATTATTTTTCTTATTATTATTATTCCCGAGAAACCTCTTCGGAAAATTTTCAAAAAATTTGTATACCTAGCCTACAAAAATCTAAGAATACAATTTCTAGATTTTTGACCTTGACCTATTTTTCAAGGTCACAGAGCCTCTCAAAGTCGGATTTCACAATATTTCAAATACGTCTACCTCATCCGGTTATTACCGGTTTTCACTTTCCTTTACATGGAAATGTCCCAGACAGTTTCTACATAGTGTGACCGATTTTCATGAAAGTAGGTCAAGGTCACATTGTACAAAGTCCATTTTCATGGTTTGAGGTTGACCCCCGTGCCGCCGAATCCGTAAGTCGTAGAGACATACCGTTGGTGCCATTACGTGCCCCAACGCACGGTACATCTGCGGGAGTCTTTATTTTTCATCCGCAGTACTGGTTCTTGAGTTACATAATTTTAAAGTCATACCGCGTCACCAAAATCGGTGACCTTGAGAATTTGACATTGAAATATCGATTTAATCTGTTAACATGTCATAGTAAACCCCCCCAAATATATACCTAATAAGCCCATTCACACCTTTAAATTTGACCTTGACCTCATTTTTCAAGGTCATTTGACCCAAAAAAGTTTGAAAAGGTGCCATTTTCAGGAATTTTTTTTACCATGTAATTTTTAAGATATCAGCGTGATTTACAGGTGACAGATGAACATTGGCCTGTTTATTCATATTATCTAATCATATTTTGTCTACCTCCATCCCCGGATTTATGAAAATTTTTTAAATATTGCTAACCGACAAATCTTAAAAAATGACACATTTCCACGTTTTTGACAGGGAAATATTGATTCTACAGGGTTACAATGCATGACTGACCCCCCTTTCTCACACATTTCCTTTCGGAAAATCATATTTATTTTGACCTAGAACATGTTTTTCAAGGTCCAACTCAAGGTCAAACATGCCAAAAAATTGTACTTCTTTGACATTTGATTTTTTTACACATAGAAGGAATCAAGATATTGTTACAAAAATGGCAGACATACTTGCTACAATAGTTTAGAGGCTCCCTGTAAATTTTCAAGGTCCTCGGGTTCACCTACGTGGCACAGTAAAGGTCACAAGGTCAAAAAATTAGCGAAAAATGTACGATATTTTTCCACATTTCACAAAGAAAGCGTTATTTCAATCGGCCGTAGCTCCGGTCCTAATTAAGTTACAGAGAATCTGAAAACAGATTTGGAAAGGCCTAATTCTCCTCTATGTTCATTTTCTGACCATTTTGTCGTAGCTCCTACGGTTTAAAAGATCGCCAGACCCTGAAAATTTCATGTTTTTTGTCAAATTTTCACATTATATCAATATTTTGATAAGGAAGGAATCATTATTTTCTAATGAACCTGTCTGGACGTATCTCCAACATCTGTTTACATAATCCTGCTCAGTTATATATATTTCCATTTAACCGTTTTTGTTCCAGAGGGATTTTAAGTTAAAAACTGCTTTTTTTCAGTGACTTCTAAGGTTCGTTTTTTCTGAATTGTACCATAATTTCAATCTACCGTCACTCCGGTTCTAACTAGGTTAAGGAGAATCTGAAAACAGATTTGGAAAGACCAAATTCTCCACTAGTTTTCCTTTTCTGAACACTTTGTCGTACCTATGACGGTATAAAAGATCGCCCGACCCTGAAAATTTCATTTTTTTGTCAAATTTTGACAATATACCAATATTTTGACAAGGAAGGAATCATCCTATTGCAATGAACCTCTCTACACCTATCCATAACTTCTGTTAACATAGTCATGGAAAGTTATATATGTTTTCATTGAATCGTTTTGATTCCAGACCGATTTTAAGTTAAAAACCACATTTTTCAAGGAATTTCTGAAGTCTATATTAATGAATTGTACCATCATTTCAATTGATCATATCTGTACTGTCCATGTACTGTCCATGTACTGTCCATGTACTGTCCATGTACTGTCCATGTACTGTCCATGTACTGTCCATGTACTGTCCATGTACTGTCCATGTACTGTCCATGTACTGTCCATGTACTGTCCATGTACTGGTCCATGCACTGGTCCATGCACTGGTCCATGCACTGGTCCATGTACTGGTCCATCTACTGGTCCATGTACTGGTCCATGTACTGGTCCATTGTGCTTGTCCATTGCACTGGTCCATCGCACTGGTCAGTCGCACTGGTCCATCGCACTGGAGGTCGAGATAGCTCAGTTGGTAGAGCAGCCGCATCTTATTGCTAGGCGGTGCCGTATGTGTGAGGTCCCGGGTTCGAATCCAGCTTAGTCAACTGGATTTCTCTGAATTTCTTTGTCGGTCTGTGCCAGTGCATCATCGTTTGTTGGCCTAACCCTCCCTCAAACCCTAACCAGAACCTAACCCAAACCTAACCTTTCCACTGGCACATTGTACTGGTACATTACACTGGTACATTGTACTGGACTACTGGTGCAAGTACTGGTTCATGTGCTGGAGCATGTACTTGGTGCATGTACTGGTCCATGTACTAGTCCATATACTGGTCCACTGTATGATACATTGTACTGGACTATTGGTGCATGTTCTCCGTGGGGCATGTACAGGTCCATTGTATGGGTATATTGTACTGGTGCATGTACTGGTGCATGTCCAATGGTGCATGTAGCCTACTGACTCATGTGTTGGTTTACGTACTGGTCTATGTTTTTTGCATAATTGCATGTATTGCAATGTATAACAGTAGGATTCCTGTATCATTTCCACGTAATTTTTACTTGCTCATCTACCTGGGTCTATTTCGAGCTACTGGTTCTGCAGTAGGTGAAGTTTTGTCACCGCTCTGCGGTGGCCGTCTTCTAGTTATTATTATTTCCGGAAAAAATTTGCTCCGATTTTCTTGATTATTTTTGTGAATGTACCTGTATACTAGTAGACTACTGTATTCCGGTCCTGAGTTTGAATTTTAATTTTTCAGGTATATAGGACCTTTTTAGTGTGAATTTTAGTATATTTTGATTTACTATATCTGAATAAGCTATTAAACTAGAGTAATTTGCTTTAGTTTCTGTCCATAAACTATAAAATTCTATACAATGGCGAAAAAATTATCAAAATCACTCAAGCGGAACATTCCACACTGAATATTTAGGTCATTTTCGAATTGTTTCGAGTTCGGCAAAAACCATAAATGATAGCAGCATGCTCATAGTGCCAAAAGTTGACCTATAGTACGGGCCAGTGCATAGTATTTTTTAATTTTGATATTGCAAGTATTCATAGAATGGCGGCCATTTTGGTTCAGTGTATTTGATAAATTTGAGGTGCCTGAGTTCAAAATCTATGAAGGATTCATTTTAGGTAATGCAAATGTATAATGAACCCCCCCAAATATACCCATTTACACCCCATACCAATCTTCAAATTTGACCTTGACCTCATTTTTCAAGGTCATATGACCCGTCAAAGTTTCAATTCACTACATTTTCAAAAATTCCAACAATTATGTTTTTTCAAAGATATCAAGATCATATTATAGATTCTTATAGCCGACAGCTGGATTGTTTGAACCCTGAAATCGGAATTGATCTATCTCTTCTTGCTGATTTATAAAAAAATTCCAAATATTGCATACCGCGCAACATGTAAAATCAGCCTATTTTTGCCCTCTCGAGCGATAAATATTGATCCTACACAGTTCAAATAATAAAATGACCCCCCCTTTGTCACACATTGCCAATCTGGGTAAAATATTGGTTTTGACCTAGAAAGGTATTTTCAAGGTCAAACTCAAGGTCAAACATTGGCAAAATTGGATATTTGAGATACCTAATTTATTTAACTAGGAAATAATTGAAGAATTTCCACAATCTCTTCAGTGTTTGGTGCCACAGTACCCTAGAGGACCCTTGCAAAGTTTTAAGTTCCTCGGATTGATGTACATTGCATAATAAAGGTCACAAGGTCAAAAAATGACAGCTAAATTGACTGCTCATTTTCCAATTTTGCTCTTGTACCCAAACTTTGATGGCCTGTATCTCCGGTTCTAATTAAGCTAGAGAAAAACTGAAGCCATATTCGGAAAGCCCCTAGTCTCCTCTAGTATTTGTTTTCTATGCATTTTAACGTATCTCTGCTACTTAAAAAGATCGCCGGACCCTGAAAATTTCATGTTTTCGGTCATGATTTTACACTTTAACATTTTTTTCACAATGAAGGCAATCTTCAAAAAAATTAATAGCCTTTGAATATGTAATGCTAACACTTTTACAGTAGTGTGTGCAATTTCAAGTCTCTACTGTAAACCGTTTGCCTTTGAGATCAAAATAATGTTCAAAACTTGACATTTTCAGAGTCTATTTTTTGGTGATATTTCACATTTTGTCATTAATTCAATCGGTTCTATCTTCGGTTCTAATTAAGGTATAGGAATGATGAAAGCAGTTCTGAATACCTCAGATTCTCATCTTTATTTTATTTAATGTTCATTTTGGTGTACCATCAATAGTTAAAAAGATCCGTCAACCCTGAAAAATTCAACTTTACCTATATAACCAAATTAGTGCCCTGAGCTAAAAGAAGTCAATTTTGCAGTGAAGAAATACAAAATCAGTATAAAAGTTGCATGGACCTATTGTGTTAATGTGATACATTATACTGATCTTACTATGTCTAATATCTATGATGCTAAGTACGTGAATGTTCATATTTGTTTTTTTCTTGTCAAGTGGTCAATAAAACAAAATCAAATGTACTTAACTAAATAAACCAAACTGAGTAAACTATACTAAATAAACTACACTAAATTAATTAAACTAAATAAGCTAAACTGAACTAAATAAACTAAACTAAATAAACTAAATTAAGCATGAGCATTCACACAATAGTCTGTACACATAAACATATACAATATACCTTTAAATAATAAATATATTGGTAAATTCTTCATCACTGACCATGGTCAGTTATAGCCATCTAGTTATTATTATTAAACTTCACCTATACCATAGGTGAAGTTTCTTATTTTCGTAAATATTTTTATTATTATTTTTCTTTCCGAAAAATGTTCTCGAAAAATTTTCAAATAATTTGTGTATATAGTCCTATGTAACCTAATTAAATTGTCCAATGTAACCCTATACCTCTGACCTATTTTTCAAGGTCATTGACCCTTTGAAATACATTTTTTCTATATTTCAATTGACCATTACTCATGTAATAACTGATCAATTACAGTTTCCTAATAAACTATATATAATAGACTTATACTAAATAAACTGACCTAATTTTCAAAAGTATAGGTCAAGGTCGAGGTCATACAGGTCAATTTTTACTCTCAGAGGTTTGCGCGCCTGATCTCTATATAAGCAACTTCGAAAATTGCCGAATTTAAGCCAATTGTTACAGTAAATGACTAATGCATGGTAAGCGATCATTTTTATGATGATATCATGCTTAGTTATTTAATTATGGAATTTTTAGTGTCAACCGCGTCGTCAAAACTGGTGACCTTGATTACTTGACACTGAAATATCGATTTTAGGCCAATGAAATGTATTGTGAACCCCCCCAAATATGCCCATAAAACCTCCACAGCCACCTTCAAATTTGACCTTAACCTCATTTTTCAAGGTCATTTGACCTGTTTAATGTTCAAATCACTCGATTTTCAAAAATTCCAACAATTATGTTATTTCCAGCATATCGGGTTCATATTTTAAATTATAATAGCCAGGAGCTATATTGTTGGAACCCTGAAATCGGAATTGATTTATCTATTCATGCTGATTTATAAAAAAATTCCAAATATGGCATACCGCGCGACATGAAAAATTAGCCTATTTTTGCCAATTTGAGAGGTAAATATTGATCCTACATAGTTCAAATAATGAAATGAACCCCCCTAAGTCATACACCGCGAATCTGTAGAAATTATAGATTCTGACCTTGAAAGGTATTTTCAAGGTCAAAATCAAGGTCAAATATTTGACAAAATTGGATATTTGAGATATTTAATTTTTTTTAAGTAGGAAATAATAAAGGGATTTTTACAGTCTTTTCACTGGTCAGTCCTACAATACCCTAGAAGAAATGTGTAAAGTTTTAAGTCCATCGGATTGACCTACATTGCACAATAAATGTCACAAGGTCAAAAAATTACTGCAAAATTGACCCTCTCATTTTCCAATTTCGCACTTGTACCCAAACTTTGATGGTCTGTATCTCCGGTTCTAATTAAGCTACAGAAAAACTGAAAGCATATTCAGAAAGCCCAAATTCTCCTCTAGTATTCATTTTCTATACATTTTAACATATCTCTGCTAGTTAAAAAGATCGCCGGACCCTGAAAAATACATGTTTTCGGTCAAGATTTCACCAATTTACATTTTTTTGACAAAGAAGTCAGTCTTCAAAAAATTTGATAATATTTCCAGATATAGTCCTAACATATTTACAGTATTTTATGCTATTTTAAGTCTCTCCTTCAAACCGTTTACTTTTGGGAGCAATTTGGAGTTCAAAACTTGATATTTTCAGAGTCAATTTTTCGGTGAAATTTCATATTTTTACCATTACTTCAATCAACTCTATCTCGGGTTCTAATAAAGTCATATGAATGATACAAGCCGTTTTGGAAAGCTCAGATTCTCCTCTTATTCTAATTTGTGTACATTTTGTTGTGTCGTGAACAGGTAAAAATATCGGTCAACCCTGAAAAATTCATCTTTTCCTCACCTAACCGAATGACTGTACTCAGACTGGAACACCAGTGATTACTAAAATTTGTGTAGTAATTGCCTAAAAGATGTCAATAAACTAATTTTAAACTAAAGTAAACTAAATAAATTAAACTAAACTAAATAAACTAAGCTAAACATGCATTCACCGGGAAAGGGGGGGCTGTCCGCTAGCTTCATTAACTTGTGCATTGCAATATATCACAAATAAATAAGGTATATTTTTTATGCTATTTTTTGTACCATTTTATACAATATTTTTGATACTATTTTATATTTTATTCATATAATATTTTATATATTATTTTATATACTTGTTTATATACTTGTTTATATACTTGTTTATATACTTGTTTATATACTTGTTTATATACTTGTTTATATACTTGTTTATATACTTGTTTATATACTTGTTTATATACTTGTTTATATACTTGTTTATATACTTGTTTATATACTTGTTTATATACTTGTTTATATACTTGTTTATATACTTCTTTATATACTTGTTTATATACTTATATACATTTAGACTATTTTCACCCACTGAACTAAATAAACTAAACTAAACATGGGCATTCACTGAGCAAGCTGCTTTAACATGTACAATATACCTTCATATACTTGTTTGTATACTTGTTTATTTTTATACTTAAACATATTTAGATTATTTTCACCAACTGCTCGGTGAAGTTTTATTACCGCTAGCGGTTATCGAAATCTAGTATTTATATTACTTTCGTACTTTCCAAAAAAGGTCCTCGAAAAATTTTCAAAAAATTCATGAAGGAAGCCCACCATGCCCGTATGACACCCACCCGGTTTCGCCGACCTTGATTCATTTTTCAAGGTCGCAGAGCACTTTGAAGTCAGATTTTCCATACTTTTGAAATGCCCAAATCTCATCCGGTTACGCCCGGATTTCGTTTCTGTCACTTTTATTAGGTTCCACATGCTTTTTGCAAGTTACAAAGTGAGACTTCCGAAAACGCAGGTCCAGGTCCAAGATGGCTACGGCCATTTTTAGTACTAAGCGATTGTCGCACGAGATGTCAGAAACCATAAGCCCCAGGGTTTTCAAAGTGAGGCCAAAAGCTGGCTTGGTGGCCGGGCCAGTGCTGTAAGTTATAACTGTGGTGATCCCATGTTTGGTTATGCAGTTACATAATTTTAAATATTGACCGCGTCATCAAAACCAGCAATTATCCTACGGTGCACCCCCCCCCCCCTTTGAATTATGCTTTTTGCTGAAACTCCTGTGGTCTAATACTGTAGAAAGCCAAAATATACCTAATTCAAGCCTTCTCTATGTTATATAAGCAACCTGCAAGCTGAAATACTTGCAGAAGACTCCATTCTAGCAGACGACACATGTCTTATGGTTTCGAGTCCCGCAGTAAACAAAAAGCTGTGCTGTGATTGGCTGACTTAATGCAGGTGAACTTTGAAGTTGAGGCTGCAGGCCAGTAAATAGCATGGAAATTGGTTAGAATGGAGTAGATTAGCATCACTATGGCTGTGACATGGACCGGATTGCCCGGAAACAGGTCAAAACAGAAAAACCGCATATTTTTGGCGGGAAAAGCTGAAACACCGCATTGTGGGGGTGCCGGTGGCAGTTTAATGCCTTTCTGGACCCCTTCCCCCTAGAATTGCATGGTTTTGTGATTCTAGGCCTTTGCATAGGCCTATGTGGGTCCATTAAGGCATTCGCATGCTAAAAGATAGGAAAATGGGCCTTCCGGTCAGAATCAACCTGAACGTACTCGGGCCAAATGTCTTGACACATTACTAATCCTCACTAGTAGAGCAGCATTTCCTGCAAAAATGATGAAAATCGCATCATTTCTGAGCCCCCAAATTGCCAAAAACCTCCGTTTTTGCATTTTTCAAGAAAAAATCGCCGCGTCACAGGAAATTGATTTTGAGGGCTGAAAGTTGCTCTGAAAGATTGCTTGGAGTCGGACCCATAACCTAATACCCTTACTTTAGTTACATTGTACCAATAACACCCCGATTATAGGCGGTGAAGTTTTGTCACCGCTTCGCGGTTACCCGGTCTCTAGTATTTATATTACTTTCGTACTTTCCAAAAAAGGTCCTCGAAAAATTTTCAAAAAATTCGTGAAGGAAGCCCACCATGCCCGTATGACACCCACCCGGTTTCGCCGACCTTGATTCATTTTTCAAGGTCGCAGAGCACTTTGAAGTCAGATTTTCCATACTTTTGAAATGCCCAAATCTCATCCGGTTACGCCCGGATTTCGTTTCTGTCACTTTTATTAGGTTCCACATGCTTTTTGCAAGTTACAAAGTGAGACTTCCGAAAACGCAGGTCCAGGTCCAAGATGGCTACGGCCATTTTTAGTACTAAGTGATTGTCGCACGAGATGTCAGAAACCGTAAGCCCCAGGGTTTTCAAAGTGAGGCCAAAAGCTGGCTTGGTGGCCGGGCCAGTGCTGTAAGTTATAACTGTGGTGATCCCATGTTTGGTTATGCAGTTACATAATTTTAAATATTGACCGCGTCATCAAAACCAGCAATTATCCTACGGTGCACCCCCCCCCCCTTTGAATTATGCTTTTTGCTGAAACTCCTGTGGTCTAATACTGTAGAAAGCCAAAATATACCTAATTCAAGCCTTCTCTATGTTATATAAGCAACCTGCAAGCTGAAATACTTGCAGAAGACTCCATTCTAGCAGACGACACATGTCTTATGGTTTCGAGTCCCGCAGTAAACAAAAAGCTGTGCTGTGATTGGCTGACTTAATGCAGGTGAACTTTGAAGTTGAGGCTGCAGGCCAGTAAATAGCATGGAAATTGGTTAGAATGGAGTAGATTAGCATCACTATGGCTGTGACATGGACCGGGATTGCCCCGGAAACAGGTCAAAACAGAAAAACCGCATATTTTTGGCGGGAAAAGCTGAAACACCGCATTGTGGGGGTGCCGGTGGCAGTTTAATGCCTTTCTGGACCCCTTCCCCCTAGAATTGCATGGTTTTGTGATTCTAGGCCTTTGCATAGGCCTATGTGGGTCCATTATGGCATTCGCATGCTAAAAGATAGGAAAATGGGCCTTCCGGTCAGAATCAACCTGAACGTACTCGGGCCAAATGTCTTGACACATTACTAATCCTCACTAGTAGAGCAGCATTTCCTGCAAAAATGATGAAAATCGCATCATTTCTGAGCCCCCAAATTGCCAAAAACCTCCGTTTTTGCATTTTTCAAGAAAAAATCGCCGCGTCACAGGAAATTGATTTTGAGGGCTGAAAGTGGCTCTGAAAGATTGCTTGGAGTCGGACCCATAACCTAATACCCTTACTTTAGTTACATTGTACCAATAACACCCCGATTATAGGCGGTGAAGTTTTGTCACCGCTTCGCGGTTACCCGGTCTCTAGTATTTATATTACTTTCGTACTTTCCAAAAAAGGTCCTCGAAAAATTTTCAAAAAATTCGTGAAGGAAGCCCACCATGCCCGTATGACACCCACCCGGTTTCGCCGACCTTGATTCATTTTTCAAGGTCGCAGAGCACTTTGAAGTCAGATTTTCCATACTTTTGAAATGCCCAAATCTCATCCGGTTACGCCCGGATTTCGTTTCTGTCACTTTTATTAGGTTCCACATGCTTTTTGCAAGTTACAAAGTGAGACTTCCGAAAACACAGGTCCAGGTCCAAGATGGCTACGGCCATTTTTAGTACTAAGCGATTGTCGCACGAGATGTCAGAAACCGTAAGCCCCAGGGTTTTCAAAGTGAGGCCAAAAGCTGGCTTGGTGGCCGGGCCAGTGCTGTAAGTTATAACTGTGGTGATCCCATGTTTGGTTATGCAGTTACATAATTTTAAATATTGACCGCGTCATCAAAACCAGCAATTATCCTACGGTGCACCCCCCCCCCCTTTGAATTATGCTTTTTGCTGAAACTCCTGTGGTCTAATACTGTAGAAAGCCAAAATATACCTAATTCAAGCCTTCTCTATGTTATATAAGCAACCTGCAAGCTGAAATACTTGCAGAAGACTCCATTCTAGCAGACGACACATGTCTTATGGTTTCGAGTCCCGCAGTAAACAAAAAGCTGTGCTGTGATTGGCTGACTTAATGCAGGTGAACTTTGAAGTTGAGGCTGCAGGCCAGTAAATAGCATGGAAATTGGTTAGAATGGAGTAGATTAGCATCACTATGGCTGTGACATGGACCGGGATTGCCCCGGAAACAGGTCAAAACAGAAAAACCGCATATTTTTGGCGGGAAAAGCTGAAACACCGCATTGTGGGGGTGCCGGTGGCAGTTTAATGCCTTTCTGGACCCCTTCCCCCTAGAATTGCATGGTTTTGTGATTCTAGGCCTTTGCATAGGCCTATGTGGGTCCATTAAGGCATTCGCATGCTAAAAGATAGGAAAATGGGCCTTCCGGTCAGAATCAACCTGAACGTACTCGGGCCAAATGTCTTGACACATTACTAATCCTCACTAGTAGAGCAGCATTTCCTGCAAAAATGATGAAAATCGCATCATTTCTGAGCCCCCAAATTGCCAAAAACCTCCGTTTTTGCATTTTTCAAGAAAAAATCGCCGCGTCACAGGAAATTGATTTTGAGGGCTGAAAGTGGCTCTGAAAGATTGCTTGGAGTCGGACCCATAACCTAATACCCTTACTTTAGTTACATTGTACCAATAACACCCCGATTATAGGCGGTGAAGTTTTGTCACCGCTTCGCGGTTACCCGGTCTCTAGTATTTATATTACTTTCGTACTTTCCAAAAAAGGTCCTCGAAAAATTTTCAAAAAATTCGTGAAGGAAGCCCACCATGCCCGTATGACACCCACCCGGTTTCGCCGACCTTGATTCATTTTTCAAGGTCGCAGAGCACTTTGAAGTCAGATTTTCCATACTTTTGAAATGCCCAAATCTCATCCGGTTACGCCCGGATTTCGTTTCTGTCACTTTTATTAGGTTCCACATGCTTTTTGCAAGTTACAAAGTGAGACTTCCGAAAACGCAGGTCCAGGTCCAAGATGGCTACGGCCATTTTTAGTACTAAGCGATTGTCGCACGAGATGTCAGAAACCGTAAGCCCCAGGGTTTTCAAAGTGAGGCCAAAAGCTGGCTTGGTGGCCGGGCCAGTGCTGTAAGTTATAACTGTGGTGATCCCATGTTTGGTTATGCAGTTACATAATTTTAAATATTGACCGCGTCATCAAAACCAGCAATTATCCTACGGTGCACCCCCCCCCCCCCTTTGAATTATGCTTTTTGCTGAAACTCCTGTGGTCTAATACTGTAGAAAGCCAAAATATACCTAATTCAAGCCTTCTCTATGTTATATAAGCAACCTGCAAGCTGAAATACTTGCAGAAGACTCCATTCTAGCAGACGACACATGTCTTATGGTTTCGAGTCCCGCAGTAAACAAAAAGCTGTGCTGTGATTGGCTGACTTAATGCAGGTGAACTTTGAAGTTGAGGCTGCAGGCCAGTAAATAGCATGGAAATTGGTTAGAATGGAGTAGATTAGCATCACTATGGCTGTGACATGGACCGGGATTGCCCCGGAAACAGGTCAAAACAGAAAAACCGCATATTTTTGGCGGGAAAAGCTGAAACACCGCATTGTGGGGGTGCCGGTGGCAGTTTAATGCCTTTCTGGACCCCTTCCCCCTAGAATTGCATGGTTTTGTGATTCTAGGCCTTTGCATAGGCCTATGTGGGTCCATTATGGCATTCGCATGCTAAAAGATAGGAAAATGGGCCTTCCGGTCAGAATCAACCTGAACGTACTCGGGCCAAATGTCTTGACACATTACTAATCCTCACTAGTAGAGCAGCATTTCCTGCAAAAATGATGAAAATCGCATCATTTCTGAGCCCCCAAATTGCCAAAAACCTCCGTTTTTGCATTTTTCAAGAAAAAATCGCCGCGTCACAGGAAATTGATTTTGAGGGCTGAAAGTGGCTCTGAAAGATTGCTTGGAGTCGGACCCATAACCTAATACCCTTACTTTAGTTACATTGTACCAATAACACCCCGATTATAGGCGGTGAAGTTTTGTCACCGCTTCGCGGTTACCCGGTCTCTAGTTAAACTTCACCTATACCATAGGTGAAGTTTCTTATTTTCGTAAATATTTTTATTATTAAACTTCACCTATTACATAGGTGAAGTTTCTTGTTTTCGTAAGTATTTTTATTAAGAATTTACCTATGGTAAATTCTATTTGTTTTTGCTATTATTATTATTATTATTATTATTCTTTTTATTTCAAAATGGGTTTATGTTGATGAAAGTTGGTCACAGTATAGGTCAGTTGTTGGCCATTACGTAATTGGGTCATTTGATGTCATTTTCACAGTTGTCTTTTTCACAGAGCCGTTCAAAGTCGAAAATGAGTAAACTTTCAAGGCCTATAACTCAAAAAGTATTTGAGATAATGAGTCAAGAATCAAAATCTTGTGATAAAAAGTTGTTTTCAACATTTTGGTCCTGGTCATATGAGAGTTGGTCCAACGGGTAAAGGGCTATTGATGCATGAGCAGTTTTGAATTGTCACTCTAGATCTCAAGTTACGTAAGAGATAGGAAGATGCTGATTGTGGGAAAAGTTGGCCAGTATCTTGGGCCAGTGCAAGAATGTGATATAGTTTGGATATGTGCAATACTTTTTGAAATATGGCATTTTTTGAATTTCAAGTGTTCGAAATTTAGGTTGAATTGTAAAATCTCCATGAAGGAATAGTCTGAGGTAATCAAAATGTATAATGAACTACCCTTAACTTTACTCAAAAAGACTATATTCACCAAAAATTTTGACCTATAAGTGATATTTGAAGGTGATATGAGCAATCAAATTCAAAAAAGTTGAATTTTTCAAAAATTCTGAAAATTATGTTATTTTCCTCCAATCCTCTTAAAAGTCTGAGATATACTGGTCACTAATATGGTTATCAAAAGCCCCCTATTGGAATTGTTTCATATTTTCAACTTAATTTGTAAAAAATTGTGAAAAGTGGTACTTCGCAACTTCGATGACATTTTGCATAAATGATTTAATTTGAGTGGGAAATATTACTCCTACAGCTTTTTGTAAATTAAATGACCCCCCTAGATCACATACTGGCAACACATGAGCACATTAATTTTCACCTGTGACAATTTCCGCAAGCTCAAATTTGAGGTCAAAGATGAAATGAAAATTGATCGTTTTCACAAATGATTTTTTTTAACTAGCAAGGAAAGTTCCAATTCTTTTGATTTTAATTGACAAGCTTGACCAAATACTTGCGGTAAGTTTTGGCAAATTACAAGTCTGTAGGTACAGTCAACTGGAAGCAACTGAGGTCAAAAGGTCAGAAAAATGAAGAAATTGTCAGCCAAAAATTCATTTTCACATGATGCAGGTGAGACGGTTTCACACTCCATCACAGGCTGGCCGCATATATTAGCATACATTAACCATATTTGGAAAGCTGTTTGGGCCGTTTCAGGTGACGGGGCCAGTGTACACTACTGTCTAATGTTTATATACATATTACAGTCTCAAATGACTGAGTCAGGAGTTGGAGTCAGGAGTTGGAGTCAGGAGTTTGAGTCAGGAGTTTGAGTCAGGAGTTGGAGTCAGGAGTTTGAGTCAGGAGTAGGGGTCAGGAGTAGGGGTCAGGAGTCGGGCCTGTGAGGCGGGGACTGTGAGTCGGGAACTGTGAGTCAGGACTGTGAGTCAGGTAGCCTGCTGTCATGCTGTTGTCAGTCAGGACTGTCAGTCAGGACTGTCAGTCAGGACTGTCAGTCAGGACTGTCAGTGAGGACTATCAGTCAGGACTGTCAGTCAGGGCTGTCAGTCAGGACTGTCAGTCAGGACTGTCAGTCAGGACTTTCAGTCAGGACTGTCAGTCAGGCCTCTGAGTCACGATTCTGAGTCACAATTCTGAGTCAAGACTGTCAGTCAAGACTGTCAGTCAGGACTGTCAGTCAGGACTGTCGGTCAGGACTGTTCGGCAGGACTGTCAGTCAGGACTGTCAGTCAGGACTTTCACTCAGGACTCAGGCAGGACTGTGAGTGAGGACTCTGAGTGAGGACTCTGAGTCAGGACTCTGAATCAAGGACTCTGAGTTAGGACTTTGCAACAGGACTTTGCATCAGGGCTCTGAGTCAGGCCGCTGAATCAGGTACTCTGAGTCGGGACTCACACTTCAGTGTCACACCTCAGTGTCACACCTCAGTGTCACACCTCAGTGTCACACCTCAGTGTCACGACTCTGAGTCACGACTCTGAGTCACGACTCTGAGTCACGACTCTGAGTCACGACTCTGAGTCACGACTCTGAGGCACGACTCTGAGTCACGACTCTGAGTCACGACTCTGAGTCAAGACTGTCAGTCAAGACTGTCAGTCAGGACTGTCAGTCAGGACTGTCGGTCAGGACTGTTAGGCAGGACTGTCAGTCAGGACTTTCACTCAGGACTCAGGCAGGACTTTGAGTGAGGACTCTGAGTGAGGACTCTGAGTGAGGACTCTGAATCAAGGACTCTGAGTTAGGACTTTGCAACAGGACTTTGCATCAGGGCTCTGAGTCAGGCCGCTGAATCAGGTACTCTGAGTCGGGACTTTGCGTCGTGACGTAGAGTCGGGACTCACACCTCAGTGTCAGACCTCAGTGTCACGACTCTGAGTCACGACTCTGAGTCACGACTCTGAGTCACGACTCTGAGTCACGACTCTGAGTCACGACTCTGAGGCTGTGTTGAGTCGAGACAGGAATCAGAGGAAGTATTTGGCATCAGCCGTTACAGTCATGAGTCTGAGCCAAGTCTGAGTTATACTGGTCACTAATATTGCTATCAAAAGCCCCCTATTAGAATTGTTTCAAAGCCTCAACTTTACTTGTAAAAAATTGTGAAAAATGGTACTTCGCAACTTACATGACATTTTGCATAAATCATTTAATTTGAGTGGGAAATATCACTCCTGCAGCTTTCTTTAAATTAAATGACTCCCCTATATCACATACTGCCAATCACATGAGCACATTACTTTTGACCTTTGACCTTTTTATCAAGGTTGAATTTTAGGTCAAAGAGGAAATGAAAACAGGTTATTTTCACTGATTTTTTTTTTTAACTGGGAAGGAAGGTTTCAATTTTCTCGATTTTAATTGACAACGTGGAACAAATACTTGTGGTAAATTGTGACAAATGGCAAGTCTCTAGCTACAGCCAGCTTTAAGCAATGAAGGTCAAAAGGTCAGAAAAATGAAGAAATTGTCAGGAAAAAATTCATTTTCACATGATGCAGGTGAGAGGGTTTCACACTCCAACGCAGGCTGGCCGCATATATTAGCATACATTAGCCATATACGGCAAGCTCTTCTTGCTGTTTCTGGTGACGAGGCCAGTGAACATGCACATTACTGTCTTATGTTTATACAATTTTGTCTCAAATGACTGAGTCAGGAGTTGAGGTCAGGCATCAAACTTAGGAGTCAGGAGTTAGAGTCAGGCGATGGAGTCAGGAGTTGGAGACAGGAGTTGGAGTGAAGAGGTGGAGTCATGAGTTGGACGTTGAGGCAGGAGTTGAGATAATTTCATTCACATGTGTCTGTCCATCTGTCTTTCTGTCAACACAAGTGTGGATGCCATGCAGCAGGATGGGTCTAATGTTTTCATTGCATGTGTCTTTCAGTCCGTCCATCTGTCTGTCCACACAATGACAAAGGGACATTCTATTATGACATTGTCAGGAGTTTCAGTCAGGTGTTGGACTTAAGAGTGGGAGTTTGAGTTATCAGTGGCAGTGGGAGTTTGAGTTATCAGTGGCAGTCAGAGTCGGAGGTGGAAGTCAGAATTAGGAGTTGGACTCAGGAGACAGAGGAGGAGCCATGAGTCTTGAGTCAGGCATCTGAGGAGGGTGTATTGTGCAGGAGTCACAGACAGGGTACTGACTGTGAACCAGGACTCTGAGCCAGGACTCTGAGTCAGGACTCTGAGTCAGCACTCTGAGTCAGGCCTCTGAGTCAGGACTGTGAACCAGGACAGTGAGTCAGGACTGCAAATCAGGCCTGCGAGTCAGGCCTGTGAGTCAGGGCTGTGAGTCAGGGCTGTGCGTCAGGACTGTGAGCCAGGACTGTGAGCCAGGTTTCTGAGTCACCTCTGAGTCAGGACTGTGAGTCAGGCCGCTGAGGCAGGACTCTGAGGCAGGACTGTGAGTAAGGACTGTGAGTCAGGACTGTGAGTCAGGACTGTGAGTCAGGACTGTGAATCACAACTGTGAGTCAAGATTGCAAGTCAGGCCTGTGAGTCAGGACTGTGAGTCAGGGCTTTGAGTCAGGTCTGTGCGTCAGGACTCTGAGTCAGGACTGTGAGTCAGGGCTATGCGTCAAGTCCGAGTAAGGCCTGTGAGTCAGGCCTGTGAGCCAGGTCTCTGAGTCACCTCTGAGTCAGGACTGTAAGTGAGGACTGTGAGTGATGACAGTGAGTGATGACTGTGAGTGAGGACTGTGAGTCAGGTCTGTGAGTCAGGAGTCTGAGTCAGGAGTCTGAGTCAGGAGTCTGAGTCAGGAGTCTGAGTCAGGACTCTGAGTCAGGACTCTGAGTCGGGAGTCTGAGTCAGGACTCTGAGTCAGGACTCTGAGTCAGGACTCTGAGGCTGTGTTGAGTCTGAGGAATGATTTGGCATCAGCAGTTGAAGTCACGAGTCTGAGCCAGGAGTGTGAGGCAGGCATCAGAGAAAAGAGTCATCGTCAGTACTGAGTGTTAATAGTCTGAATCAGAGATTTGATCAAGAAGCTGATCAGGATTCAGAGTCGGAGTCGCAGTCATGGTGAGGAGTCAGAGTCACCACGTGTGTGTGAGTCAGTCCTTCAGTTTCATCCATCTGTCCATCCGTCCATTTGTTTGGCCGTTTACAGGCCAAGTTGGGTGGAGTCAGGAGTCTGAGTCAGGTGTCTGAGTTGGGTGTCTCAGTCGAATTCTGGGTCACGAGTCTGAGGTGGGAGCCTCAGGCGAGAGTCTGAGACTATAGAGTCGGGAGTCAGAGTCTGGGGTGTTTTTCTGGAATCTGAGCCACAATCTGAGCCACGTATCTGAGTCGGGCGCCTGAGTCGGCCCCTGAGTCGGGCTTTTAAGTCAGGGGTCTGAGTCGTCAGTCTGAGACGGGAGTCTGCGACTGGAGTCTGAGATTGGAGTCTGAGACTAGAGTCTGAGACCGGAGTCAGTAGGGAGACGTGGTCAACTGTACATTGTAGTTTTCAGGTATCTCATAATTATTTACAGTCGACCACAGGGGCGTCAGCTTCATTTTAAAGTGGTAGGTCAATTTGGCCTGAAGTCTTCACGGGATGACGGACCTACCGCTGAATCCCTGAAAGAATAACATGGCAGGGATAGGCATATAAATTAACCTCAAAGGAAAATTCCCACTGCTTATCTGTTTTTGTCATGGGTCCGGCTCCTATACATCAACTAATTTGGTACGTTTTGTTCCCAGGATTTTGTTAAACTGCATAGTTACATTTAGTGGTCTGCTCTAGCCTTAAAGTTAAAACATATTCAACTTGATCCCTTTGCAAGAAAATGACGATTCAAATCAGATGTCTTTCATTGCATTCATCAATTTAATTAATTTGGTTTTAAAATGTAGGCCTAGTACATATAATGAAACTTAATAGGAGAAATCGTCAAATGCTGCAATTACACGATAATCATAGCCTTTAAATTTCTGTGACAATAAATGAAGGGGTTTTTGTGAAAATGAAATAGAATTGAGTGTATTTATTGGTACAAACAGTGAACTAAAGGAGACATTTCCAGAACATAGCCTACATAGGCTTGGGTATAAACAGTCAAAAAAAGATGTCCCCTTTAAATATACTTGAATATCTGAGACATTCCCTCCCCAATTTCTATGACAGTTTGCTAAATTATAGGCCTGTCTGTATATATGGTCCCTCAATATGAGCATATGTAGCTTAGTCCTGTTTCCAAAAAATATGTGGCTTTTCCAATGGATATGACCAATTTCACCTAGTGCGGGAGCGGGTAAGTTTGCTTTTTTGTTTTCAGGTGTTTTTTGCCCAGACCTACTTCACTCGGTGCTACTTGTATTTTTCTCTTTTAAAATTAACAGAAATTATATAAATTGTTCACAAGTTCCAACAACATATCTCCAGTTCACAAAACTGCAAGACTAAAAAATTGTGAGGCCTACCTCTTTTTGAACAGTTAAAATGCATATTACGAGCTATTTCCCACCCATATACATCCCAAAATGTGGTTGATTTTTGTTTAAAAGTCAGTGTTTTCTTGTCATGCTTCATGAACTCTATAGAAGCTTTTAGACCACTTTTCTTGAAACTATAACAATTTTCTTTGACATGTTTCTGTAATTATTGTTTATTGAAATGCCCAGTGAAGTCATGCAGTGTAACTGGCATAAGACTAAATAGCCCTACCGATTTCAAAAAAAGCTTGTGACTTATATATATATATCTATGTCAAAATGAACTCAACTGGACGATTGATTTGCTCACCAGGGGCGCTGGTGTTTGATGCTTATGTGGGATGTAGTGCATTCCAAAATGTTGGCCAGTGCAAGGCATCCACAGCATTTGTTTTTGAGGTCACCATTATTGCACAATCAATTCTCTGAAGACCAACATGTCATATTATTGTTGACTGCAAATTCGTGACTGAAGCCTTCTGAGAAACATCATAAAGACTTGCTTGTGTACTTTATGAAGCTGACAGCCATATTGGCCCTCAAAGAAGACTGTTCTGAAGATAAGATCGTGAGTATTAGGCCCATATGATATGAAATGAATTGACACATTTTCAAGTAAACAGGTTGTGGGAGAATGGCTGTCAAATGTTCATCCTCCTGATTGCATGTAATGAACCTTACTAATCAGACTTGTAGTCAATGTACCGGTATAAAATTAGTTATTTTCATGCCATTTGTATTTGTAAGACCCAACTGAATCAATTGACATTTACCATTCTTCTCCTATTTACTATACAACAAACACAATGTGAATAGGTACTGTTTATGAAAAAAATGTATTCCAATCCACAGTGGCATTTAGGGGTGGGGCATTGGGCTATGCCCCCCCCTCCTCCTTCAGGCCAAAAATTAACATGGAAGAGATACAAAGAGCCCACTCATTCATCTTATATAAGAGTGGCGGATCCAGGCGGCAGGGTTGTCTAGGGCGGGGCCGGGCGTGTTTGGACATTCGCCGGCCAATGTTGTTGGAAATTTTCTTTAAAATGATACCTTAATTCTCAGTGGTCTAGGGGGGGGGGGTTTGTAATTTGTAATGTAAAGCAGAGGACAGACGTTTGGCCAGACAGCACAATCTGCAAGCCTTAAATAGTCTAAAATCAGTCACCCACCTCAATGATATCAATTTTGAAATAATCCTGGTAACCTTCCAGGTTTATTTGGTGCAATTTTTTTTACCCCCTTGGGATAACATTGTGACCGGTTTGTTTACGTCTGCAATGATTTGGTGACGCAACAATATAACAAAATTGTGTTTGGCTATGACGTCATCAGGTCATCAGAGATGACGTCATGCCAAATCCTTCCTCTGATTCCTGTCTCTACTGAACAAGGCCTAAGAGTCGTGACTCTGAGCTGTGACTCTGAGCTGTGACTCTGAGTCGTGACTCTGAGTCGTGCCTCTGAGTCGTGACTCTTGAGTCGTGACTCTGACGCAGACTCTTTTCTCTGATCCGGACTCCTGGCCTCTGATTCCTGTCTCGACTGAACACGGCCTAAGACTCGTGACTCTGAGGCGTGACTCTGAGGCGTGACTCTGAGGCGTGACTCTGAGGCGTGACTCTGAGGCGTGACTCTGAGGCGTGACTCTGAGGCGTGACTCTGAGGCGTGACTCTGAGGCGTGACTCTGAGGCGTGACTCTGAGGCGTGACTCTGAGGCGTGACTCTGAGGCGTGACTCTGAGGCGTGACTCTGAGGCGTGCATCTGAGGCGTGACTCGGAGTCACGCCTCAGAGTCACGCCTCAGAGTCGTGGCTCTCAGCCGTGACTCAGAGGCGTGACTCTGAGGCGTGACACTGAGACCTGACTCACAGCCCTGACTCACAGTCCTGACTCACAGTCCTGACTTACAGTCCTGACTCACAGTCCTGACTGACAGTCCTGACTGACATTCCTGACTCACAGTCCTGACTGACAGACCTGACTGACATTCCTGACTCAGAGTCCTGACTCAGAGTCCTGACTCAGAGTCCTGACTCAGAGTCCTGACTCAGAGTCCTGACTCCCAACAGCATGACAGCAGACTACTGTTCCAATCAGTAGGCCTGCCCTTGTAACCAGCACCCACCTGAACTGGCCAGAGGAGCACTCCATATAAGGCTAATGTATGCTAATTTATGCGGCCACAACGTCTTACAGTGTGAACCTGTCACACCTGCATCATGTGAAAATGAATTTTTTGCTGACCATTTTGTCATTTTTTTTACCTTTTGACCCTTACTGCTCAGAGATGGCTGTAGCTACAGACTTGTCATTTGCTACAAATAACCAGAAGTATTTGGTGTACATCTGCCTTTAAAATGAAGGAAATTGAAATATTCCTTCCTAGTAAAAAAAAATCATCTGCCAAATTGATCATTTTTCCCTTCATCTTTGACCTCCAATTTGACCTTGCGGAAATTGTCACAGGTGAAAATTAATGTGCTCATGTGATTGCCAGTATGTCATTTTGGGGGGTCATTTAATTTACAGAAAGCTGTAGGAGTAATATTTCCCACTCAAATTAAATCATTTCTGCAAAATGTCATGTAAGTTGCGAAGCGCCACATTTCACAATTTTTTACAAATTAAGTTGAGGATATGAAACCATTCTAATAGGGGGCCTTTGATAACCATATTACTGACCAGTATACCTCAGACTTTCAAGATGATTGGTGAACTATAACATAATTTTGAGAATTTTGGAAAAATTATACTTTTTTGACTTTGATGGCTCAAATCACCTTCAAATATCACCTATTTGTCAAATTTCTTGGTCAAAATAGTCTTTTTGGGTAAAGTTAAGGGTAGTTCATTATACATTTTGATCACCTCAGACTACTGCCTCAAGGAGATTTTACAATACCACCCAAATTTTGAACCCGTGATTTTGAAAAATTGCCATATTTCAAAAAGCCTACAAATCCAAACCATATTGCACAATGCAGTGGCCTGACGCAGAGTCCTGACTCAGAGTCCTGACTCAGAGTCCTGACTCAGAGTCCTGACTCAGAGTCCTGACCCCGAGTCCTGACTCCGAGTCCTGACTCCGAGTCCCGACTCCGAGTCCTGACTCCGAGTCCTGACTCCGAGTCCCGACTCAGAGTACTGACTCAGAGTCCTAACTCACAAAAAGGCTGATTTTTACTGCTCAGGGGATGTGACATTTCTGAAGTTACAGGCATGGTAGAAATTTTTTGAAAACATTGATGAACGAAGAAAAGCCAATTGAACAATTGAACAAAGCGGATTTTTCATATTCCTTTTAATTGCGCCAGGAATTAGGGTAAAGTACAGTAGAAAAAAGTGATTTTTTGGGAAAAATGCTTGTTTTTATGGCTACGATATGAAGTAATTTTGCAACAAAAAACACATTTTAAAATCTCTTATATAAATACGAAGCCATTTTTCTAAGGATTCCTTTAATGTGTCCCATGAACCTATAGGTTTAGCAGTGGTCAAGATTTTTCACATCCTGTGCAGGGTAAAGCGGTTATCTGCACAGAGCAGAAAATGGCAAAATTGTGACGTGACGTCGTTATATGCAATTTATCGCTGAGGCCAGTCAGTGGCTATTTCTCCAAATACATTCTTATACTTACTGAACCTGCACGGATGTTGTTTTTTTTTGTGAGCAGGCCTTCACATTTATTTTGTAGGCACATATCATGCCTTACCAGCTATCAAGAGCTCTTTTCAAACACTTACTGAAATGTATAAATTTGTCTCGTTTTCATTTCAGGGCACACTGATTTTACAGCCTCACATCTTCATAGATATCTGATCATCCTACTTCGGTGATTGTATTACCTCAAGGTGACGTGACTGGCCATCAGTGTCTGATCTTGCAGTGACTGCATCATCTATGGTAGGTGATACTAAATAATTCAAGAAGACATTAATTTTTTATGGAGGTGTGTACACATATCCATTTATGCAGTCACAGTGACAAAATGGACAGTTTTGGCGGGATATTTGAAATTTGAGCATTTTCAGAATGTCTTTTGGGCCCTGTCTTGGTTATATTGTTTGCAGATGTTTGGGTCACAACATGTCCATAACTTGATTATAGAGCATGCTTCGGGCATAGGAATGAATACCAGTCATGTCACATGACTTCCTTTTATAGCTTGATTGAATCAATTGGGGGTGGCTGCACACATTGTGTATTGGCCACTCTGCATAAACTATTGCACTTGTATATATGATATCCGGCACATGAATGGGTCTTTCAGATTGAAACATCCAAGCAGTGGGAAGCACTTTATATCAAAATTTAGGCTTCTTTCCCTCAGAATGCATGCAATTTCAATGCCGTGATTTATAATATGAGTATTTTACTGTGAAATTTTCAAATGCGTTTCAGACCGGCAATTCCGGGAATTCTGTGATTTCGGAAAAATAGTGTCCCTACTGACTGATCACACATGTTTCCATGCATCATTATTGAAAATGTATTCTTTCTTCCATATCACCTATGCCACATTTTGCGGCTTCAAATGCATAATTTGTAAAATTTTGAAATTTACCACAAAATATAAGCAATACCTGGTTCTGAACACTCAGGGAAAGTGTTTTTCAGGGGATATGAAGTAACACACAACACCACCTCCATTTTGAACCCCTGGGTTCTTGTTTCCCTGCTTCTCCGTATTGTTATGATATAGCGTACTAAGTGTGCCTGTTCTCAATAATATGGTTCAGTTGCAAGCAGTGATGTGCTCAATAATTTACCAATTTGCAATTCCATTTACTTCGGCATGAATGCAAATCCATTTAAATTCACCATGTTTTTGATAAAGGTGAATTCAATTAAATGAAATTCATTGGGTGGCAATTCCATTCATTTTGTCCTGCAACTTATCTCAGTGATAAAGTCAAAAACAGTAGGTTACAGGTATGGGATCAGTTATGCAACATGATATTATTCTTTCATCATACATTAATCACCCAAAGTCACAGTTATAGTGTAACTGATATGTATGTCAATGATCTCGCTGATGTTGTAGCGGGACCTTGAAACGTTCAAGATTACATGACAAGACAGTCATGATTTTATCATGATTATTCAAGTGAGGACTGAAGTATAAATTATGCAAGTGCCAAAATTGTAGACTTTTCTTGGTTTCAGAAGATAATTAACTTACTTCAACAATAACATGAAGCAAGATAGCAAAAAAGTAGGCTTCTGTCCCTTCTTTGAAGTATATTGAATAATTTGAAATGCATCAAGCCTCGATTTTTTCGTTCCTTGTTATTTAGAACTTTCTTGGAGGCATTTTCAGCACATGGTCGATTGGAAAATATAAAAAAATCTTCCAAGTCATCATTAATTTTGTTGCCACACTTTCATGTCGGAGCAGTCGGTTGGGGGAAAAAAGTAATAATGATGCGATCTTCCATCTGAACATTTTTTGCCATCTTGCATTTTATTTCTATTAAATTGATGAAGATTTTCTTACAACTTATTCATGTTGTAAAGTTCTATGTCTATCAGGTATTAACACCCACAGAATCAATGCTGCAGTGGGTATCGAGGGCTCAGAAATTAAAAAATATTACAACAATTTTTAATGGAAATAGATTATCGGAAGAAGTGGAAAACCATGCTTGACGATCAAGCAGGCTTCTACACACAACAGAGTGAAACTGGAAATTTTCTTCATTAAAGTAATCTATCATCTACCTGAATTTCAAATAATAAACTTTGTATTCCAACAACCTTGACATTAATTCAGCTCTTGAAATTAGTGATGTCATTGTTTGACCCATGAAAAAAAAACCCACAAACGATTAAGTATTTCTTATGACTCTATCATTCATGCCTTGTATAAGTCGTGAATTAGTTAGCTGAGCACTACAAGTTTGCAACTCTCACTTCTTTTTGTATTCAATGAGGGAACATCTGTTTAATTTGGCTCAAGTTTCATACCATCTGACCTTCTGTTGACAATTACATTTGATTAAACTGTAATTGACAGCCCTTGTAGTTAAAGGAGATTTATAAGCTATTTAGGTACTTCTTGTATCTAGTGTATGGCAGTATTCTGTGGGTCATGTTTGTGAGAGAAAAGAAATAGAAGTGAATTACCAGTTTAAGCTGTTCAGCAGCATAGTCTATCTATGATTACTTTCATTAGTCTGTCCAATACTTCCGGTGTATGTTTGACAAAGCAGGCAGGAAACTTTTCATGTTTCTCTGCCCCAATCCATGTTCATAACAGTTCACCGCATGGCCACCAGAGGTCCGGGAATTAAATCCAATCGCACTGCCCCTAGTGGCGGCAGGCAAATCAATTAAATGACGTTGTTGAATTTCTTTTTTGAGCGGGAGTGCCTGACCTCCAGCGGAGGTTTTGCGTAACAAGGAATAAAAAACCATGGCATTAGCAATTTACTAATCATTTTCATCAATTTTACTACTCTCAATGGACATCTTTCTCACATGTGGGACATAACAGTTCATTGAACTTGTCACCTGAACTATTAAAATGCTTTATTTCATTGTTTACGTAATTCTTTTCTGTATTATTTGCAGGTCTAAGTGTTCTTGGCTTGATTGACCGCAAACAAAGTGGACTTGGAAGAAGACAAAAACCCAAGATCCTTACACGTGCTCTGTAATCTCCATTTGCTGGACTGTTAAGCAGACAACGCACCAAGTGACACTGATATTTCTTCTGTGATCTTGCAGCTCCTTGATATCAAATTCCTGAATTTACATGCAAAGCAGTATACAAGGTAAATATTACGAAAAAAGGAAAACCCCCACAATGCCTACATATGTTGTACACCTGGTGATATTGTATTTGTAGTAGCTTCTCGATAACATTCTTATATATATGCGACATGCTTCACCGAGATGATTTCCTGCCAAATTGACAGGACCTTCATATCATTACATAATTGTTCTCATGTATTTTGTGATCATCAATAAAGTACAAGTTAAATGAGTACTCATAAGTGACATCCTCTCCACATATACATGTATACGCAATAACTGAACATGTCCTTTCTTGTTTTTTTTTGCAGGTGCACTTGTTGGGAGAACATTCAAAATCACAGACGTCACTGCTTATGCCTCATTGGAACTGATTAGCTGCATGATACTGATGTGATTGGACCCACTTCCAGCTTAATAATAAATTCACGAAAAAGCGAACAATATAAGACAGCTTAAACCTTTTGAAACTGACAGACAGTGAACTATTACAAATAATTGATCTAGTCAATATTGATTGCCCTAATTGAATTGATTCAAGCTTGTTGTAACAGATTGAACTGACTGATCGACTTAAAAAATTTAACTGATTGAACAAATTGCATTGATTTCATTTATAGAAGCGATTTGCCCCATTGACTTCACTGAAAATATTAACTTGATTGAGCCAATTGAATTGATTTGACTACTTTCATTGATTCAACCTATTGACGTGATAACAACTACGTCAAAGGGAAATTCATTGAAAGTGGTTTTACTGGTGGAATCTCATTGAACTGAAGCTGAAAGTGAACGATTTGAAAGAGCGACTGCAAGATTTGAAAGAGTGACTGAAAGACAATCTGAACGAGGAACTAAAAGAGAACTGAAACAGAACCTGAAAGATTTCAAAGACAGACTGAAAGTGGCAGTGACCAGAAACTGAACTGAAAGTGAAAGAGAGCAAAGAGAAAGTGATACTGAAAGATTTGAAAGAGAGATTGAAAGAGAAACTGAAAGAGAAAAACAAAAAGAAACTGAAAGATTTCAAAAAGAAACTGAAATATTTCGAAGAGAGACAGAAATATTTCAAAAGAAACTGGAAGCTTTCAAAGACACATTGAAAGTGCCAGTGAACTGAACCTGAAGTGAAAGTGAAAGAGGGCAAACTTAAAGTGAAACTGAAAGATTTGAAAGAGAGATTGAAAGAGAAACTGAAAGAGAAAAACAAAAAGAAACTGAAAGATTTCAAAAAGAAACTGAAATATTTCGAGGAGAGACAGAAATATTTCGAAAGAAACAGGCAGCTTTCAAAGACACATTGAAAGTGCCAGTGAACTGAACTTAAATTGAAAGTGAAAGAGCGCAAAGTTAAAGTGAAATTGAAAGATTTAAAAGAGAGATTGAAAGAGAAACTGAAAGAGAAAAACAAAAAGAAACTGAAAGATTTCAAAAAGAAACTGAAATATTTCGAAGAGAGACAGAAATATTTCAAAAGAAACTGGAAGCTTTCAAAGACACATTGAAAGTGCCAGTGAACTGAACCTGAAGTGAAAGTGAAAGAGGGCAAACTTAAAGTGAAACTGAAAGATTTGAAAAAAAGATTGAAAGAGAAACTGAAAGAGAAAAACAAAAAGAAACTGAAAGATTTCAAAAAGAAACTGAAATATTTCGAGGAGAGACAGAAATATTTCGAAAGAAACAGGCAGCTTTCAAAGACACATTGAAAGTGCCAGTGAACTGAACTTGAATTGAAAGTGAAAGAGCGCAAAGTTAAAGTGAAATTGAAAGATTTGAAAGAGAGATTGAAAGAGAAACTGAAAGAGAAAAACAAAAAGAAACTGAAAGATTTCAAAAAGAAACTGAAATATTTCGAAGAGAGACAGAAATATTTCAAAAGAAACTGGAAGCTTTCAAAGACACATTGAAAGTGCCAGTGAACTGAGCCTGAATTGAAAGTGAAAGAGCGTTAAGTTAAAGTGAAACTGAAAGATTTGAAAGAGAGATTGAAAGACAAACTGAAAGAGAAACAGAAAAAGAAACTGAAAGATTTCAAAAAGAAACTGAAATATTTCAAAGAGAGACAGAAATATTTCAAAAGAAACTAGAAGTTTCAAAGACACATTGAAAGTGCCAGTGAACTGAACGTGAAGTGAAAGTGAAAGAGCGCAACGTTAAAGTGAAACTGAAAGATTTGAAAGAGAAATTGAAAGAGAAACTGAAAGAGAAAAAGAAACTGAAAGCTTTCAAACAGAACTGGAAGCTTCCAAAGAGACACGGAGAGTGCCAGTGAACTGAAACGGCAGTGAAAGTGAAAAGCCCAAAGTGAAAGTGAAAGATTTGAAAGAGAAATTGAAAGGGAAACTGAAAGAGCATTAGAAAAAGCAACTGAAAGATTTCAAAGAGAGACTGTAATATTTCAAGGAGAGACTGAAATATTTCAAAGAGAAACTGGTAGCTTTCAAAAAGAGACTGAAAGTGCCAGTTAACTGAAACTGACCTAAAATCGAACTGAAAGAGAAACTGAGACATTTCAAACAGAAACTGAAAGATTTGAATGAAAAACTGAAAGAGAAACCGCACGTTAAACTGAAAGAGAAAGTGACAGTGAACCTGTAAGTGACCTATCAAATAAAGTATTAAAATCTACAATATACAATGCCTAAACGAAGGAAACAAGCTGCAAGGACTAAAAGAGAAAAGAGAAAACAGAAACGAGCTGAATCTTTGAGAAAATTGTCTGATTCTGATAACAGCGTGTCTCCAGTCTATTTGTTTGATGTTGATATTAATGTGAACAGTACTGATGAAAACACTAAGAATGCTTCCAGAAAAAGAAAGTTGCACAAACGACATAGTCATAACGAAGCTAGTCCTCGAAAAAGATTTTGTAAGGGCCAAAGCTGCAATATTGAATTAGATGCAGCTCCTCACGATGACAATTTAAACACAGATGTCTTTGAACAGGAGCTGTCCTTTCCTAAGAATAGCAGATATCACTATGATGAGGCTTATCAACAACAACAACGGTCATCATGCAAACGTAGATATACCACAAATGCAGATTTACAAAAACAGCTCAAACAATCGAGCAGACAAAGATATGCCACCGACGTGGATTTCCAGCATGAAAAGAAGAAATCGAGCAGACACAAATATGCGACAAATGAAAATTTCCAAGACAAGATGAGGGAATCGAGCAGACACAAATATGCGACAAATGAAAATTTCCGACAAAAGGTGAAGGAATCAAGCACACACAAATATGCGACAAATAAAGATTTTCAAGAAATGCTAAAGGAATCAAGCAAACAGAAATATGCAACAAATGAAGCTCTCCGAGAACAAGTCAAGGCAACAAGTAAGCACAGATATGCTAATGACATGGACTTTCAAAAAAAGGTCAGGGCATCAAGCAAGCAGAAATATGCAACAAATACGGCATTTCAAGAAGAAGTCAAGAAAACTAGCAAGGAGAAGTATGAGAAAACCAAAAGAGATCGTACCAGTGTAGAATATGTCATCCAAGAATTTCGTGAGGCTTGCAAGGAAGTTGCGGAATATATCTGTTGTGTATGTGAAAGATTGTTATTTCGCAATCAGGTCCATTCATGTATCCAAAGTTCATATGAAAAATATGACTCTCTTGCTTCACAATGTATCACTCATAGATTTCATCATGACTGTTTGGATGATTGTCCTTCCAATTGCCCAAAGAATGACTTATGGATATGCCCCACTTGTCACAAGCATTTGAATTCAGGAAAAATGCCTCCTCAGGCTGCTGTAAATAAAATGGCAATAGAAAAAATACCAGATGAATTAGATGAGCTGAATATGCTAGAACAACAACTTGTGAGTTTAAGTATTCCCTTCATGAAAATAGTGCAAGCACCCAAGGGAAAACAAGCAAAGTTAGAAGGTCCTGTAATATCAGTTCGGTCGTTACCAGAAGTTTCCACGAAAACTCTCCCAAGACCTCTTGGCCACTCACAGATAATTGGACTTAAACTGAAAAGACGTTTGGAATACCGTGGGTATGCGTCTTATGAAATGGTTGACACTGCAAAGGTGCAGAGAGCATTTATCAAGCTCCGAGAAATAAATCCGCATTACAAAGATGTGAAGCTGCACCTAAGTTGGGAAGAGCAAATCAATAGTGAACTAGAGGAACTCAAACAAACAGATGACAATACTGACAAAACCCAGAACCAGAATGATACTGACAAAATAGAGCAAAGTGCCTCCTCTTCAGCAACAACTACTGATGACATTCTTGAACAGACAGCCACTAAAGACTCACAAACCAAGTACAATGAATATTCCGGATACGACAGTCTACTTCAACCTTTGGACATGACAGCTGATGTTCTACATGAACTTGAAAACCATGTGTTTTCTGTTGCTCCTGCCGAAGGTCAAAAACCCCACAGTTTACTGTCAACCAGCCATGATGAAGCCAAAGCATTTCCAACACTTTTCCCTTTTGGTGAAAACAATTTTGATGACGATCGAGAAACTCGTATCACAAGAGGATCTTATGTGAATGCCCGTCTTTTCAGTGCAGATCTCAGATTCGCCAAACATTCTGGCTACATATTTTATTGTCAAGCTGTTCTAGAACTAGCTAATCTTCTGTCAGGCATAAGCATCCAGACAAGAAAAGGCTCTAAAGCAGGCAATATAACAGCATCCATGTTAACAGATTACGAACAAGTGTATGAGTTATGTAAATCCAATCTGGCATTTACACACATGCAAACACTGAGAGGTTCCCCGGAATACTGGAAGAAGACCATGAATGATTTATTCGCAATGGTACGCCAGATCGATATTCCAACATTTTTTGTCACGCTGACCGCTGCTGAGTTGTCCAGATGGCCTGAGGTTGTGGAATCAATTGCAAGACAAAATGGAGAAGTTGTGGATTTTGACTCCTTATCTTTCAATGAAAAGGCTGAAATCATTCGCAGCAATTATGTCACAACTATTCGCATGTGGTACTCAAGACTGAATCATTTCATGAGACTTTTGCAAAGTCCTGCAGCGCCAATGGGGAAAGTCACAGACTACTTTTACAGAATTGAATTTCAACAACGAGGTGCACCTCATGTTCATGCATTGTTCTGGATTGAAAATGCTCCAAAATATAATGTGCAGACAGATGAGGTTGTATGCAAATTCATTGATGATCACATCTCTTGCCAATTACCTGATGCTGCTACAGATCCAGAGCTCTATCAGATGGTGTTGGACTGTCAATCACATTCGAGATCACACACTAGGTCATGCAGAACAGGAAAGAAAGACTGTCGATTCAATTTCCCAAGGCCTATAGCACAATACACAACTATAGTTAGACCTAGGGAAAGTGATAATGCTGAACCTGACCACGTTGAATGTTCTTCAGACAGTGATTACACAGACGCAAACAAAGCAAATAAACAGACAATTAATTGGTCCAAGGGCATGGCACAGGTTGCACTTGAAGGTTTAGCGGACTTCCTACAAAAAGATGACATTGAGCAGCTGTCAATTCATGAAATATGGCGTAAGGCTGGATTCTCAGGCTATGGGGATTTTCTCAATGCTCTGGCCTGTGTTGCTAGAAAACCTACCATTGTTATGAAGAGGGATGAAACAGATATTTGGGTGAACAACTATTGTCCAAATGTATTGCGAGCATGGAATGGGAATGTGGACATTCAGTACGTACTTGATCCAGAGACTTTGATCCTCTATTTGCTTTCTTATATTTCCAAGGGAGAACGTGAATTGAGTGATCTTCTAAAAGCGGCAAAAACTCAGATGCAGCAAGAACAAAGCAACTCTGATTTACGGCAACAGATGAAACAACTTGGCTCTGTATATCTGGATTCAAGAGAGGTTTCTGTCCAAGAAAGTGTTGTCCGTGCAACTGGCCTGCCACTCAAGCAATGCTCTAGAAATACAGTTTTCATTGCCACAGATGAGCATCCAACAAGGCTATCAAAGCCATTATCTCAGATTAAGAAAGAGGCAGAAACAAATGAAGAGAGTGATGACATCTGGATGACAAGTCTGAATGATCGCTATAAAGCAAGGCCACTGACAGAAGAGTTTGAGACAATGTGCCAGGCTACATTTGCCTCAGAGTACAGGACACTGACCAAAAGTGAAGGTGAAAAAGCTATTGAGAAAGGAAATCCAAATGCACATCAACTGCAATGTAATCTTGGTTATATTATGAAGAGAACGCGAGCCCCACCAGCAATTGTCAGATTCCCAAAGGTCTCATCTTCAAATGATTCGGAACGATATTACATGAATTTGTTGAAACTGTACTTGCCCCACAGAAATGATGCTTATCTGAAACCTCTTGCATACAGTACATATGAGGCTTTCTACAGCACGGCTGCAATTAAGATTTCTTCAACATCTGACATTACTCCAGTTCGAGCAATTGTGGACAGAAACAGAGCGTTGTATGAAAAGATAGATGAGGAATTACAAGATGCTTGGGAAACAATACAGCAAAATGGAAACGTACAAGATGCGTGGGCGGAGCTTTTACCAAGTAGTGAACAAGAGCGCCTTCAGCCCAGGGAGCATGATGACGGAAATGACTTGTATGATGGACAAACTGAAGCTGTTCCTGACTTACAACGTAGTGACAACTCTCAGGCAGCGTCTTTGTGTTCCTTTGAATTGATTGGGGAACCACTGCGACCTATGTTGAGGAGAATGAATGACAAACAGCGAAGTATTTTTTACACTATAAGAGACTGGTGTATCAGGGAAGCAAGAGGTGAGAAACCTGACCGCTTTTTCACTTACATGGCAGGGCCAGGTGGTGTCGGCAAAAGTTTCTTCATTAAATGCCTTTACAATGAAGCAAGTAAACTGCTACGCAATGGCGAGAACCCCTCTGAAACTAGCGTTCTCCTGACTAGTCCTACTGGCACATCAGCTTTCCAAATATCAGGTTTCACTTTACATTCTGCTTTGAAAATACCAAACAAGTTGTACGAGCGTTATGAACCTCTGTCGGAGGAGACACTGAACAATCTGTCAGGGAATCTGGGTGGTCTGAAATTGCTCATCATAGACGAAATTTCAATGGTCAACCGCAGGATGCTAGGATACATTCACGGAAGGCTGAAACAGATAAAACGGATTCGATCAACTGATTCGACCGCATGGTTTGGGAATGTTTCAATTCTTGCAGTGGGTGACTTCTACCAATTGCCACCAGTGAAGTCCAGTGCTCTTTTGAAGCCAGATGCAAGCATGGGTATTGATCTTTGGTTTGATCTGTTTCGCAAAGTGGAGTTGACAGAAATAATGCGCCAGAAAGACGATGTTCCATTTGCCAAACTGCTTAATACCTTAAGGAAAAAAGCAAAGACTGATGACCTGAATGAACAAGAAATGGCAATGTTGCAATCCAGGAATAATTTGCCTGACATCCCTCAAGAAGTTTTGCACGTATTTGCAAAGAACAAAGATGCCTCTGCACACAATGAAGAAATGCTCACAAAATTATGTAACAACCTAGTAAAAATTGAGGCAGTTGATTTCGTGAAAGATCCCCTTTCAGGTCAAATGACAAAGACTCGCAAAATCACAAAGGGTACAAATGATGACCTACCAGATGTTCTGCACCTCGCTATAAATGCACGTGTCATGTTGACTAGAAACCTTGATACTGGTGATGGACTTGTGAATGGTTCTTTTGGGACAATTGTTCACATTATCCATGATGACAAAACTACACAAGTCTTCGTAAACTTTGACAATTCCAGAGTTGGCAAAAATCGCAAATCTCACAATTCTCCACATGCTCCTTCTACTGCAATTCTCATTCCTGTACTTGAAGAAGTGATGGCAAACAGAACTAATCAAATTACCAGACGACAGATTCCTCTCAAACTAGCATGGGGTGTCACGATACACAAGACGCAGGGGCTCACGACTGACAAGTGTGTTTTTGACATGAATGGTGTGTTTGCCCCAGGCATGTCATATGTTGCACTGAGCAGAGTTACAAAGATTGATGGTCTATTTATCAAAAACCTAGATGTCACCAAAATTTGGAGGCCAGAGGATGCTCACAAAAACTTGCAGAACATGTTGCCCATGCAGTTACTTCAGAGCCATGTACCATTGAAAACACACGGAGAAGCCCTCACAATTGTTCAACACAATGTTCAAGGGCTTTTCTCAAAGATAGGAGATATTCAAAATTATCCAGAAATGCACACTGATGTCATCATGGTCAATGAAACTTGGTTGAAGTCCACAATGACTGATTCACGTGTCACTCTGCAAGGATATCATATGTATCGGCAAGACAGATCAGGAGATACAGGTCGAGGAGGCGTTGCCATATATGTCAAAAGCTCAATCACATCTGAAAAATTGCCATCAGTCATTCCAGGCATTGAACATGTGGCTGTCAAAATTTTGTCAAGCAGCAATGAAGAGTTTCTTCTTGTAACTTTGTACAAGATCCCAATGCAAAATATGTCTGCCTTCACATCACTCCTTACGAAAGTGGTACATGAAATCAAGAATGTTTTGCCCAAAAATATCATTTTCGCTGGGGATTTTAATGACAACTTGCTACAGAACAAGCCTCATCCTGCAGCAACTTTCTTTCATAGTTTATCCTACAAACAACATGTCACCTGGCCCACTACAAGATATGGCTCGTTACTTGATCATGTGTATTCAGATTCAAATGTGACCAACAGGATTATATGTACACCTTTGCCAACATACTTCTCTGACCATGATGCCATCAAAATTACTGTTTTCACCAGTGAAATAGAACATGTCACTGAACATGTCACGCCAACAGTCCTACCAACCTCTACCTTTACACAGAAATATGACTGTGAGCCAGAGAACACAAGTGCCACCACCGTTCAGCCAATAATACTGAGTGATCCTCTTCCATCAACATCCACAAGTCACATGCACTCCATGCCAAACAGTCAACAAACACATGACATTGCAGCCTCTACACAAGAAATTAACTTGCCTTCTGGTGTTCGAAATATTGGCAACACATGTTATGCTAACAGTGTACTCCAGCTGCTGTTTTCTGTCAATGAACTGGAACCCATATTTGCACTGAATCAACCTATGTCTGATCACCTGCTTGAACTGAAAGCTCGCATATACCTCTTGCATGATACCCCCATTGAACCACATTCCCTGTTTGCATTGGACCAATTGAAAGATTTCCCAAAAGGTGAACAATGTGATGCACATGAGTTCCTCTTGTCATTATTACAGACATTGCACACTGAACAGTTGGAAAACATCTTGCCTCAAGCACATATTGAATCAGATGATATACCTGCCCTGACTCAATCAGACACCATTTCCTGGCTTGAATACCGCTCAGCACACCCAACTACTATCACAGATTTGACAGCAAGCCAATTCACAATGAAATATCTCTGTAGAAGTTGCCAACACTCATTTTCAGATAACGATCATTTCCGATGTGTCAATGCCTTTTTGCGAAGAGACACATTTCAGGTGGAACCTTCTGACTCTCAAGCAGACCGAGAATGTCCAAATTGCCACTCAACAAACATGACTTGCACGACAGAGATGACACATTGTCCACCATATCTATTTATTCTGCTGATGAGATTTGCGCGAAGGAGAAAAGACAATAGAAGTGTGAATCTGTCGCAACAATTGTACTTTACACTGAAGAACAATACACAATACAGACTCATTGGGGTCATCAATCATCTTGGAGCTACATCCCGCGATGGCCACTACACAGCAAATATCTGCAACGAGGAGTCTAACAGATGGATTGAATGTGATGACAACACTGTGAAATTTTGCAACATCCCGCAACAGTCAACATATGCGTACATTTTATTATACAAAAAATCATCACATCCCGAATGATCATTACTTTTACTCACAAGTCTGTTTCCTGTTTGCTTCATGATACATAACAATACTTTTCTTTTCGGATCTCAAGGAATTTGTTCAACTGGTACAGCTATACACCAATCATAACAGTATGTACCCAAGAGTCAGAACAAACAATATGGTCACACTTGCATAGACGTAGCAGGCAGCAGGGCTGGGGTGGCCATTCCAGGCTATTTCAGCATTATATTTCCACCGCAATTTGAGCATTATATTTGCACTGACAATTCCCCAACTAAATTATTGCATGGTGAAAGGCAAAAGGGTGTATTTAAACAGTGTTTCTGGCACTTACATCCTTATGGCTTTTGCCCGTCATAATGATCTTTGGGGGGTGGGGTGTATGATTTTTGATGAAAAAAGAAGTTTGTTTCTCACTTTAAACTGAAAAAAAGTTTGTTTAGCACCAGAAAATTTCAAAAAAGTGTCTGTCCACCCACCTGTACCTTGAGTACAGTAATGTTGAAATAGCGAAAAAAATTGTTTGTAGATTCTTCACAAACGAAAAACAAAATTGTCCCAGGGGTCAAATCCATAGGCAACCAGCTATCATCTGCTTGGCCCCTAAGCATACCTGCATGTGAAATCAAAACAGGTATCCAATGGGATACCCCCTGTAGCAACTGTAACTGGCCGACCATAGCCAGTACACAGTGCTACCAATCTTGGTCAGATGTTTCACGGAACTATAGAGAATTTATGACAAGGGGGTCACAAGGGGGGTGGTCATTATGTCTCATGGGGTACTAATTTTTCGCCTGTATTTCCAAGTGGGCCACTCATTTTTCACAACATTTTTGAGGGGGTAAGGCATCAAGTTGTAACAAAAGTAAAATGTCATGAAACTTGCATGCACTCAGATGGATACTAATTATACTCATGGAACTTAAGGGAGTATTAAACATTGGCATAAAACCCTGATGCCTATCAATTCAAAACCAACACCCTCCAGTCATAAATTCTCAAGGGTCTCTTACTTCTTGCTGTTGGGGAACCTCGGATGTGTCCTGTGTTGGGGACAGAAGTCAACAGGGCACACAACTACTTTGAAGGGTAAGTCAACAATTTCCCAACTTGGAGTAGTCCTACCCCGTCCACCAGCCCACTGGAAGATATATACAGTGCCGCCTGTAAGTATGTGAAACGCATGACATTGTGCCATTGCATCAATGCTAAACATTCTCAGCCTAACTGCTTGCGGAGGCATGAATTTTCATCGGATGAAACGGAAACAAAGTGGGTCATAAAGGCCGATGTGTGAGGCAAGTGGGACAAAAAAAGCAGCCCATTTTCTTCGCTGTAGTCGGAGTTAGGTATGGGTCAAAGGCTTTGATAAGTAAGTGAACCACCCTTCCCTATCTTTTAACATTGGGCCTGCGTTTCACTTACTTATCAAAGACTTTGACCCATACTTAACTCCAACTACAGCCAAGAAAATTGGCTGCTATTTTTATCCTGCATGCCTCACATATCATCCTTTATGACACAAAATATTTTCCTCTCATCGGATGAGAATTCTTCCTTCCAGAAGCATTTTGTTTAAGGATGTTTAACATTGATGCAATGGCACAATATCATGCGTTTCACTTACTTACAGGCGGCACTGTATCTATAATGGTTGCCTGGGATCCCTTACACCACACAAGCCTCTGAGTGTGCAACACTACACTTTTGCTGGCAACGACCCAAGGTCACACAAGGTAAGTGGAAAAATCAATGTCATGCCAGATTGTCATCAGTGCCATCAAAATATGCTACCACTTATGCTTTACTACTAAGACAGTCGTAAAGTCAAGAATCCTGCTGCATTGGTCAGTCATACATAGTACTTGCATGTATATTAACCATTTTATCAATCTCCCAGCAATTACTTTGTTCATTCTATATCTAGAAAACACACAACCTGACAATACTATAAATCAGGGGTGCTGGAATGGGGGGGGGAGGCTTAGGGAAAACAATAGCCCCTCCTGCCCTAGTCCAAGAGGGGCAAGGTGTACCCTTTTGATCTTAATGAAAAAAAAACATAATTGTGGCTTATTTGAGTAATTTTAGGTACTCCATTCTAAAATTTTTTAGTAATTTTAGGCACCAATTAGTAATTATATATTCAAAACTATTATTGATCTCTATTTGCATTTTTTCACGCAAAATCGGGGCAAATATGATTTGCCCTTTTATATCATCCAACCGCCCCTGCTGCCCGCATTTCCTTCCATCACCCCTGCTATATAAATAATATGTATGGCTGCACGCAGCAGAATAGCAAAAATGCTTTGTAATTTTTTCCCTTTTCAATTACAGGTGTAATTTTACTACAATCACTACAGTCTCAACACCACTATACCAACCTTCTTCAATGATTGAGGCCACCCGATCCAGAGATTTCACAAGAACACCATTATATCAACGCCATCCAAAGATGCATACCAATCACCTGCTCCTCCATAACCCATATGATACAAGCGTGACCTGTTCAATTCTAAAATTGACTATGTAAGTATCTAGGAGGTGGAAAATAAAGCAATCTATTGTGCAATATTTAGAATATTGCAACCAGTCTCATTTCATTTAAAATGTAAAGTTCAATGTATACCTCTAATACTACATTTAAGAGTGTGTTCTCAGTAATAAGCACACATCAATTACTTTCAACCTCCATGATAATACATTATGTATTCAAATATTCATATTACGGGCACATTTACATTGTGTAGGCCTATTATAACACATCAGGGGCCAACCATTACATCTCCCACAGATGGACTTATTTAAACAAATATTTTCATGCCTAGGTTTGTGAAATAAATGAGATATTTTCTGCTTAATTTTACGACCACTACTCAACAGTGACAAACACTTTTCCCTCTCACTTTCAGATACAACTATATAATCCAAGCAATTTTCAATTATTGTCCTGTGATCATTTTCACCATTCGCCTGCTCCAAACAAACCTTTCTTCAACTGGCCTGCTATCTCGGGCAATAAAAAAGTAAGTCTACAAATTTGAAATAATGTCAACAGTGCTGCAGTGTCTCAATTTCCAGTGAAAGCAATGCTTTACTTTCAAAGCATTTTCATGTCACAAGGTATTATTCCGAGAAGAATTCATGTGAAATGCATTCTTGAATAACGCAAAAGACACTAAATTGGTCTTCTCTGTCTTTCAGGTTCATCCGGTGTTCAACATGTGTACACTGACATCACATTTATGAGTAGGCCATTTTACATTTATCTACTTGAATGACACACAATTGGCAGCCTCGATATTCCAGCATCAATGACATACAGGAGCGGCACAGTTAAACCAATCACTTATCATATTGATCATCATGAACATTGTCATATAATGTCATAAATCCAAATTCATGCGAATGCAGTCTTCATCCAGTATTGTGGTATCCGGGTCAAGTCATGTTTATATATATGCTGAATATGATGTGAGGTAAAGCAAATCACATTTCCAGTATGTTTCTTCATTATGTAATAGCTGAACCCACTAATTAGGCCTCTAAATGTTTTTGTATTCAAGATCGCTGTGTGTTTAATCACAAAATCAGTTTCTGAAAAGAATTAAGATACTACAAACCATTTATTACCCATGCAATAACTGATACATGTATACTATTGTCATGTACATGAATTGAGCTGTGTAGAGATTTATATCAAAATCATGGTACTATACTATAATGGCGTTCCCTTGTTATGGTAATGTAAATGTAATTTATGTTTGTGATTTTTTCTCCATTTGTACCATACACTTCTTGATCTAACTTCTTCTAAATATTGTGCCATTTCTTTTATAATAATATAATGGATACGTGTACTTCTATTGAAAAATATTCAGATTCAAAATAAATTCCAATTTGGCACAAAGATTGAAAATCTACTTTTCTGTCAAATTGTTCAGGGGAGAACGTGGTGTTTTACTTATATTCCCCCATGTCCTAATAGTAAGACCACTTATCCACTCAAGCAAATCTCACCCCGTGATCTCACGCATAACACATTAAATGGAGCCGGGTTGTATGAACTACTCTATGCTGGTGCAATGGTTCACAGTCAGGAGTTGGAGCATCTGAGTCGGGAGTCTGAGTCTGGAGTCAGAGCCAGCGTCAGGCGTCTGATTCTGGAATCTGAGTCAGGAGTTCCAGTCAGGCACCTGACTTAGGCTCTGAGTCGCCAGTCTGAGTTGCCAGTCTTGATCAGGAGTTTAATTCAGGAGTCTAAGTCATAAGACAGAGTCCGGATCTGGAGTCTTGTCTCAGAGTTAGGAGTCGCAGTCTGGTGGGGTCTGTGTCGGGAAATGAACGTGCTCACTGCTGACAGCTAAAACTCATGTAATGTTAAAAATTCATGTCAACCAGTCACGTCGAATATTATCATTCGCTTGTGCCCTTGAGTCCTTCAGTTTTGTCTGTCTGTCTGACCGTCCGTCCATTTGTCTTAATTTTCTACAAGTAAAGGTAAATTCTTTGTAATTGTCCGTGATGACAATTACCGTGTTCTCTAGTTAAACTTCACCTATTACATAGGTGAAGTTTCTTGTTTTCGGAGTTATTTTTATTATTTATTTTTCTTTTTTCTGTACGAAAAATTTCTTCAAAAAAATTTCAAAAAAATCATGTATATAGCATTACATGACCTCATTACACTGACCCAGTTTTAGTGACCTTGAATTATTTTTCAAGGTCACAGGCCATTTCAAAGTTCGTTTTTTCATATGTTTCTTAGGAGCATATTACAGGCAATTACATGTATATTTAATTTTCCACACAGGTTCTAACTGTTACAAGTACATTACATAATCTGACCCACTTTCAAGAAAGTAGGTCAAGGTCAAGGTTGCACAGGTCCGTATTTAGTGCTGGAGATTGTCACGCATGATAGCAAAATTTGTAAGCCACACGGTCTCAAAAATGATGCAATGTGATGCCCAAATGTCTGGCCCATGGTAAGAAGTTATTTTTGTGATGATGTCATGCTTTGTTTTTGAGTTACGTAATTTTGAATAACAACCGCGTCATAAAAACCAGTGACCTTGGTAATTTCACCCTGAAATATCGATTTTAGGCCATAACAATGTATAGTGAACCCCCCCAAAGATACCCCTAAAACCCCCATACCCACCTTCAAATTTGACCTTGACCTCATTTTTCAAGGTCATTTGGCTCTTCAAAGTGCAAAAAGTGCTTATTTTCAAAAATTCTGAAAATTATGTTTTTTTCATGATATCACCTTGATATATTATCTCTAGACAGACAAAAATATGTGCATTTAGAATATGCAACCCAAAGTCCTCTAAAATTTTACCTTAATTTTCTACAAAATTCCAAATATCGCAAACCGGAGAATGTTAAAAAACGACAAATTATCGCGTTTTTGACATGGAAATATCGATCCGAGAGAGTTACAATAATTAATTGATCCCCCAATTTTCCCATCCTAATTCTGAAAATCATATTGGTTTTGACCTAGAAACTCATTTTCAAGGTCAAATTCAAGGTCAAACATGATGAACAATTTTACTTTTTTGACATTTGATTTTTTTACAGAGGCAAAGAATCAAAATATAGTTACAAAACTGTCACACATACTTGCTACAATAGTCTAGAGGCATCGTATAAATTTTCAAGGTCCTCGGATTAACCTACGTTAGCTCGTAAAGGTCACAAGGTCAAAAAATTAGGGAAAAATTTACGATATTTTTTCAGATTTCTCAATGGTAGCGTTATTTCGATCGGTTGTAGCTCCGGTTCTAATTAAGTTACAGAGAATCTGAAAACAGATTTGGAAAGGCAAAATTCTCCCCTAGCTTTTGTTTTCTGATCATTTTGTCGTAGCTCTGACGGTTAAAAAGATCGCCGGACCCTGAAAATTTCATGTTTTTTGTCAAATTGTCACAATTTATCATCATTTTGACAAGGAAATAATCATTTTATTTCAATGAAGCTATTTGAGCATACTTTCATCGTTCGTTCACATAATCCTGCCAAGTTGTATATGTTTCCATTGAACCGTTTTGGTTCTAGAGTAATTTTAAGTGAAAAACTACATTTTTTTAGAAATTTTTGAAGTCCATATTTTTGAATTGAACCATAATTTCAATCGGCCTTATCTCCGGTCCCAATAAAGTTACGGAGAATATGAAAATAGATTTGGAAAGCACAAATTCTCCTCTAGTTTTTGTACTTGAACAATTTCTTGTATCACTGACAGTTAAAAAGATCGCCGGACCCTGAAAAATGTATGTTTTCAGAAATTGCAGTCATTTCGATATGTTTTCAGGACTAGAAGTATCTCAGCCAATGCATTCCTAAAATTCCAAGGTTGATGTACTGTTGATTTACTGATTGATGTTCCGGTTGATGCACTGGTTGATGCACTGGTTGATGAACTGGTTGATGCATGGTCAATGCGCTGGTCATTGGACTGTTCAATGTACTGGTCCATGTACTGGTCCCAGTACTGGTCCATGTACTGGTCCATGTACCGGTCCATTTACTGGTCCATGTACTGGTCCATGTTATTTTCTGTATATAATATTCGGCAAGCTCAAATTTTCCTCTAGTTTTCATTCTCTGAATGTTTTGTTGTAACTCTGATGGTTTAAAAGAACGCCAAACCCTCAAAATTACATGTTTTCGGTCAAATAATTTTGTATCAGACAGTGTATCAGACAGTGTATCAGACAGTGTATCAGACAGCATCAGTCAGTGTATCAGTCAGTGTATCAGTCAGTGTATCAGTCTGCGAATCAGTCAGTGTACGGCCACAAACCGATTGACATGTTACAGTAAGGCTTTATCCGTCTGCTGACTATATGTCTCATCACAACTAGTCCATGGACAGATAGTTTATAAGTACTTCCATATATCTGTGCACACTATGTACATTCTAAGTAACATGCAAAATTACAGGAGATAAATTAATATTACATGTGATATGATTCTGCATGATATTGTAAGTGATATTGTATGTTTAATACATTACATGTAACTTTACATTTGATATTGCATATTACATGTGATATTGGGTGTGATATTGCATGAAATGTTACATGTGCAAGACGCATGCAATTGCATACATGTACAAGTTTATGTACAAGTTTAAGTGCAAGTACATGTGCAAGTTCATGTGCGAGTTTATGTTCATGTTCAATCCATGTCCAATGTCATTTCCAATATCATTTCTGTGTTGTCTCACATTAATTTCACTGCCAATAATTATATGATTGGTGAAGTTTTGTCACCGCATCGCGGTTACCCGATTTCTAGTTATTATTTATTTTTCTTTTTTCCGGACAAAAATTTCTTCAAAAAATTTTCAAAAAAATCAGGTATATAGTATTACATGACCTCATTACACTGACCTAGTATCAGTGACCTTGAATTATTTTTCAAGGTCACAGGCCATTTCAAAGTTCGTTTTTTCATATGTTTCTCAAGAGCACATCACAGGCAATTACGTGCGTATTTCATTTTCCACTTAGTGTCTAAATGCTACAAGTACATTACATAATCTGACCCAATTTCATGAAAGTAGGTCAAGGTCAAGGTCGCTCAGGTCCATATTTAGTACTGGAGATTGTCACGCATGATAGCAAAATCTGTAAAACACAAGGTATCAAAATTGATGCAATGTGATGCCCAAATGTCTGGCGCATGGTAAGAAGTTATTTTTGTGATGATGTCATGCTTTGTTTTTGAGTTATGTACTTTTTAATAACAACCGCATCATCAAAACCAATGACCTTGGCAATTTCACCCTGAAATATCGATTCTAGGCCATAACAATGTATAGTGAACCCCCCCAAAGATACCCCTAAAACCCCCATATCCACCTTCAAATTTGACCTTGACCTCATTTTTCAAGGTCATTTGGCTCTTCAAAGTGCGAAAAGTGCTTATTTTCAAAAATTCTGAAAATTATGTTGTTTTCATGATATCACCTTGATATATTATCTCTAGATAGACAAAGATATGTGCATTTAGAATATCCAACCCAAATTCATCTAACATTTTACCTTAATTTTCTACAAAATTCCAAATATTGCAAACCGCAGAATGTTAAAAAATGACAAATTATTGCGTTTTGGACATGGAAATATCGATCAGAGAGAGTTACAATAATTAATTGATCCCCCCATTTTCTCATGCTGATTCTGAAAATCATATTGGTTTTGACCTAGAAAATGATTTTCAAGGTCAAATTCAAGGTCAAACATGATGAAAAATTTTACTTTTTTGACATTTGATTTTTTTACACAGGCAAGGAATCAAAATATTGTTACAAAAATGTCACACATACTTGCTACAATAGTCTAGAGGCATCGTGTAAATTTTCAAGGTCCTCGGATTAACCTACGTTAGACCGTAAAGGTCACAAGGTCAAAAAATTAGGGAAAAATTTACGATATTTTTTCACATTTCTCAATGATAGCGTTATTTCAATCGGCTGTAGCTCCGGTCCTAATTAAGTTACAGAGAATCTGAAAACAGATTTGGAAAGGCAAAATTCTCCCCTAGGTTTCGTTTTCTGATCATTTTGTCGTATCTCTGACGGTTTAAAAGATCGCCGGACCCTGAAAATTTCATGTTTTTTGTCAAATTTTCACAATTTATCATCATTTTGACTAGGAAATAATCATTTTATTTTAATGAAGCTATTTGAGCATACTTTCATCTTTCGTTCACACAATCCTGCCAAGTTATATATGTTTCCATTGAACCGTTTTTGTTCTAGAGTAATTTTAAGTGAAAAACTACATTTTTTCAGAAATTTCTGAAGTCCACATTTCTGATTTGTACCATAATTTCTATCGGCCGTATCTCCGGTCCTAATAAAGTTACAGAGAATCTGAAAATATATTTGGAAAGCACAAATTCTCCTCTAGTTTTTATATTTAACAATTTCTTGTATCACTGACGGTTAAAAAGATCGCCGGACCCTGAAAAATGTATGTTTTCAGAAATTGCATTCATTTCAATGTTTTCAGGACTAGAAATATCTTAGCCAATGCATTCCTAAAATTCCAAGGTTGATGTACTGTTGATGTACTGATTTATGTTCCGGTTGATGCACTGGTTGATGCACAAGTTGATGCATGGTCAATGCGCTGGTCATTGGACTGTTCAATGTACTGTTCAATGTACTGTTCAATGTACTGTTCAATGTACTGTTCAATGTACTGTTCAATGTACTGTTCAATGTACTGGTCCATGTACTGGACCAAGTACTGGACCAAGTACTGGACCAAGTACTGGTCCATGTTATTTTCTGTATATAATATTCGGCAAGCTCAAATTTTCCTCTAGTTTTCATTCTCTGAATGTTTTCTTGTAACTCTGATGTATAAAAGAACGCCCAACCCTCAAAATTACATTTTTTTGTCAAATATTTTTGTATCAGTCATTGTATTAGTCAGTGTATCAGACAGTGTATCAGACAGTGTATCAGACAGTGTATCATCAGTATCAGTCAGTGTATCAGTCAGTGTATCAGTCAGCGAATCAGTCAGTGTATGGCCACAAACCGATTGACATGTTTGATATTGCATAATATTGCAAGTGATATTGTGTGATATTGCGTGTTATGTAACATGTGCAAGACGCATGCAATTGCATGTACAAGTTTATGTGCAAGTTCATGTTCGAGTTCATGTTCATGTTCAAGTTCATGTCCAATATCATTTCCGTGTTTTCTCACTTAAATTTCAATGCCAATAGTAATATGATTGGTGAAGTTTTGTCACCGCATCGCGGTTACCCGGTCTCTAGTTAAACTTCACCTATTACATAGGTGAAGTTTCTTGTTTTCGTAAATATTATTAAGAATTTACCTATGGTAAATTCTATTTGTTTTTGCTATTATTATTATTATTATTATTATTATTATTTTTTTTTTTTCAAAATGGACTTAGGTCTGTGAAAGTGTTTTCAGTTGATAGGTCAGTAGTTGGGTATTACGTAATTGGGTCATTTGATGTCATTTTCACAGTTGTCTTTTTCACAGAGTCGTTTGAAGTCGAAAATTAGTAAACTTTGAAGGGTCATAACTCAAAAACTATATAAGATAATGAGTCATGAGTCAAAATCTTGTGATAAAAAGTTGTAGTGAACGTATTGGTACAAGTGATATGAGAGTTGGTCCAACGGGTAAAGGGTTACAGCAGAATGAGCAGTTTTTGGTCTGTCACAGAGATCTCAAGTTACGTAATAGATAGGACTATGATGATGGTGGCAACAGTTAGCCAGTATCTGGGGCCAGTGTCGACTGTAATATCATTTGGATTCATGCAATATATTTTGAAATATGACATTTTTTCAAAATCGAGTGTTCAAAATTTAGGTGTTATTGTAAAATCTCCATGAAGGAATAGTCTGAGGTGATGAAAATGTATAATGAACTACCCTTAACCTTTCCCAAAAAGACTTTATTGACCAAAAAATGTGACCTATAGGTGATATTTGAAGGTGATATGAGCCATCAAAGTCAAAAAAGTTGAAATTTTCCAAAATTCTCAAAATTATGTTATAGTTCACCAATCCTCTTAAAAGTCTGAGGTATACTGGTCAGTAATACGGTTATCAAAAGCCCCCTATTAGAATTGTTTCATATCCTCAACTTAATTTGTAAAAAATTTTGAAAAGTGGTACTTCACAACTTCGATGACATTTTGCATAAATGATTTAATTTGAGTGGGAAATATTACTCCTACAGTTTTTTGTAAATTAAATGACCCCCCTAGATCACATACTGGCAACACATGAGCACATTAATTTTCACCTGTGACAATTTCCGCAAGGTCATATTTGAGGTCAAAGATGAAATGAAAATTGATCGTTTTCACAAATGAATTTTTTTAACTAGCAAGGAAAGTTCCAATTCTTTTGATTTTAATTGACAAGCTTGACCAAATACTTGCGGTAAGTTGTGGCAAATGACAAGTCTGTAGGTACAGTCAACTCGAAGCAACAAAGGTCAAAAGGTCAGAAAAATGAAGAAATTGTCAGCCAAAAATTCATTTTCACATGATGCAGGTGAGACGGTTTCACACTCCAACACAGGCTGGCCGCATATATTAGCATACATTAACCATATTTGGAAAGCTGTTTGGGCCGTTTCAGGTGACGGGGCCAGTGTACACTACTGTCTAATGTTTATATACATATTACAGTCTCAAATGACTGAGTCAGGAGTTGGATCAGGAGTTGGAGTCAGGAGTTGGAGTCAGGAGTTTGAGTCAGGAGTAGGGGTCAGGAGTCGGGACTGTGAGGCGGGGACTGTGAGTCAGGACTGTGAGTCAGGTAGCCTGCTGTCATGCTGTTGTCAGTCAGGACTGTCAGTTAGGACTGTCAGTCAGGACTGTCAGTGACTGTCAGTCAGGTCTGTCAGTCAGGACTGTCAGTCAGGACTGTCAGTCAGGTCTGTCGGTCAGGACTGTTCGGCAGGACTGTCAGTCAGGACTTTCACTCAGGACTCAGGCAGGACTTTGAGTGAGGACTCTGAGTCAGGACTCTGAGTCAGGACTCTGAATCAGGGACTCTGAGTTAGGACTTTGCAACAGGACTTTGCATCAGGACTCTGAGTCAGGCCGCTGATTCAGGTACTCTGAGTCGGGACTTTGCCTCGTGACGTAGAGTCGGGAATCACACCTCAGTGTCACACCTCAGTGTCATGACTCTGAGTCATGACTCTGAGTCACGACTCTGAGGCACGACTCTGAGTCACGACTCTGAGTCACGACTCTGAGTCACGACTCTGAGTCACGACTCTGAGTCACGACTCTGAGTCACGACTCTGAGTCACGACTCTGAGTCACGACTCTGAGTCACGACTCTGAGTCACGACTCTGAGTCACGACTCTGAGTCACGACTCTGAGTCACGACTCTGAGTCACGACTCTGAGTCACGACTCTGAGTCACGACTCTGAGTCACGACTCTGAGTCACGACTCTGAGTCACGACTCTGAGTCACGACTCTGAGTCACGACTCTGAGTCACGACTCTGAGTCACGACTCTGAGTCACGACTCTGAGTCACGACTCTGAGTCACGACTCTGAGTCACGACTCTGAGTCACGACTCTGAGTCACGACTCTGAGTCACGACTCTGAGTCACGACTCTGAGTCACGACTCTGAGTCACGACTCTGAGTCACGACTCTGAGTCACGACTCTGAGTCACGACTCTGAGTCACGACTCTGAGTCACGACTCTTAGGCTGTGTTGAGTCGAGACAGGAATCAGAGGAAGGATTTGGCATCAGCCGTTACAGTCATGAGTCTGAGCCAGGAGTCCGGGTCAGAGAAAAGAGTCTGTGTCAGGAGTGAGAGTCAGTGGTCTGAATCGGAGATCTGATCAGGATTCAGAGTTGAAGTTGCAGTCAGAGTCGCAGTCATGGTGAGGAATCACAGTCAGCATGTGTTTGTCAGTCCGTCGGTTTCATCCATCTGTCCATTCGTCCGTCCATTTACAGGCAAAGTTTAGTCCATATGTCCATTTGTCTGTCGGTTTACAGGCCAAGTTTATTTAAAAGTAAAGGTAAATTCTTAGTAATTGTCAGTGCTGACAATTACCGTGTTCTCTAGTTATTAAGAATTTACCATATATGGTAATTAAGAATTTACCATATATGGTAAATTCTTATTGTTTTTGGTATTATTAAGAATTTACCATACCTATGGTAAATTCTTATTGTTTTTGCTATTATTCTTATTATTATTATTATTATTTCCGAAAAAGTTGTTTCGATTTTCTTGATTATTTTTGTGAATGTACCTGTATACTCGTAGACTACTGTATTTCGGTCCTGAGTTTCAATTTTTATTTTTAGCGTATATAGGACCTTTTTAGTGTGATTTTTAGTATATTTTGATGTACTATATCTGAATAAACCAATGAACTAGAGCAATTTGCTTCAGTTTATGTACATAAACAATAAAATTCTATACAATGGCGAAAAAATAATCAAAATCACTCAAGCGGAACATTCCACACTGAATATTTAGGTCATTTTCGAATTGTTTCGAGTTCGGCAAAAACCATAAGTGATAGCAGCATGCTGATTGTGCCAAAAGTTGGCCTATAGTACGGGCCAGTGCAGTGCATATATTTAATTTTGATATTGCAAGTATTTATGGAATGGCGGCCATTTTGGTGCGGTGTATTTGCTAAATTTGAGGTGCATGAGTTCAAAATCTATGAAGGAGTCATTTTAGGTAATGCAAATGTATAATGAACCCCCCCAAATATACCCATTTACACCCCATACCCATCTTAAAATTTGACCTTGACCTCATTTTTCAAGGTCATATGACCCGTCAAAGTTTAAATTCACTACATTTTCAAAAATTCCAACAATTATGTTTTTTCAAAGATATCGGGATCATATTATAGATTCTTATAGCCGGCAGCTGGATTGTTTGAACCCTGAAATCGGAATTGATCTATCTCTACATGCTGATTTATAAAAAAATTCCAAATATTGCATATCGCGCGACATGAAAAATCAGCCTATTTTTGCCCTCTTGAGCAATAAATATTGATCCTACACAGTTCAAATAATAAAATGACCCCCCCTTTGTCACGTATTTCCAATCTGGGTAAAATATTGGTTTTGACCTAGAAAGGTATTTTCAAGGTCAAACTCAAGGTCAAATATTTGGCAAAATAGGATATTTGAAATACATAATTTTATTAACTAGGAAATAATTGAGGAATTTGCACAATCTCTTCAGCATTTGGTGCCACAGTACCCTAGAGGACCCTTGCAAAGTTTTAAGTTCCTCGGATTGATGTACATTGCATAATAAAGGTCACAAGGTCAAAAAATGACAGCTAAATCGACCTGCTCATTTTCCAATTTCACACTTGTACCTAAACTTTGACGGCCTATATCTCCGGTTCTAATTAAGCTACAGAAAAACTGAAGCCATATTCGGAAAGGCCATAACCTCCTCTAGTATTTGTTTTCTATGCATTTTAATGTATCTCTGCTAAGTAAAAAGATCGCCGGACCCTGAAAAATTCATGTTTTCGGTTATGATTTTACACTTTAACTTTTTTTTGACAAACAAAGCAATCTTCGAAAAATTTAATACTCCTTGGACATGTAATCCAAACACATTTACAGTTGTGTGTGCAATTTCAAGTCTCTACTGTAAACCGTTTGCCTTTGAGATCAAAATAATGTTCAAAACTTGACATTTTCAGAGTCTATTTTTGGGTGATATTTCACATTTTTGTCATTAATTCAATCGGTTCTATCTTCGGTTCTAATTAAGGTATAGGAATGATGAAAGCAGTTCTGAATACCTCAGATTCTCCTCTTTATTTTGTTTAATGTTCATTTTGGTGTACCATCAATAGTTAAAAAGATCGGTCAACCCTGAAAATTTCAACTTTACATATTATAACCAAATTAGTGCCCTGAGCTAAAAGAAGTCAATTTTGCATTGAAGAAATACAAAATCAGTATAAAAGTTGCATGGACCTATTGTGTTAATGTGATACATTATACTGATCTTACTATATCTATGATGCTAAGTATGTGAATGTTCATATTTGTTTTTTTCTTGTCAAGTGGTCAATAAAACAAAATTAAATGCACTTAACTAAATAAACCAAACTGAGTAAACTATACTAAATAAACTAAACTAAATTAAGTAAAATAAATAAGCTAAACTGAACTAAAGAAACTGAACTAAATTAAGCATGAGCATTCCCACAATAGTCTGTACACATAAACATATACAATATACCTTTAAATAATAAATATATTGGTAAATTCTTCATCACTGACCATGGTCAGTTATAGCCATCTAGTTAAGAATTTACCATTACATGGTAAATTCTTATTGTTTTTGGTATTATTCTTATTATTATTATTCTTTTTTCAGATTGCTCCGATTTTCATGAAACTTTAGCACAGGGTACCTCTAGGACTAGGACTAGGTCATGCACAAAAGATATGACCTTGACCTATTTTTCAAGGTCACAGGGCCTTTCAAACATTAAATTTGCGAAATTTACATGGGCTATTATTCAGGAAGCATAACAGGTAGCACCATGGTATAGGGTAAGTCTTACTCAAAAGTACTAGGCTGTATTTTGGCGCAAACAATTCTGAAATCGCTCAAGCGGAACCAGAGCTACAGCATAAACACCGTTTTAGGTCTCGAGACGTAATGTCAGAAACCGCAATAGGTAGAATAAAGCCGATGGCACCAACAGATGGCCAGTATCTGGGACCAGTGCACGTTTTATTTTTCATGTAGATATCTGCAACGGTTACGGAGCAGCGGCCATTTTAGTGAAATGAGTCTGCGCCATATGGGGTATGGGTCTCAGAACACCATGAAGGAGTCATTTGAGGTCATGCAAATGTATAACAAACTACCCTTAAGATACCCCAAAAACCCCATACAGACCTTCAGATTTGACCTTGACCTCATTTTTCAAGGTCATTTGACCCCTCAAAGTTCAAATATGGGCGATTTTCAAAAATTCTGAAAATTATCATTCTTTTCACATATCAGTCTCATCATCTGGTTTCTGGAAGGCGCCAGCCAGTTTGTTTAAGGCCTGAAATCGGAATTCAGATATCCTTTCATGCTGATTTGTTAAAAAATCACAAATATTGCATACCGCGTGACATGTAAAAACACCCTATTTTGCCCCTGCGACAGGTAAATATTGATCCTACACAGTTCAAACGATTGAATGACCCCCCCAAAGTCACACACTGCCAATCTGGGGAAAATATTGGATTTGACCTAGAAACGTTTTTTCTAGGTCAAACTCAAGGTCAAATATGAGGCAAAATTGGATATTTCAGACATTATATTTTTCTTAACAGGGAATCAGTTGAGGGATTTGCCTCATCTCATCAGCATTTGGTGCCATAATACCCTAGAGGCCCCACGCAAAATTTGAAGGCCCTCGGATTGACCTACATTGCACAATTGAGGTCACAAGGTCAAGAAATGACTTGAAAATTGACCTGCTCATTTGTCAATATTGCACTTGTACCCACACTTTGACGGTCTGTATCTCCGGTTCTAATTAAGCTACAGGAAAAATAAAAACAGATTTGGAAAGCCCAGATTCTCCTCTAGTATTTGTTTTCTATACATTTTAGCGTATCTCTGCTAGTTAAAAAGATCGCCCGACCCTGAAAAATTCATATTTTGGGTAATGATTTTACATCTTTGCATTTTTTTTACTCAGAACTCCATCTTCAAAAAATTCAATAATATTTGTGGATATAGTCCTAACACATTTACAGTAGTTGGTGCAATTTCAAGTCTCTCCTCTTGACCGTTTGCCTTCTGGAACAAATTGAAGTTCAAAACTTGACATTTTCAGAGACCATTTTTTGATGAAATATCACAATTTTACCATTATTTCAATGGGCTGTATCTCCGGTTCTAATAAAGCTACATGAATGACACAAGCAGTTTTGGAAAGCTAAGATTGTCCTCTTAATTTAATTTATTGTGTATTTTCTTGTAACATAGACAGGTAAAAAGATCGGTCAACCCTGAAAAATTCAACTTTCCCACACCTTATCAAATGACTGTAGCTCTGCAGAGACTGGAACATCAGCTTTCACTCTTGTTAAATGTGCTTAGGGTTATCATAATTGTGCATCATGGTGGCACTTTTCATCATGGTGGCACTGTGCATCATTATGGCACTGTGCATCATAGTGGCACTGTGCATCATTGTGGCACTGTGCATCACTGTGGCACTGTGCATCACTGTGGCACTGTGCATCACTGTGGCACAATGACAGGCTGCACCACAATGGCAGAGTGCACCACAGTGGCACTGTGCACCACAGTGGCAGTGTGTACAAGTGTCAGTGTGCAACACAGTGGCAGTGTGCAACACAGTGGCAGTTTAGAGCACAGCAGTGTGCACCAAAGTGGCAGTTTAGCAGCGCAGTCACAGTCACAGTCACAGTGGTACTGTGCACCAGAGTGGCAGTGTGCAGAGCAGTGGCTCTGTGCGCCACTGTCTCACTGTGCACCACGGTGGCACTGTGCACCACAATATTGTTGCAAGCTGTCTTTTGGCTTTGCTGCATGAACCGGTAAAAGCTTGGTAAATTCTTAGTCACTGACCTTGGTCAGTTACAGGGTTCTAGTTATTATTATTATTTCCGACAAAAATTTGCTTCGATTTTCTTGATTATTTTTGTGAATGTACCTGTATACTTGTATACTACTGTATTCCGGTCCTGAGTCAGAATTTTTATTTTTTACATATATAGGACCTTTTTAGTGTGAATTTTTGTATATTTCAATATACTATATCTCAATAAATTTATAGTCCAGTGTAATTTACTTTACTTTCACTGAATGAACTGTAAAGAGCAATAAATTGAAGCAAAATTAATCAAAATCCTTAGAGCGGAATAGGCCACACTGAATATTTAGGTCATTTTCGAATTGTTTCGAGTTCGGCAAAAACCATAAATGATAGCAGCATGCTGATTGTGCCAAAAGTTGACCTATGGTACGGGCCAGTGCAGTGTATATTTTTAATTTTGATATTGCAATTATTTATGGAATGGCGGCCATTTTGGAATGATGTATTTGCTAAATTTGAGGTGCATGAGTTCAAAATCCATGAAGGAGTCATTTTAGGTAATGCAAATGTATAATGAACCCCCCCAAATATACCCATTTACACCCCATATCAATCTTCAAATTTGACCTTGACCTCATTTTTCAAGGTCATACCACTCGTCAAAGTTAAAATTCACTACATTTTCAAAAATTCCAACAATTATGTTTTTTCAAAGATATCGGGATCATATTATAGACTCTTATAGCCGGCAGCTTGATTGTTTAAATCCTGAAATCGGAATTGATCTATCTCTTCATGCTGATTTATAAAAAAATTCCAAATATTGCATACCGCGCAACATGTAAAATCAGCCTATTTTTGCCCTCTTGAGCAATAAATATTGGTCCTACACAGTTCCAACAATTAAATGACCCCCCCTTTGTCACACATTGCCAATCTGGGGAAAATATTAGTTTTGACCTAGAAAGGTATTTTCAAGGTCAAACTCAAGGTCAAATATTTGGCAAAATTGGAGATTTGAGATACTTAATTTTTTAAACTAGGAAATAATTGAGGAATTTCCACAATCTCTTCCGTGTTTGGTGCTACAATACCCTAGAGGACCCTTGCAAAGTTTTAAGTTCCTCGGACTGATGTACATTGCATAATAAAGGTCACAAGGTCAAAAAATGACAGCTAAATTGACTGCTCATTTTCCAATTTTGCACTTGTACCCAAACTTTGATGGCCTGTATCTCCGGTTCTAATTAAGCTAGAGAAAAACTAAAAACATATTCGGAAAGGCCGTAATCTCCTCTAGTATTTGTTTTCTATGCATTTTAACGTATCTCTACTAGTTAAAAAGATCGCCGGACCCTGAAAATTTCATGTTTTTGGTCATGATTTTACACTTTAACATTTTTTTCACAAAGAAGGCAATCTTCTAAAAAATTAATACTCTTTGAAGATGTAATCCTAACACTTTTACAGTAGTGTGTGCAATTTCAAGTCTCTGCTGTAAACCGTTTGCCTTTGAGATCAAAATAATGTTCAAAACTTGACATTTTCAGAGTCTATTTTTTGGTGATATTTCACATTTTTGTCATTAATTCAATCGATTCTATCTTCGGTTCTAATTAAGGTATAGGAATGATGGAAGCAGTTCTGAATACCTCAGATTCTCCTCTTTATTTTGTTTAATGTTCATTTTGGTGTACCATCAATAGTTAAAAAGATCGGTCAACCCTGAAAATTTCAACTCTACATATTATAACCAAATTAGTGCCCTGAGCTAAAAGAAGTTAATTTTTGCAGTGAAGAAATACAAAATCAGTATAAAAGTTGCATGGACCTATTGTGTTAATGTGATACATTATACTGATCTTACTATATCTATGATGCTAAGTACGTGAATGTTCTTATTTGTTTTTTTCTTGTCAAGTGGTCAATAAAACAAAATTAAATGTACTTAACTAAATAAACCAAACTGAGTAAACTATACTAAATAAACTAAACTAAATTAATTAAACTAAATAAGCTAAACTGAACCAAATAAACTGAACTAAATAAACTAAATTAAGCATGAGCATTCACACAATAGTCTGTACTCATAAACATATACAATATACCTTTAAATAATAAATATATTGGTAAATTCTTTATCACTGACCATGGTCAGTTATAGCCATCTAGTTATTATTTATTATTTTTCCAGACAAAAATGTCTTCAAAAAAATCTCAAAAAAATCACATATGGAGTGTTACATGACCATATTACACTGTCAAAATCGGAATGACCTTGACCCATTTTTCAAGGTCACAGGCCACTTCAAAGTCAGTTTTTTCACTTACTTTTAGTGATCATAGCACACAAAATTACAGGCAAATTTCATTTTCCATTTAAATTACTGGTCTTACATGTATATTACATAATCTGACCCAATTTCAAGAAAGTAGGTCAAGGTCAATATTGTACAGGTGCCATTTCACTCTCAGAGGTTTGCGCACGGGATGTCAGAATCCGCAAGTCACAGAGTTAAAAGCATGACACCAAAAGTTGCCCGAATGACTTACGCATTGCGGAAAGGACTGTGGTGATGATGCCATACTTAGTTTTTGAGTTACGTAATTTTAAAGATTGACCGCGTCATCAAAACAGGTGACCTTGGGTGTCTCACCTTGAAATATCGATTTTAGGCCATAACAATGTATAGTGAACCCCCCCAAAGTAGCCCCCAAAACCCCCATATCCACCTTCAAATTTGACCTTGACCTCATTTTTCAAGGTCATTTGGCTCTTCAAAGTGCAAAAAGTGCCTATTTTCAAAAATTCTGAAAATTATGTTTTTTTCAAGATATCACCTTGATATATTATCTCTAGACAGACAATAATATGTGCATTTAGAATATGTAATCCAAAGTCCTCTGACATTTTACCTTAATTTTCCACAAAATTCCAAATATCACAATTCGGAGAACGTTGAAAAATGACAAATTATCGCGTTTTTGACATGGAAATATCGATTCGAGAGAGTTACAATAATTAATTGATCCCCCATTTTTGCATCCTGATTCTGAAAATTATATTTGTTTTGACCTAGAAACTTATTTTCAAGGTCAAATTCAAGGTCAAATTCAAGGTTGAACATGATGAAAAATTTTACTATTTTGACATTTGATTTTTTTACACAGGCAAGGAATCAAAATATTGTTACAAAAATGTCACACAAACTTGCTACAATAGTCTAGAGGCAGCGTATAAATTTTCAAGGTCCTCGGATTCACCTACGTTAGACCGTAAAGGTCACAAGGTCAAAAAATTAGGGAAAAATTAACGATATTTTTTCACATTTCTCAATGATAGCGTTATTTCGATCGGCTGTAGCTCCGGTCCTAATTAAGTTACAGAGAAACTGAAAACAGATTCGGAAAGACCAAATTCTCCTCTAGTTTTCGTTTTCTGAACTTTTTGTCGTAGCTCTGACGGTTTAAAAGATCGCCGGACCCTGAAAATTTCATGTTTTTTGTCAAATTTTCACAATTTATCATCATTTTGACAAGGAAATAATCATTTTGTTTCAATGAAGCTATTTGAGCATACTTTCATCTTTCGTTCACATAATCCTGCCAAGTTATATATGTTTCCATTGAACCGTTAGGGTTCTAGAGTAATTTTAAGTGAAAAACAACATTTTTTCAGAAATTTCCGAAGTCCACATTTCTGAATTGTACCATAATTTCAATCGGCCTTATCTCCGGTCCTAATAAAGTTACAGAGAATCTGAAAATCGATTTGGAAAGGCCAAATTCTTCTCTAGTTTCCATATATTGAACATTTTGTCGTAGCTCTGACGGTTTAAAAGATCGCCGGACCCTGAAAATTTCATGTTTTTTGTCAAATTTTCACAATTTATCAATTTTTTGACAGGGACGGAATCGTCGTATTGTGATGAACCTGTCTAGACATATTTCTAACTTCTATTTACATAATCCTGCCAAGTTATATATATCCTCATTGAACTGTATTGGTTCTAGAGTGATTTCCAGTTAAAACTGCATATTTTCAGGAATATCTTAAAGGCCATATTTTTGAGTTGTGCCATCATTTCAATCCGCTCTATATCCGGTCCTATTTAAGTTACAGAAAATCTGAAAACAGATTCGGAAAGCACGCTTTCACCTCTAGCTGGCATATTTGAAGATTTTGTCAGAGCTCTGACGGTTAAAAAGATCGCCGGACCCTGAAAAATTCATGTTTTTTGTCAAATTTTCACAATTTATCATAGTTTTGACAAGGAAATAATCATTTTATTTCAATGAAGCTATCTGAGCGTATTGCCATCCTTCGTTTACATAAAACTGGCAAGTTATATATGTTTCAATTGAACCGTTTTGGTTCTAGAGTAATTTTAAGTTAAAAAATACATTTTTTCAGTAATTTCTGAAGTCAATATTTCTGAATTGTACCATTATTTGAATCAGTCGTATCTCCGGTTCTGATAAAGTAACAGAGAATCTGAAAATAGATTTGGAAAGCCAAAATTCTGCTCTAGCTTTTATATTTGAACATTTTCTTGTATCATGGGCGGATAAAGAGATCGTCGGACCCTGAAAATTGTATGTTTTCAGAAATTGCAGTCATTTCCAAATGTTTTCAGGACTAGAAGTACTTTAGCCAAGAAATTCCTGAAATTCCAATATGAGAACGGTGCCAGTTTCAATCAGCAGTAACTCTAATTGATGTAACTGGTTGATGTAACTGGTTGATGTAACTGGTTGATGTAACTGGTTGATGTAACTGGTTGATGTAACTGGTTCATGTACTGGTTCATGTACTGGTTCATGTACTGGTCCATGTACTGGTCAATGTACAGGTCAATGTACTGTCCATGCACTGTCCATGTATTGGTCCATGTCATTCTCTATATATATATTCATGAAACTCAAATCCTCCTCTTGTTTTCATTCTCTGAATTTTTTCTTGTAACTCTGGCGATTTAAAAGATCCCCTGTCCCTCAGAATATTTTTGAGTCAGTCAGTGTATGAGTCAGTGTATGAGTCAGTGTATGAGTCAGTGCATCAGTCAGCGTATGGCCACAAACCGATTGAAATGTTTCAGTAAGGGTTTATTGCAGGTTTTATCGGTCTGCTGACTATATGTCACATCACGACTAGTCCATGGACAGATTGTTTATATGTACTTTCAAATATCTGTGCACACTATGTACATTTTAATTGACATGCAAAATTACAGGTAATAAATTGATATTGCATGTGATATGATTTAGCATGATATTGCAAGTGATATTGTATGTTTAATACATTGCATGTAACTTTGCATGTGATACTTCATAATATTTCAAGTGACATATACTCACACTAACAGGATGTTCTACTAAATGTCAGGTGAAATTTGTTTGGTACATGAATATCTTCCAAATTTCATATAGAACACGATAGTACCAAGTATTAGGTCCCTGCAAATACTTATTGAGTCTCAATAATACATTTTCTAACTTATGTCTGCTAAATTTTGTAAAGCTGAAAAAAATACATGGCAGGGGGGGATCCAGAAAATTCCAACACATAGCTCGCGACATAACGCGACTGCGTCCTGATAAAATTAACATGTAAAAATATATAAATTTTGGTCTGGTGGGGGGAGGGATGCATCCCCACATCCCCCCTCCTGCGTCCGTCCCTGATACATGGCGTCGCAAAAAAACTCAGTCTCTTATAATTTTTGTTGGAAAGTCACAAAATTCTAACTTGATATTCCCAGATATATTGGCTACAACAAGTTTATGTTTAGAAAGTTCAATAGCCCAGAGGATAGCTTGAGTTTTTTTTTGCAACCAAATTTTTAAGGATTTCAGCCATCTATGGCTCAGTTGGTAATGCAAGGGCAATATAACATATGCATGAATGACCTAAAATATGTTTGTAATTCATGACTTACTTTTTTAAACAGTGACTGATCATTAATATTGCAGCCTGCTCTTACCTCCATTCTATATTTCAGAGTTGGAGTCTTGGACAGCCATGCCAAAAATCACTTCTTTAAACAGGAAATTGAAAGACTTATTAGGCATGAAAATTAATAATTCAAGTTGTGAGAGGTCCACTGTGTCCTAGGACATGATTGTGTTCTTTAAGTTTGAAGGATACATCAATTAATTTGGCCTTGGTGTCATTCTAGATGACTTTACTTCAAGAAGCCTATTTTCAGTTTTGCAGCAGCATTTGAAGGTGCCACAAACCTTCCCATTTGAATGGGTTCCAGACATCATTGAGCTGTTGGAACTTTTTCTAAATATATCCTACATTCTTTCACAAGGCCTGGGTATCAATCTCTGATATTTTGAAATAAGTAACTGTAAAATCGGAGGTACTGATTCAGCTCAATTGATTGAGTGAGATGGTCGCTCAAAATATTGAGCAGTGTTGACTTATTTTTAATTGATTTTGATTTGTGTGATTCTAATGAATGTGGGTTGCAATCCCAAAATATTTTTGGATCTCTCTAGGGGATCCATCCGCATCCAATGTGCTTCATTTTAGCACATCATGGGCCCCAGACGCATTCAACACTACACAGGCCATTTAATTGCGTCACAACGATAATTTAAAAATTAATTTTGTGTGTGTATTATTGGTCAGGATTTGCCCTGATATCCCATTTGCCCTGATGCCCGGAAGGGCTGCAGCCACCCTGGCCATGCACCCCCCTCCACGAGAAATATACTTGAAAATTCTTTATTCTATATGTAAGTGTTCCAGGGGGGGGGGGGCCTGGGCCCCCTATATGCCCTCCTGGATCTGCCACTGTATTGGCCTAGTTTCTTAGGCCTATCAATTGATGGAGATTGGAGAGGAATTAGGAGGCCACCATATCAAAGAGGTGGGTGGGGGCTTGGAGTTTTAAATAAATAATGTATTTCTCAGTTTTGGTGAAATAACCTATTTTGGCATTCTTGAAATAAATAATTTCTGGTGGGGGTATTTCTTAACAAGGTGTTGCTTCATCTAGGAATGACTATTCGCGGACTTCGGACGCTTGAAATAAATAATTACTGCCACTGTCATCGTGAAATAAATAATTTCCCATCGAGGAAAACTCCAAGCCCCCCAAAATAGATGGTTGCCCCTTAATTATATTGCATCTCAAGACATAGGCGTACGGCGCACGCAATTTGGGGGGGGGGGGAAATTTCAAGATCTAAATTTGGTACTATTTCAATTCTTTAATTTTCAATAGTTTTTATTTAATCATCTGTGCACAAATATTTTACCTTTTTGCCCTAATCTTGCTATTTCCCAAACTGGGACCTCCCCCCCCCTGCCCCCCCTTCCATATATGCCTATGTCTCAAGATCCTTGGATTTAAATCAGGAAGGTGGTGTCACAAGCCTACTTTTTTCTGAGCCCACTCCCTGGAAAATAAATGGTCACCCTCATTGGTTTCTGTGCTTTCAATGGGCTTTACTAGTATTTTAGTATTAAGCAGGCTACCTACTTGTTTTTTGGAGGAGGGGGGATGGTTGCCCAGACCCCATCACCGAAATGACATGAGGTGCATCATCATCTCATGTTTCTAAAATGGGGTCTACCATTTCTGTACATGAAATAGTTCTCTATTACTGGTCATTTAAGCCATCAGAAGCTGTCCCAGTATGTTGTCAGGCCAATAAGTCCGTCCCGCCCGTCCCGTGCCTACTTTCCGCCTTTTAGCATCCCCCCAAAATATTTGTTGGGGTGATATTCCTGAAGACATCACATTCTTGGAACCTCGTGCAGGTGAGTGAGTGGTCAATTTTGTTGGGAGATGATAAAAATAATCATAAAATAACGAAATAAACGATGATGCCTGCCATTTGGATTATAGGACGTTTCACCGCTAGGACGTTTCACCGTCGGCAGTAGTGGGACGTTTCACCGCTGGTTTATAACAATGTTAGACAAGTAATAATTGCCTTATATAAGCTTGATAAGCCATAAATAAAAAATACGCCGTGGCTATTCGCCGAGCCGGGCTAGGTCAATTCTGAAATTAAAAAGATCTGCCTTTATTCTGATTTAAATTATCTCAGTTCTACTTTATTTTAATCACTTGATAATTAATTTTATTGATAGAATTTTCCTTTTTCATCACAAAAATATTTCAGATGGACCATCATTTGTTCGAATTTCAAGTGAAGCTACAACTTACTTATTGCTTTAAAGTTTGAAGTATCTTTGTGTTATTAAAGAAATAAAACAAAAAGTTATTTTTAGTTTTATTTTTGGTTAAATAACAAAAAACAAAAAGTTATTTTTGGTTAAATAACACAAAAATGTACATGCTTAAACTGAAGATATATTCTTGCTAGCCAGTTTCCATACATAGCTACGTGGAGCTAAAAGCAGTTAAGGGTGAAAGCACAGTAAGCGCCTCAATATTTGGCCCCTATGACCTAAGAATTATTTTCATCAGAACTGCAAGTGTAGTACATAAATTTGAACCTAATAATGTGTAGAATACAGAATTATGTTTGTCTAATAAATCAAGTCAGTTATTTGCTGGGCTGCTATGAACTACATTATGAAAGTTCCATGAAAATCTAGGTTTTTCTGCTGAAATGGACCATTGCCTTTTCGACAGTTTTCGCTGATGTGATATGGACAGTTTGCATGAACTGTGACAAATTCAACTTTTGAGCCTTGTCTGCATTCACTAAAATAATCTAAATTTGTCACTAAACAAGGTATCCCTGGTTTATTTGTGACATATCAGACCTCCAAACATCAGTCCCCAGACTAATTTTAACATTTTTGTGGACGTAATGGACGGACATTTACACTTTTTAGCCTGGTGTCCAATGTATAAGTTAAATTCATCGTGTTTTTAATTTTTTCAGTTGCATATATAGGTAGAGAGAGATAGACATGCATTTCCATCTCAGTTGACGTGTAAGCTGGTGTTTAATTCAATTAAATCAGCAAAAAATCAGTTGTGGACGTAATGGACGGACATCGATTTTAGCCATTAAAGCTTCTTGTATCTTACAATCATCAGTGGTCATTGGAACTTTTTTGCTGAAATTCATTAAACCAATATCATATCTAGGCAAAAGCACCAAATTTGGCTAATTATTACATAAAAATTCCCTCCAGCCAGCCTTTTGAACTCCTGACTGTAAATTTGCAAAAATATGGTTACAAGCAGACCTTTCCTTTGGACGTCATGGCTGCCATAATCATCATATTGAAAAGTCAGTCAATGGTCCCTAAAGAAGGCCAGGGAGGTACAGTAAACAGATAATGTCACCGGCAGAATGTGAACTAAATATTAGGCTACAGCATTGCTGCAATAGATGGTGCTTCAGAAAAAGGGCCACTGGTTACATGCTAAAATTGACAAATTATACCCACTTTAAAGGTCTGCCCAGAGCATGGTTTTAATTGTATGTTCATGAAAAATGCCAAAATTTCTCAGATTTACTTGTTGATCAAGCTTAAATACTGCACTGTTTTTTCTTATGTCAGAAATTGGTTTCTAGGACCCTAAATTTACTTTTATCTGACCAAACGCAATTGAGGCCTTTACTGTGCTTTCACCCTTAAAGCACGGTTGGCCCTCTGGTGTGAAATTAGGTATGCTGATAAAAAAATGACTGGCCAACGCAATATTTAGAGATCGATCGAGCATGTCGGGAGGACTTTCCAAAGTTTGGATGGAGGAATTTGACATAAAATAACACTTGGCTCGGTAAATAGCAGTCTAATTACTATATACCGAGCCCGGCTCGGCGAATAGACAAGTTGCTATAGACCGGGCGGCTCGGTCTATAGCAAAAACATTGCTGTCGCCCGAGCCGGTCGGCTCGGCCTATAGAAGATTTATTGCTATTGGCCGAGCCGGGCTCGGTGAATATCCTCGGCCAAATAAACAAAAACACGCAAAAACATTGTCTCTATTGCTACTCTATCTACACGATCCATGATTATCTAAGTTTTTTGTTACTTTGTAGCAAATAGAAACAATTTGTTATGTTTCATATCACATTTTGCGATGTAGCTAAATGTATTCAAAGTAACAAGAAAACGTAACTAAATGAACAATGTAATTTCTAGAATAACGAAGATTGACGATATTCACTAAAACAATCAACTAAGTGATACTTTTCAAGTACCAAATGTAGCTAAAACTTACTAAATGTGTAAAACTTGATAAAAAGCAACAAAAAACTAAATGATCTTTAAAAATATCGGAAACAATGCTGGATAACAAAATGTATTATGTTAATTAATACAATTAAATTTAATTGCACTTTAAATCCAGTCTTTTAAGTGGCAGTTGGACATGGTGTTGTTTGATTTAGAAACAAATATTTTAGGACAATGCTTGCTCATATTAAATAATTACATCCAGGGCTTTGGGGTTGGGAGTCGTGGAGTCGTGGAGTCGTGAGGTTTTCTGGTGGAGTCAAGAGTCGAACAACCGGCATTTCTGTGAAATAAATAATTTCCTATTGGGGGAAAACTCCCAACCCCCCCCCCCCCAAATATCTTAATTGGTCGCCCCCTGAAGAATTTAAGTGCATGGATTGCACAGAATGAGTAATGTTTTTAATTAATTGAAAATTTTCACTCATTGTTAGGTGTTACTGTGAACCAATAAATTGTAGCATCCCAGCAGTGTTGTGGTTGAGGCCAGGACATCCAACGCATGATCCCGAGCCTCCGAGACCAAGACATTGACCCTCCGAGTCAGAGGCCAAGGTATTAGATATCAAGACTGAGGCGATATATTTACAGAAAAGTATCCTGTGAGACACTCGTATAGGATAGTAGGTCCCTTGGATAATATAATCTTATGTAGAATCTTGTTTAACTGTTCTAAAAAAATTGTACTTTTCTGCCTGGTCTGGGACATATATGCATCCTTGGCAGAGTCCAAGGCCGAGGATTGGAGATCTGAGGCAGATGCCTACAACTCATGGCTCCAAAGCCAGCCTTCAGATCTACAACTACACTCCAGTATTTTTTACTTTAAAAATGGTCTGTTATAAGAGGTGACCATTTAGTAATCGGAGGGCTTGGAGTTTTCCTTGGTGAGAAATCATTTATTTCATGGTAATTGAGGCAGCAATTATTTATTTATTAGCGCGAAGTCCCCAAAAAGCTCCAAAAAGTCATTCCTAAATCAAGCAACACCTTGTTAAGATATACCCCCACCAGTAATTATTCATTTGAAGACTACCCAGGAAGAATTATTTATTTCACCAAAATTGAGCAGAAATTATTTAATATCAAAAACAACTCCAAGCCTTGATATTAAATGGTCCCCCGGGCAGTTTCTGATCCCCTCCCACCCCAATGCAGGCTACGGCCCTGCTAGCCTAATAGGACAAAACTGCAGCATCCCCCTTGTAGGGCTGACCTACCCCCTTTGGTCAGTAACAAAAAATGTTAAAATTATTTATACTTGCCATTCCTTGGCTAAATTTCCAAACAGTGTGGATCCTTTTTTTTTTTCAATTTTTTCAATATATATAGTCTGCAAATTGGTGTCTATGAATCAGATCAGCAGAGCCATTGATCTCCAAACAATGGGCAGAACTGTTTTCCAGACCAGTTTTGTTCAATTATGCCACCAGGGGGGATTGTGGTGCCCTCTGCATTGCAGTATTTAGGGGGAGAACATTTCTGACCCAATTTCATTTGTTGTCATGAAGACTTGCAGTGGATCCCTGGATCAGTGAAAATCGATCAGAAGATAATGACTTTCAGGTACAATGTATTGAATGTAATGTGCATATGTGGATGTTGTGCAGTATATATATGTCAAGCATTGCAATGTAATGTAAAATCGGCCATGTCATAGCACTGGTCCTGCAGCCCTGCCCACTTGCTGGAGCAGGGAATGATCATCCTGGCCATGTGCGATGTGGCCAATGCCACACATGCTGCATTACGTCACGTCCACAGAGGAGAACCTAAAAGGCGTGATGAGGGCACGGGACGGGGCGTGACTGGCGGAACGAACTAAATGGCGTGACAACAAGACGTGACAGCTTTTGGTGGCATTAAAGGTTACAGATTTAGACAACTATTTGATGTACAGGAATGACAGACCACTTTTTGGAAAGCTTAGATCATTATCTATCGATTGGGATGTTTAAAAATACCAGTGGCAGTGTCTTTCCATGCATATATAACACTTTTTCTCTAAATTACATCAAAATCATATCACAAAAGTTAAAAAAATTGTGACACTTTAGAATCATATTTGACTAATTTCCCCTCTTTTGGAATTGATTAAACCGGGGATATTATCAGGTCTGAGGAGCACCATTTAATACCATTGCAAGGGGGAGGGGCTTGGAGGTTTTTTGAAATAAATTATTTCTTGCTCAGTTTTGGTGAAATGATTAAATTCCTTTTTGGACAGTCTTGAAATAAATAATTTCTGGTGGGGATATTTCTTAACAAGGTGTTGCTAAATGAATGAATATTAAAGAAACCAAATTCACATTCATTCTGCCATATCTTGCTCATTTTCATTTAGGCCTACATGGCCAGTTCCGGTAGACTGCAGACCGTATGATAGGCCTACACAAGACAGGGCGTGACGTGACAATTAACTTGTGCATGCTAAATCATAAAATACTTCCCTTGATGTGTTAAAGCATAATCTCTATGGTTGAAGCATAATCCTATCAATCATGATTTAGTTAATAGATAATTCAACCTAGCTTCCCTGACCTGAAGCTAAAAATTGTAAGTGTTAGCCACCTTCAGTCCAGAAATCTGCACCAAAATCTGATTTTTTACCGTCTTTCTAAGTCTTTGGAATGCCTTGGAATTAAATAAACTTTATAAGTTGCATTAGATAACATTCAGACCAGATGATGTCCCAAGTTTTATCAATGATACATTTGAGGAAACTGTTCAAATTTCATGTTAAAAGAATTCATTTTTGTGAGTCTGTTTGATGTAACTTTGTGAAAAATAGTCATATTTTCTTGTGATAAAGACTGAAGACTGAGAAATAAAGCTAAATAAGTCCACTCATAGAACTGGAAATTGTCTACGATTTCTGATTTGGGGTCTGCCGTTTCTGTGAACCTAATAGTTATGTCACAGTGCCCATTTCCAACTCCTGGAGTGCTGTCCCGTTTGCTTGTCACGCCATTCAGTTCGTTCTGCGTCCTGGTCACGCCTTTTAGGTATCCCCTGTCCACAGGCGCCCAGGATTGAGTCACAACTGTACCCAGAAGCCATTGCGCGGCAAGATGGCGTCACAAAAAGGCGGTATTAGCGATATGGTGTATTGAATTACAACAACAACAGCAACTAAATTCATTATTAAGAACGACATCATTCAGCCGTCGCAAAAAGTTCACTAAGTTCATCGTCGAATTCAGCTCTTGCCGGGTCACCTGGGATTATGTTGGCCTCCCAAGTGCATAAGTACAGGACGCAGGGATTGAAATTAGGATGAATTTGATGGGAGTCAAACGGACTCCTTAGTTTAAGATTTTGGGAGTCCGTCTGAAGATTTAGGAGTCCATTATTATAATCACAAATTTGATAAGGCAGATTTTTTTTTTTTTAGTTGATGTCTTAAAAATTTGTCTCTTTGTTTTTCAAAGAGTAGGCCTATCTACCTATTACATTTGCACTGATTTATATTTGATTGTTTAAGCTATAAAAATAACTTGGTTATAGAAAACAAGAATATGTTTTATTAAGATTCCCAATTATATCAGTCCAACCATGATCCGGAATTCCAGTGCCAAAAGTTTCAAAAATTGCCAAGAAAATAAATTGGAACACACAGATATAGAAAACTGAGCTTCTTAATGTAAAAGTGTCATTGGAGACTATGAAAGAGCTGTAGAATCAGTACCAAAGAAGTCCAATCAGCCCATCCCTTGTGTATCAAGATGAATCAGCCATTCACACTTCTACTTGCTGAAATGTGATGATTGCAATTCAGTTGATGGCATAAATGTACCTCAATCCTATTGAACACTGTAGAACCCAATTGGATTGGTAAGTGTTAATTGGATTGGAAAGTTGGATGACACTGGTGACTGAGTGGGCTGCATTAAAGGCTAATTGCCATTATTCAAGGCTCCAAATTCCCGTGAATTTGGCTGCATTCATAGTTTAGGAGTCTGTCATTCTAACCGTGTGAAACACAATAAAAACATAGCCAATAAGAACCAACGCAAACTGGAAGTATATTTTTTTCACTGTTTGGCACATCCATACCTGTACGAAGTACACATCCATGAGTTCTGCAAGCATGTAAGTGCCATTCATTTTTCACAGGCCAGCCCAAGGAAACATTTTTTTGGTCAATTTTGAACCTGGCACTGAGCTACAGCTAGGTAATTGCCATTTTTCACTTACGTAGACCTATAAATGCACGTAGATATATACAAATGTGTGCACTTTAGAACATTTTAAATGTACTTCATGGATATGTCATTGCTCCCAAGCTACAACAGCATGTTCTCTGCGAGTGCCCTACATACGTATAGGCCTACATGTATATTAGTGTTGAACGGATAGTGAAAATAGCCGGTTACCAGATACGAGGGCTGCGCGATATGTCTAAATGATATCGATATCACATGCCACGATATTGATATCGTTTAAAACACGATAATCACATTATCATTAATGACACTATTTTCAAAAATTGACAAGATACAACTCACTTTTTGGGCCGCCGAAAGCCATTTTGGCGGCAAAAACGGCCATTAAACCTCCGTAGAAGGTGGCGGAAGGTGCCAAAACAATAAATAAGAAACATTTCAACGTTTATTTGATGAAATTCCGACCAGAATTAACGAAATTAGCAAGATCGAAAATGATATCGAAATTGACAATTTAATCCCTAATATCTATATCGACCTATTTCCATATAGGAGCAGGATATTAAGAACCGGACAGTTAGCATACAAAGAGGTCAGATTTGCAGCATTCGTGCCAATTTCATGGTTGATTTACGTCTTTTTCTGGTAGCTGAGAGTTAACCATGTGTGGCAAGAGGACTGCATCCCTAATGTACATGCCCCAAGTGGATTTTAAATCCAACGGAGACCAGTGTGTACATGGAATCCAGCACACTTAGATAAAATGTTAGATGTTAAAAATCTTGATTCTAGAACTGGGACAACAGACACTAGCTTAAGTATTTCAGATGGATAGGCCCAAGATAGATATTTGTCGGATGATTCTTGGATATTACTGTCTGCAACAAGAATGCGTCCAGTATTATAATTTGCTTCAAATTTAGGCTTGAGGTTAGGGGTGCACTGTGTTATCATAGGCCTAGGTGCCCAAAAAATTTTTGGCTGGAGAGAATTCTCCAGCCTATTTAATAATGGGTTTTGGGGGTGTGGTCGATATTTGGAGGTGTGGCGCATAATGACAGGTATGCATTTTTGGCCATCATGCGTTGAGTTTGTGTTTGTGGTAATTGCTGGTTAGAAGCAATCTTAGTTGGCTAATTTGACAGCATTAGGCAAGGTGTAATGGGTTGACAGTTGTTCGGTTGAAACTGTGGCATTGCTAGAAAATTTTTAATTTTTGGGGGTGTGGCCATTTAGAGCCAATGAGATGAGGGACTTGGTGGGAGTGGCCATTTCAGCCAATAGGGAGACATGTAGTATGCAATGCCTGGGGGGGGGGGAGGACACATCCAGGGGAGGTACTTGCAGAAATTATTTTTTTTGCTATTTATATTTCTAGTCACCTCGGAGGGAGGTAATTAAAAAAATTTTAGATTTTTACAAGTCCCGAGGGGGGTCACCTTGGGGGGTACTCGCAAAAAAAACCCAGTTTTTTTCTGCTAGTTATATTGCTAGGCTTTGGTCACCTGGGGAGGTATTAAATTTTATATTCTATACAAGGCGAGGGGGGTCACATCCGGGGGGTACTTGCAGAAATTTTTATTTCTGCTACTTTGTATTTCTAGGCTGGGGTCACCTCAGAGGGAGGTAATTTTAAAATTTTAGATTTTACAAATCCCGAGGGGATTACCTCAGGGGGGTACTCGCAAAAAAAATAGTTTTTTTCTGCTAGTTATATTGCCAGGCTGGGGTCACCTCGGGGGAGGTATTAAATTTTATATTCTATGCTAGGCCTGAGGGGGAAGGACATTTCCGGGGAGGACTTGCAGAAATAATTTTTTTTGCTAGTTATATTTCTAGGCTAGGTGTCACCTTGGAGGGAGGTAATTAAAAAATTTCAGATTTTACAAATCCCGAGGGGGTCACCTCAGGGGGGGGGGGTAAACAGTGTCCATCCCTATTATTTTGAATTGCCCATTGTGACTTTATTATTTCACTTACAGTTCTGAAATTTGGAATAGGCATACAATCGCCAAAGGCTGGTTTTGAATCCATGTATTCTTGTTTGAAATAAATAATTTCTTGTTCAGTTTTGGTGAAATAAATAAATTGTTTCTACATGTTCTGGGCAGTCTTGAAATAAATAATTTCTGGTGGGGTTATTTCTTAACAAGTGATGCTTGATTTAGGAATGAATATTTGGGGACCAGCCGCTCAGTCCCGCTCCCGCCCACTCCCGGCCTGTCTGCTCCCGGTCCCATCCCGGCCCCATCAAATATTTAAATTTTAATCCCACTCCCGTCCCATCCCGTCATGTTGAATCTCACTCCCGTACCATCCCGTCACAAATTTGACATGGGACTCCCTTTCTCATCCCGGAGAAATGTCAGTCCTGTTTCAGTTCCGTACCATATAATGGTATCTTAAAGGCAAACACTCATCAAAATGACAGTTTCGTTCATTTTTAGCCTGGCTCGCCAGGCTAATTCAGGAGTAACTGTCTGAAGATATTGTCTGTCATGGCGATTGTTCAATAAATATAGCTTAAATATATCTGTTTTTGTGTTTTATTGGTTTGTTTGGGATGCTAGATGTATGGAAAGTTATTGAAATTTGCAATTAAAAAAAATCATTTTTTTTTTCAATTGCACTAATTTCTTTTTCAAATAGGGGGAACGGGGGCACATTGGGACGCTTTTAACGTCTACTAATTTTGGGATGCTAGATGTATGGAAAGTTATTGAAATTTGCAATTAAAAAAATTTTTTTTTTTTCAATTGCACTAATTTCTTCTTTTTTTTTCAAATAGGGGGAACGGGGGCACATTGGGACGATTTTAACGTCTACTAATTTTGCGCAATGCTGAAAGCACTGATGAACTCAGAAGTTTGCATGAATATCACCAATACTATTGAGCTTAAATGCAAGGCATAATAAACTAGACTGCACCTACCCTTTTGCAGCCAGAGAGTCGTAAAAATGACTGTCCCAATGTGCCCCGGCTAAAACAGCCGGGGCACATTGGGACATCAATTAAAAAATCATTTTAACACTCAAAGTGCAATAGATATCACATATAAGTAGTGCGTAAGATAATATACAGTGCATTAACACTTTGTAGTGCCAATAGTTCATATCTTTAAACAGTTTTTGTGGCCGAGGGACCTCGGGCCCCTTGTCGTCATCAATGGTTTCTCATGTCAACAAATGGCAACAGGAAGTGGAAATATTAAGTTGTTGTGGGGACAAAAACGTTTTATGGATGAAATGACACACCAAAGTGATGATCCCAAATGATAACATAACTGTTTAACATTCGCACTTTGAGAATCTATGCACCAGATCTGCACTAATTACACTACAATCAATGAAATACTTAAGTCCTACATCGAAACGTTGCTTACTTACCTGGCCAAAAACGATATCACGCGCATGTAACGCTATAGCAGAGGCAGGCGAGCGCACTGTAAAACCACAATGGCAAATCTGACAGTTTTCGCTGCAGTCACTTGGTGGTTTGTGGTCACAAATGGTGCAAAGTTTGGGTGACAAGATGTGATTAACTCTTTGTATATTCATACAGTTCTTTGTGTCAGTGTACATAACAGAGATTATCCTACGTCTTCACAGTTGCTTGGTAAGCATAAATCTTTTCTAATACACACAAATTAAAGAAAACATATGTCTTGTGATCAGGTATGTTATAGATGGCGCTGCATGTTCTTTCCCTGGTAGATCCTAGATCAGAGAGTATCCAGACCTAGGCAGATCCATGCACAATAGTAATAGTGCATTTTATCTTCATATAGCTCCACAGTTGGTACTCGAGGCTGTAAGGGGTAAAACTCAATTGCCCGAGGCCACGGCGCATGCATTGCATGCTATTTTAAACATTTAACATAAACTGTCCTGGGTGCGGACATCTGTGTAAGTAACACACAGTGCTTTGCAACAAATTTGTTCGCAGAGCATGGTAATCCACTATGCCTCTATTCCCTGTGGCCTGAATACCTGTTGTGTGCTGTCCCAGGTCATTCAGTTGCCTTGGACACTTAAATTCTGCCATATTAAGGGCCTCCCAATGTGCCCCAAATTCACTGTCCCAATGAGCCCCGATATGACTTTTACACCAAAATGCTAATTTCTTGGACACCAGTGAGTGTGTTTATCACAATAGCAATTCATAACTGTTCGTTACGATATATAAAATTCATACAAGCACTGAGAAAGCCTCATTGTTCATGGTTTGTTCACAGAATGGTTCGAATTGAACCCTTCCATATTTACTTTAGTGGTAGGAAAACAAACTTTTGCTCGCCATACTTCTGCATGTGGCTGTAATTTGTCTATAAAACCATGGAAACATCGGGATGTGAAATTACAAGATATGATGGCACTACCATATCCTATACCTTGCCAGGATCCAAGAAAACCCCACCGTCCCACTGTGCCCCGTGTCCCAATGTGCCCCCGTTCCCCTTAGAGGAGATCGGGAAACTTCTGTTTTTCAAATTTAAAATTTTTATGATTAAAAAAAAAAAAATTCTGAGATAAAAAAAAAATATATATTTTCAATTTCGCCATTTTTTTTTCCGAAGAGAAAATTTAACAACTTCAAGATTTGATGACGAAAACAAAATCTTGAAACTGCTACTACCCCTATTATCACTCATGACATGATTTAATGACAGCTAAATCCCATTTGAAAATTTGTCAGAATATGAACCAACACAATGCCTATCACCATTCCCTTACATCTCCTTCATGTTGAATGTCATCACAAATACCATCACATGTAAAAATGAGATGAAGCTGCTTAAAGAAAGCAAACTGATCTGTTCAATTTGGTTCTGCCCAGGGGGGGATCCAGAAAATTCCGGTGGGGGGTCTATCGGGCAATCGTATTGTGGAACGCATAGTTCGCGACATAACGCGACCGCACGATGATAAAATTAACATGTAAAAATAATAAAATTTTGGTCTGGTTGGGGGGGGGATGCATCCCCCCATCCCTCCCCCCTTAAAAAAATTAGTTTTAGCCACAGATCAAGAAAAATATATGAAATTGGGATTTCAGCAATCTTTTGTGTCCCTACTACATGTTCAGTCGTTCAGTCAGCTGATGAGTGACGTAGGATAGGGTGGGCTTCCCCCCCCTCTCCTCCAAATTTGTTCAGGGTGGGCTGCCCCCCCTCTCCTCCAATTTATTGAACAAATTTGAGGTGTGGACTCCTGCTATTTTGTCCACCTAATATTCCTGTGACTAACTGACAAGGTATTAAGAAACATGACTTGATATAATACTAGCTGTGAATTTGTACACATGGGATGAGCTCTTATTTGTACAAATGACAATAGCTGCAAAAAACATAGGCTGCGGCAGCATACCCTCAGCTATTCAGTAGGCTATTCTGAAGCCGGTGAAATCAATTGACATACTGGCGATAGATTATGACCCTCAGCTACAGCTTCACCAACCCAGTCATATTTAGATGTCCCTGTCTCCCTTTGTATGGCCCAAGTCTCCCACTTGATGGGGATAGCTGGGCCAAATTTTATACAATTTTCATATGGCTTTAGCTCATATGTTCATGAACATATAATTATATCAATGCCCCCTACAGATATATTCTTAACTATTTCTAGATGCAATCAACTTATCAAAATGATTCAAGCATGTTTGTATAATCATAATGGTCAGCTGGAGGTGCAAGAATGTGCTCAAGCTTCCTCACTCTGTCCATTTCTCTATTTTATGTGATGTTATATTGTATTTAATTTTGACAAATTCCCTTAGTATTCAACAGATTCAAGGCACTGAAAAGAGATGTTGCAATGAAATGAAAGGGTCGCCTCATTGCTATGACCTCCTCCTGTCCTAATTAGCCTACCAAGTGCATAAATACAGAAGGTAAAGTCCCAATCATCTGTCCATCCATGATTCTCTCATTTCTCTGGATGTATTAGATTACATGATTATAGATGATCAAACAATCAATCTATCAATTAATCTATCTATCTATCTATCTATCTATCTGTCTATCTGTCTATCTAACAACTAATCAATAGTGCAACATGAAAAGCTATAAGCTGGGATAAATTCACAGTGGATCTATCAGTCAAACAATTAATTAATCATTTATTCATTCAATCATTCCAATCAGTCAAGCAATCTTCGATCATTTAAACACCTTATCTAAAACACCTAATCTATCTATCTATCTATTTATCTATCTATCTATCTGTCTATCTGTCTATCTACCTTTCCTACCTTTATCATCTTGTCATAAATTATGAATAGAATAAAGGCCTGCCTAAAAACTGAAATAATAGATAGGTTGTCTATCTGTACAATCTATCTATTTCAGCTTTCCAATGGTGTATAGCATGATAGCCTCTGACGCCCGGCGTAAAAACGTGTCAGACATTGAAAATTTTATGTCACTTTTTGCACCTTTCAAACGTTTTAGGCTAGAGAATTAATGAAGTTCCTCATGAATGACCTTGAATAATTTTTCCATTATACCCTTGTGAGACCTTCATTCTGTCCTCAAAGGAAATTTGCCTGCCTCAAATGGTTTTTCCTAGAGAATTTTTTTAATTTCAAAATTGAAATGTACATTGCTCTGCTTCTACTCATTCAATTTTCATGAAATTAACTGCAAAAAATGCATAAAATTATGCCCTTAGCTGACATACAAGGGCATACAGCTCATAATAATAGTCAATTTTACAAAGATGATTTCACATTTGCAATTATAACACACTGATTAATGTTTTGAATCAGTTAAAACTCAAATTACATGTTGCATATTTTTTGCCCTATTTTGTGGTGTAATCATATCTTACCAGTCTTTTTTCCTTTGCCTTGAAAAAAAGGTTAAAAATAATTCTTAGATACAGCTTAGTCTGCTGTCGGGACCATTCTGCCTCACTGCCAGGTTTCACTTGCAAGCACCAGCATTACGCCATGCAAAGACCAGCACACTCAAACACGCCCATCAACAATAAGGTACAGGCTTAGGCCTATCATGACAGGGGAATGACACACAGTGAAGGGAAAGGAAAAAACGGAAATGTCCTGTATTCATGCACTGAAAAACCTTAATAGTATGAGCGGAGAGGCATACACAAAAATTATGGAAGTGAATTGAAAGGGGAGAATAAGCGGGCTAGGGTCAAACGGGGCCCGCGAGGGATTATCCGATATTGCCGTACGGCAGTATCAGTTATACTAGTTAAAATTCAGATTTATCCAACATTAAATATTTTTGGATATAAAATGAAATATTGAAATTCATAAAAATAAGGCTTAAATTTCTAAATAACCTTGTATTTAGTTGAATCAATTCTGCAAACATTATTTGATCACATTTAGTTTTTATGCAATATTATGAATAAAAGCTGGCTGACATTAATTTAATTTCTTTCCTTTAATTTACATCACTCAGGTTAGATTTGAGGAAAAGGGGGTTTTGAGATTTCTTGTCAAAATTTTAGAATGGTAAAGCTCCCTGAGTCAGAACTATGTGCGTAAAGCATATTTGTATATATATAATTTATCATATTTAACCGCATTAATTCTGAGGAAGAATGTGATGAAAAAATTTTACTGAGGGCACATTGTATGGCACTTTGAGTAACCAAGATCCAATGCTCGGGGCATAACCATCCACCTCATGGGACATATCCAACATCCCCAAGTTACTAGGGACAAAAAAAGCAGAGGATTTCCATATGTGGTTAAAGGATACTCTGTCCCTTTCTGATGAAAATGCAGGTGCATTTCGGTGTCCTCACTTTTACCGTGGTAATGATTCCTGATATATTTCTCTGCCTCCAATACCGATCTTCACATTTTTCAGGCAGCCCAAATAACATAATCTATGTTACCCCTGCCCAAGTTTTTCACACATTTCCAGTACATTTTCTGATATAGCCCTTCTGTTCCTATCACTCCCTTATAGTATTTTTCCGAGGGTGGGTGGTTATGCCCCACGTTGGGCAGGGCCGGATTATCCATAGGGCACAGTGGGCCTCACATGGCAAGGGGGCCTCACAAAGTTTTGAAAAGGAGGATCACAGGTCAAGGGCAAGGGCACTCCATGCTTTTACAGAGACATAGAATATCGAACGGTCTACATTGGCCTTGGAGGCCCCCCCCCATCCTTTTGTGCTCTCTCCAGGGGTGTCGATTAACGGTCGCCCGATCGCCCGAGGCGAGTGGATTTTGGTCAGGACGAGTTGTTTTAATCCCCCTACTCGTCCGATGGGCGAGTGAAGATCAAAGAGATCAGAAGATAAGACTATGAGCTGCGTGTGCAGCCAACCGTGACCTGTGGATTCCCCTGATTGCTTGCCAATTAGGGACCTATAACTAGATTTTTTTTTAGTAACATACTTCTTATTTGTCATCTTCTTGCTGTGGAAACATTACCATTGTTCATATTTTGCAAAATTAAGTTGATTTGATACCAAACACTAATATCAGGGCCAGCTTTAATTTGCAGAAGAACTTCAGAAATTCTCTCCAATGGAATCTAGCAACCAATTATTTGGCAATCTGCCAAATATTGAATTCTCAGTGATAGGGCTACTATCATGATTGTTTTTCATGCTTGCATTATTATAATGACAAAATTCTAGATTAGTATGGTTATACAGTACTGTGCAAAAGTTTTGAGCCACCCCAACGTTTTTTTAGGCTTCATAAAGCTTTTATAAGCAAATGCATTTACTGATTATGCTGTGAGGGTCTTTGGACAATAGCTGAATTCATATGGGTATTCTAAGGAAGGGAAAAACAGGGAGAAGCTGGTCATACATGCTCAAAGACACACAAACTGGACAGAAAGTAAGTAGCCAAATGTCCTTCGAAGTTTGTAGTGATGGATCAAAACTGGATATCTTTAGTTCGAATCGACATAAGTATGTGAAGGCCCAGAGAGAGACACAATAGGGAATGGGAAACAATGCAGAAATGTGGGGGATGTCAAAATGTGGGGGATCTCAAGACTTTTTTAATGGCAAAAAGAAACTTTAGGCCACCAGGTCCAAACCAGAATCATCAGTCTTTTTTTCTGTGATTTTTGGAGCTCAGAATTATATACATACTCATTTCAGCGAGAATTCTCTTTTACTTGCAATTTCTTGGTCATTGTGATGCACCGCGATTCAGGGCGAGTAAATTTTATTCAGGACTAGTAGATTTTGGTAGCTACTAGTCCTGTGGGCGATCACCAAAAAATGCTTAATCGACACCCCTGCTCTCCTTCAAAAAACAAATTGACTGTCAATTTTTGAAGACATTATATTTAGAAGTAATCATTCCCTGGTTGAAAAGGATCAGATGCCATTTAAATTTTAACTTTTCCTGCATGTAGGGCCAGCGTTTATTGCTAATAACAAAACAAAAAACAGCAGCCTCTGAGGGCCCCTCCCCTGCTAATTTCTTCCATCTTTTTCACATGGGCCTCTGAGGCCCCCTCCCCTGCTCATTTCTTTCATCTCTGCTCGTTGATATTTCAAATCACTGATAGATTTTAACAAAATGTATGATAGATTTGTGGATGCTATATGGTTTCGTTGAATAAAACTCAAGAACTCATATTTCATTCAAATTTTGCCTGTTATCTTATTTTGTCGTGCAGATGGGAATGACAAGTTTCCAGGCATTTCTAGTAATTAGATGTGCGTAATTCCATGTTATTTCAATAAATTTCAGGAAATTTTTCCGCTTGACCCCCTTAGATTCGTCTCAAACATTTCTCAAACTAGCCTTTCGTAGTGTAATAGATGTATGAATAGTTTCAGCTCAATATCTTGAACAGTTTAGTTTAGAAATATTTTCAAAACAGACTGTTTTTATGGCTTTTTGTCATATGAAAGTCGCTTTTCAAAAGTTAATATTTGGCATTTCATGAAAGATACGACCTTGATTGTTTCCAGACATGATATTTGGGGTCCAGGAAGTGGCTTTGAATACCTTTAAGGGGTATCTCTCATCTTTATTTTGTCTCTGCAGGCATTCCAAAAGGCTCTTCCATTTGTCGTAAATTATTGATGCAACTTTTTCAATTAGCTACAACTCTAGAACTGCATTATCTACAAACTTTTTATCTTGACTTTTTAATATACTGTAGCAGTAAACGACTAAACCTAGTATGGTAAGGACTGGTCATATGAATTAATAGTTCTGGTAACAAAGTTCATCAAATTTAGGAAAAAATGCTATTTCACAGATTATCAAGCTAAAACGCCAAAATATGATGCCATTTACCAATGTGAAACCAATGCCCTTTTCAAGTGTTTATTAATGCTCATATTTCTTTGCAAACAATACTGGCATTTATTACTTTTGTATGCATGTAACAGTATCCGAATGGTCTCAATGGCTTCAGCCCCCGCAGGTCTCGGGCCTCCTCGTGGCGGTGGGTGGTAACACTAAGGTGAAGACCTCTATCCTTAGTGGCCAACATGAGACAGTGCGCATGCACGGTGTGTCCCCTACCTTACAGGGGAATATCAATGAATATGTCATTTACCATGATTCCAAACCGGATCGTACGTCAACCGGGTTACCAAGGTGCGCGTCCCTCAGCGGGAAACCAGGCTCAGATCGAAAAATTTGCGACTGGACTACCAAGATTACCACGGATAAGTACATCCTCGGATGACTTGAATGACCCTGACCGCCCCTCACACATGTCAAAAGATGAAAATTGCCTTGTGATAAACGGACTTGAGAAATCGCTAGTTGACCTATCAGCAATTGCTGTGTACGAAATTGTTGCAGACATTTGTGACAACACCGTAGCAGATAAAATACAGCGTCAATTCAATGGAACATTTCTCATTCACCCAAAGAATGACACACAAAAAGAGAAACTGACACTTGTCAAAGAAATAGCGCATACACAAGTCTCCATTGAGCCTTTCCAAAAACCAGGCAAAGGCATTATCTTCTCGAAAGAGAGCAAGACATGCTCAGATTCTCAACTGTCGAAGTGGTTCCACAAACATGGCATTACCCAATTCAAACGTTTGTCCCAACGAAATGGCTATGAATCCATAAAACTGACATTCAAAAACAACAATGTACCCAAGAAAGTACCTGTAGCTTTTGAAAAGTGCAGAGTTTGCCCACTCTTTCCCCGACCAAAACGCTGTTTCAATTGCCAATTGTATGGACATATCAGCACAACATGTAGACGGTTCACAATTTGTGCCAATTGTGGTGATCGAGATCACACTCACACGAGAGGCTTTAGGCCCCCGCATTGTGTCAATTGCCGAGGGGACCACCCTGCGTTTAGCCACAACTGTGAAGTCTTCAAGAGAGAAAAAGAAATTGTACAATTTCAGATTGACACAGGATGTTCGTTTCCTGAAGCCAAGCGCATAGTTCAACAGGACATGGACAAAACTGACCAAGACGCAGATTACCCAAGACCAGTTTTACATTCATCACCACGGAGAAGGATTCAACTTTTTGAGAACCTTTTCAAGGATATGTTTGGGACAATGCCTTCACCAGACCGACCAAAGACGGCAGAAACTGTGAAATATCCTGACTCTGACTTATGCATACCACCCAGTAAAAAGATTCAACAAAGTCAACCATCCTCTCCTTGTGCTCCACGGACAAAAATGTCACCACAACAACCGAAGAAGAAAGCAACGGCTTCTGAGTACAAGAAACCATCCAAAATAACAAATCGAGACAGCTCAACAGACCAACCATTTCCTTGCACAGACAAGAGAAACATGACAAGCAACAAAAAAACGCCTGTCACATCTCACAGACTTAACAAATCAAGAACCTTGACACAAACCAAGTATGTCTCTAAATAGCCCACTCAGGTGCTGATGAGACGTAAAAAACCAACTCACTCACTCACTCTCAATGGCTTCACATAGAGCCAGCGGGGTTTACGTGCTTGCACAGTATTTTTTCTTATGCTGTTTTTCGATTGCCGTCATTTATACCAATAGGTAAACAGATGAAAAAGAAAAAAAGACTACATTCACCTACAGTTCAGTAAAGGTTCATTTAAACTATTCCAATTGACTGAATTCTCCTTAAAAATATTGTTGCCAACATGATCTGAGACAATGTGTCATCATGGCCAGAATCTGCCAAAATTGTGCAAGTTTTAAACTTTCGGTTCCTGTACCTGACCAATTTCAATCATACAGGCCCTAAGATAGTCTCTTAGCCCTCAGAGTAAGCACGAAGTGTCACATGTGTCCTTTTATTTTTCTGATTAATAATCTGAAGTTGTAGTTTTAGAATGACTATCAGCAGTTTCACTGCTGGAGATCTCAGAAATGAAGTTCTGGTTAGGCCTACACCGTTTATAACTCAAACATTTCTCAAACTAGCCTTTCGTAGTGTAATAGATGTATGAATAGTTTCAGCTCAATATCTTGAACAGTTTAGTTTAGAAATATTTTCAAAACAGACTGTTTTTATGGCTTTTTGTCATATGAAAGTCGCTTTTCAAAAGTTAATATTTGGCATTTCATGAAAGATACGACCTTGATTGTTTCCAGACATGATATTTGGGGTCCATGAAGTGGCTTTGAATACCTTTAAGGGGTATCTCTCATCTTTATTTTGTCTCTGCAGGCATTCCAAAAGGCTCTTCCATTTGTCGTAAATTATTGATGCAACTTTTTCAATTAGCTACAACTCTAGAACTGCATTATCTACAAACTTTTTATCTTGACTTTTTAATATACTGTAGCAGTAAACGACTAAACGTAGTATGGTAAGGACTGGTCATATGAATTAATAGTTCTGGTAACAAAGTTCATCAAATTTAGGAAAAAATGCTATTTCACAGATTATCAAGCTAAAACGCCAAAATATGATGCCATTTACCAATGTGAAACCAATGCCCTTTTCAAGTGTTTATTAATGCTCATTTTTCTTTGCAAACAATACTGGCATTTATTACTTTTGTATGCATGTAACAGTATCCGAATGGTCTCAATGGCTTCAGCCCCCGCAGGTCTCGGGCCTCCTCGTGGCGGTGGGTGGTAACACTAAGGTGAAGACCTCTATCCTTAGTGGCCAACATGAGACAGTGCGCATGCACGGTGTGTCCCCTACCTTACAGGGGAATATCAATGAATATGTCATTTACCATGATTCCAAACCGGATCGTACGTCAACCGGGTTACCAAGGTGCGCGTCCCTCAGCGGGAAACCAGGCTCAGATCGAAAAATTTGCGACTGGACTACCAAGATTACCACGGATAAGTACATCCTCGGATGACTTGAATGACCCTGACCGCCCCTCACACATGTCAAAAGATGAAAATTGCCTTGTGATAAACGGACTTGAGAAATCGCTAGTTGACCTATCAGCAATTGCTGTGTACGAAATTGTTGCAGACATTTGTGACAACACCGTAGCAGATAAAATACAGCGTCAATTCAATGGAACATTTCTCATTCACCCAAAGAATGACACACAAAAAGAGAAACTGACACTTGTCAAAGAAATAGCGCATACACAAGTCTCCATTGAGCCTTTCCAAAAACCAGGCAAAGGCATTATCTTCTCGAAAGAGAGCAAGACATGCTCAGATTCTCAACTGTCGAAGTGGTTCCACAAACATGGCATTACCCAATTCAAACGTTTGTCCCAACGAAATGGCTATGAATCCATAAAACTGACATTCAAAAACAACAATGTACCCAAGAAAGTACCTGTAGCTTTTGAAAAGTGCAGAGTTTGCCCACTCTTTCCCCGACCAAAACGCTGTTTCAATTGCCAATTGTATGGACATATCAGCACAACATGTAGACGGTTCACAATTTGTGCCAATTGTGGTGATCGAGATCACACTCACACGAGAGGCTTTAGGCCCCCGCATTGTGTCAATTGCCGAGGGGACCACCCTGCGTTTAGCCACAACTGTGAAGTCTTCAAGAGAGAAAAAGAAATTGTACAATTTCAGATTGACACAGGATGTTCGTTTCCTGAAGCCAAGCGCATAGTTCAACAGGACATGGACAAAACTGACCAAGACGCAGATTACCCAAGACCAGTTTTACATTCATCACCACGGAGAAGGATTCAACTTTTTGAGAACCTTTTCAAGGATATGTTTGGGACAATGCCTTCACCAGACCGACCAAAGACGGCAGAAACTGTGAAATATCCTGACTCTGACTTATGCATACCACCCAGTAAAAAGATTCAACAAAGTCAACCATCCTCTCCTTGTGCTCCACGGACAAAACTGTCACCACAACAACCAAAGAAGAAAGAAACGGCTTCTGAGTACAAGAAACCATCCAAAATAACAAATCGAGACAGCTCAACAGACCAACCATTTCCTTGCACAGACAAGAGAAACATGACAAGCAACAAAAAAACGCCTGTCACATCTCACAGACTTAACAAATCAAGAACCTTGACACAAACCAAGTATGTCTCTAAATAGCCCACTCAGGTGCTGATGAGACGTAAAAAACCAACTCACTCACTCACTCTCAATGGCTTCACATAGAACCAGCGGGGTTTACGTGCTTGCACAGTATTTTTTCTTATGCTGTTTTTCGATTGCCGTCATTTATACCAATAGGTAAACAGATGAAAAAGAAAAAAAGACTACATTCACCTACAGTTCAGTAAAGGTTCATTTAAACTATTCCAATTGACTGAATTCTCCTTAAAAATATTGTTGCCAACATGATCTGAGACAATGTGTCATCATGGCAATAATCTACCAGAATTGTGCAAGTTTTAAACTTTCGGTTCCTGTACCTGACCAATTTCAATCATACAGGCCCTAAGATAGTCTCTGAGCACTCAGAGTAAGCACGAAGTGTCACATGTGTCCTTTTATTTTTCTGATTAATAATCTGAAGTTGTAGTTTTAGAATGACTATCAGCAGTTTCACTGCTGGAGATCTCAGAAATGAAGTTCTGGTTAGGCCTACACCGTTTATAAAGATTATTTCCTGAAATCTACTTTCAAATTTTCGGTCAATTTAAACTTTACAATGGGGATGGAAGGTGGGGGCCTCAGTGTTTCATTGTGCCCAGGGCCTCCCAGACCCTAGATCCGGCCCTGACATTGGGGTAAAACCACTAAAACCCCTTTTATCACTCATGACGTAATTTAATGACAGTTAAATCCCATATGAAAATTAGTATATATATGAACCAACACAATGCCTATCACCAGTCCCTTGCATCTCCTTTATGTTAAATATCATCAAACATACCGTCACATGTAAAAATAAGATGAAATCGCTTAAATCTAAACAAACTGAGCTGGTAGTTTGATCCGGCCATTTGCCTGAACGCCATTCCATTAAAAAGGTGTCTGACAGAAGTTAAATCGCCTCCACTAACAATTTTTTCACTTAGTGGCACCAGCTCCCTGGAACCTCTGGTGGGAGGTTATGCCCCACTCTCCCCATAAAGGTCATCTATTTGTTTATTCATTACCCAGTCCTGTGTAACTTGCTCAGTTTCTTCCAACAGGAGTCGCTTTTGCTTGTGCCAAAATCATCAACTAATATAATTTTTTTCATGGGTTTATTTTGGAAGAAATTCAAAAGGATCACTGTCGTGTTTCTGCAAATGGTACATTCGAAGCTCTCAACTTATAAAAAACTGCACTCTTGTGTGCCTTTAATTGATTAAAAATTATATTCTGAACATAATACAGTTGCTCATTCTGACACATTGGCTTAGTAATGTTGTCTAATCACATTTGTACTTTGCAATTCGACCGCTGAGCGCAAAAAGGGACTTAGTGCCATTGAAATATAATGGCACTAAGTCCCTTTTTGCGCCGAGCAGTCGAATTTATTGAAGCTGATTTGTCAAATGACTAACTAGTCAACTTAATAAGTGAAACAGTTTACTAAATAAGTGAAAATACTAAATTAGAGAAATGACTTAATAAGTGGAATGACTACAATGTAAATTAGTGAAATGACTTACAAAATCACTCATTTTGAGTTTAGACTTGCTATTAATTAGTAAGAGACAATTTCAGTGTTAATGTGGCTTGCTACTCATGCGAAGTGGTCGTCAGCGCACATTGACGCGCAGCCAGGCAGGCCCTATATATGGTAACGTCACCACTCAGCTGACACAGCTTCAAGATCTTTTTTTAATACTAGGAATTTCATGCGGCAGCCGCTTCGTTTGCAATTTGCTCCACTTCTATTGGGGTTAGAGACTCCTCGTTTGGAGCATTAGATGCGCTATGAAGAGGTCTACATTCAGCGCCGAGTTTCAGTTTGATACCTATAATAGAAGGTTTTTACAGGCGATTTCAAGCAAGCAGGTCTAATTTCTAAAAAATGACTTTGTGATACAAATAAATTTGTATATCAATTTCAAGTGTGGTAGGAAGGTTTGTCTGTATCATTATATTGTTCCCCACTATTTGTGGAAGTTAAAGACAAAGAAATAGAAAATCCTATCTCGTCAATTTTTTTAGAACTGGTTTATAAAAAAAGTTAAAATTTTCAAAATCAAAACTTTTGTTCCAAGCCCCTTGGAAAGTCCTGTAAATTAAATATATATCCATGAAATTGTCTTTACCTTTTCCATAAGATTGTCTTCTTTAATTCCATGCTTCATTGCGTGATATTGGATGCATTACCACTGAATGGCAGGGCTAACTTCACAGTAAAAAAATTAAGAAAAAAATTCAATTTTTCAAGTTTGCGTGAACCAACTTTTTTGTACATAACCTCAAATATTTTGACAAAAGGGCTGGTAGCAACCACTTCCCTTTACATATCCTTGCTATAAACTATATTTTGGATCATTTTAGACCACTTTTAAGAAATCCTATCTTGGAAAGTTCACGAGTATCGAGCCACCTTAAAACGATTTTGATTATTTGAACTTACAAAGGATTATCTCTGAGTTCAGATTATCATTTAAGTATTTGCCAGTTGTAAAACAAGGTAATTAAATAATGATGTAAACTTTATAAAGGTAAAATAATATTAACTTTATATAAATGCTTTGTGTCTAATTAATGCTCAGACAATAGTACCCCTATATACCCTCAATCGTAGGTTCACCGTGATCGTCAGTTCTCCGTGATTATGCAGTTTCCTGCTAGGAGGCACCACTGGTCTTCTTTATTTAGCTCCAAAACCTAGCGGGAATTCAGGTAACTAAATTGGGTTCTTTTGTTTTTGCCTGCAGCATGCTGCCTGGCTGGAGGGCAGCCCGAGCAGGTGCTCACGGTGAACTGACTATTCACGGTTGATTGATGATGCAGGGTATGCAATGCATCATTGCTCACAATAATACAATAGGGGCCTGTGTTTGAATCTTCTTACTAATAACTTACAGTGTTCGTGATTTTTCTCAAATGCTACTCTAGGCATCCACTTCAAACTTTTCTTGTATCTTTCAAATCACTTTGGGCAGCCGCAGCTGCATTTTCAGCCATATTGGACAGCTTAAAGTATCATTTTGAAACCAATTTCTACTTTCGGCTGTCCAGCCCATTCCCCTTCCCGCCATTTTTTTACTTCAGGTAACTTTGCCAATTTTTCCGAAGTGCCTATGGCTCCCTTCTATCTGGAGGGTATTGTAATAATTCGGTACCGATGTTCAATTAATAACACGGTCAAATGTGTCATAGGCACTATTACGGCCTACTGGTAAATAGCACTTGACTTATAAATGCAAATTGTACTTAGGTCTAAATTACTGCCTTTCTGCCTTGATTGTTTTGTAATTGCACCTTGCCCAGCCATTCACAAGTCACACCTTTTATACCAAATTAATCTACTGACAGACCAATTCATTGATTGCCTAGCACTGCTTATAGAAGGCTCTCAAACCAAAGTTCATAATTTTTTTAGTATTACAATAAGTATTTCACAACTTTTTACCCTTGGCCATGTTCACATGGCCTGGGTATTGCAGAGGCCAGTGTCGTCCGTCTGTCTGTCTGTCTGTCTGTCTGTCTAGCTGTCTGTCTGTCTGTCCGTCCGTCTGTCTGTCCGCCATCCTTGTGTACAAGATAACTCCATTTGTATTGATCATTAGGATCGAAAATTAACAGGGATTTTGTATGATAGCAAGACCTTGAATGAGTTCTGACATGAGTGACCTTGACCTACTTCTGCAGCTAAAAACAGGGACCAAAAGTAGGGTCTTACTGACGCTACTGACGTCAGGATAGGTACATAAATTAAGCTGTACTGACATCAGTATATCAAAATTTTGTGTCATTCCTGACTGTCAGTTCAGATCATAAAAATGGTTCATCCTGACGTCTACTGTCACCATATTTGCAATGGTTTCTAGGGTCAGGAAGACAGTCATTGGCCAAAGATACTGATAGCAAAAATTTGGTCTTACTGACACTGCTGATGTCAGGAGGGATTCTTTTATTGACCTGTACTGACGTCAGGATAGCAATATTTTGTATTCTTCCTGACTGTCAGACAGACCATAAAAATTGGTCACCCTGACCTCTACTGTCACCATATTTGCAATGGTTTCTAGGGTCAGGAAGACAGTCATTGGCCAAAGATACTGAGAGCAAGAATTAGGTCTTACTGGCACTGCTGATGTCATCAAGGATAGTTTTTCCCCATCATCCTGACATCAGAACATGTCATAATATCATGTTCAGCTGACATCCACAGCCAACTGGAGCCCTGTCAGTAAGAGTCTAAAAATGCCCCACTTCTGACAGTCAGCAAGGATAGATTATTCCACCATCCTGACGTCAGCAACAAACAAAAATTATGACCTTTCTGACGTCAGTAGTGTCAGTAAGGACCCAAAAAAGGTCCCTGTTTTTATATGCACTTCTGTGACCTTGGCTGCCATATTTGTGAAAAACTTGAGTACAAGATAACTCCATTTGTATTTATCCTAGAATCACACAATTAACAGGGAATGTGTATCATAGCAAGACCTTGAATGTGTTTTGACAGGAATGACCTTGACCTACTTCTGTGACCTCGGTGGCCATATTTGTGATAAAAAGCTTGTGTACATGATAACTCCATTTGTATTAATCCTTGGAACACAAAATTGACAGGGATTGTGTATCATAGCAAGACCTTGAATGAGTTTCGACAGAAGTGACCTTGACCTACTACTGTGACCTTGGCGGCCATATTTGTGAAAAGCTTGTGCACAAAATAACTCCCTTTGTATTGATCCTAAGATCACGCAATTTACAGGGATTGTGTATCATAGCAACACCTTGAATGAGCATGACAGGAGTGACCTTGACCTACGTCTGGCTGTGACCTTGGCGGCCAACTGTGCCCTTGATATTTTGCATAGAGTGATGACATTTGCTACCTGTATTGGCCTGTGGGTATTGATAACAATAATTACAACAGTTCAGACCTCAATACTTCACACCATGTTGTTTACCTTCCTTAACCTTTTATAGAATTGTATCCACTGTTTGATTATTCTGTTTTCATGTTTTGCTTAATGGCATTTTAAAAATTTGTTTCAGTTAACATCTCTGGTGTCTGGTAAAGTGGTCATCCAGCTGTGCTGATCAGTGAAGAAGTACTTCTTTGCCACTTGGATTTGAGCATCTACATAACCCGTGCTGTCTGGGCTTCTACAGTCTGCTGTCTGTAAACCTCTTCATCTTCACTTTGGAGTTGGCTGTGCTCCCTGTGAACTATAAACAGCCTTAGTGCCTTGGAGTGTGCTGGCTCCTTGGCTTTAATTGACAGCAATTACTTGATCTTCCGCTGGAGTGCCTGGCTCCTTTGGTCGTAAATACAGGTGTACATTGATCTTCCGCTTGAGTACCTGGCTCTTTCGGTCGTAAAAACAGGTGTGCATTGATCTTCCCCTGGAGTACCTGGCTCCTTTGGTCGTAAAAACAGGTGTACATTGATCTTCCGCTTGAGTACCTGGCTCTTTCGGTCGTAAAAACAGGTGTGCATTGATCTTCCCCTGGAGTACCTGGCTCCTTTGGTCGTAAAAACAGGTGTACATTGATCTTCCCCTGGAGTGCATGGCTCCTTTGGTCGTAAATACATGTGTACTGGAATAATTACGAGAATAGTTACGAGAAAAATTACGAGAAAATTGCTAGAAAAAATTACAAGAACACTAACTTGATCTTCCTCTTGACTTGCCCGGCTCACTGGGTAAAATTACATGGAAAAGATTACAAACAAAATTACATAAGAACTTTCAAGTAAATTGTGAGAACACTTCCCTGCTGTTTGTGTAGAATTCATCTGCTTAGCGATGCGAGGTAAAAAACGGAAATCTGCAAGAACAATAAGGGAAATGCGGAAAGAAAAAAGAGAGCAAAATGAAGAAGATCCTAATATTGATGTCCCATACAAAAACCACTCAGAGGAAAATGATGAAACGAAATCGGTACCGCCAAGTAAGAGATTGAAAATTCAATCTGACGAAGTGACATTAGACCCACGTAGCAGTAGCGATGAGAACTATGAATTGCCATCTCAAATGAATTGTAGCAGTGATGAAGACTATGAATCAAATAGCATGAAAAGGAAAATTAATGATAGACGAACTACCCGTTCTAGGTATAGAATTGATCGCAAGTACCACAATGATAAAAGGAAACAGTCGTCAGACAAATACAAAGAGGATTCTAATTACAGAGCTGATGTTCAACAGCATTCCAAAGACAAGTATAAACTTGATGACGAGTTCAGGGCCAATGTGCAACAACATTCCAAAGACAAGTATAAACTTGATGACGAGTTCAGGGCCAATGTTCAACAGCATTCCAAAGACAAGTATAGATCTGATGAAGATTTCAGAACCAATGTTCGAGAACAAAGTTGCCATAAATATGAAACCAATGAACAACACAGAGCTAATGTCAAAGCCAGAGCAACTGCTCAATATGAAAAGAAACAAGTTGATAGAACCCATCTAGAAAATGTTGCTCATGAATTTTCGACTGGCTGCCTTGAAGGTCCTGAAAATGTCTGTTGTTCATGTCATAGGCTTGAATTCTCATACCAGGTTACAAAGTGCCATCCAGAAAACTACAATCAAGTTTTGGCTGAAAAGTGTATCACAATTTCAAATCTTCACAAGTGCTCAGATGACTGTTCCCAACCTTGTCTTAGCAAAGATGAAGCAAATGGTGATTATGTAATTTGTGCAACATGCAATAGACACTTGAAACAAGGAAATATGCCACCACAGTGTGCAGCCAATAATCTCCAGATGTGTGCCGTTCCTGAGGAATTTGTTGATCTGAATACGCTTGAAGAACAGTTGATTTCACTGTCGATTCCTTTCATGAAAATTGTACCTCTGCCAAAAGGTCAGCAACCTGGCATTAAAGGACCTGTAATCTGTGTAAGATGTGACCCAAAACAAACAACAAAGTCATTACCCAGACCATTGTCAGAATCCCAAATTCTAGCAATCAAGCTAAAGCGTAAATTGGAATACCGTGGCCATGCTCAGTTCAAAATGGTACATCTCAAGAAAATTGAAAATGCTTTAAGGAAGTTGAAAGAAATTAACCCTCTATATGCTGATGTTGAACTCGACCCTACATGGGCAGATGAAAGTGAAACAGACCTAGACAACATTCTTGATGAACACCCAGTAGACCTCACAACAAATGACGACAATGTTAATAAGAACACCAGTGAAACAGAAGAAGATACTTCTAATGAATTAGGTGGACTTGGACATGACACTTGCCTGGAGCCTCTCGATATACGAGCTGAAGCAATGCAGGAGTTACAAAATCGAATTATTTCTATTGCACCTGCTGAAGGTAACAAACCTCACTCGTTACTGGACACACCAAATGATGAAATGAAAGCATTTCCAACTTTATTTCCACATGGTATAAATGGTTTGGATGAAGAAAGAGAAGTGAAATTATCCAGGGCAAAATACTTTGCAGCTAGATTACTTGGAAATGATTTAAGATTTGCAAAGAACTCAAATTACATCTTTTATGCTCAAGCGCAAGTAGAATTAGAGAAACTTCTGTCTGGTATTTCTATTCAAACCCGTAAAGGCACTAAGACACACAGTGGAAACAAAATAACAGCATCAATGTTGTCAGACACAGACACACTTATGAAGCTAATGAATTCGGATCATGTATTTGGTTACATGGATTCTATGCGAGGTAGTCCTCAATACTGGAAGAAAACTATGAATGATCTTTTTGCCATGATACGACAATTAGGAATTCCGACATGGTTTTGCACATTCACTGCTGCTGAATTGTCACGCTGGCCAGAAATTGTTGAGGTAATTGCACGCCAAAATGGGCAAGAGGTTGATTTCAACTTGTTAGATTTCAAAGAGAAATGTGAAATCCTTAGAAGCAATCCTGTCACAGCTGTCCGTATGTTCTATCACAGAGTGAATCTTCTTATGCGTCTGTTGAAAAGTCCTTCGAATCCAATCGGAAAGATTACTGATTACTTTTACAGAGTCGAATTTCAACAAAGAGGGGCCCCACACATTCATTGTTTGTTTTGGATCGAAGATGCTCCGCAAATAGATGTCAATCCAGATTCAGAAGTGATATCATTTATCAACAGGTACATTGGCGTTAGTAATGTTGATGAAACAGATGAACTGCATGAGATTATAAAAGCAGTCCAAACACACAGTAAATCACATACCAAGTCATGCAAGAAAGGCTCAAAAGAATGCAGGTTTAATTTTCCAAAGCCAATAATGGAAGAAACAACAATTGTGAGACCGAAAGAAAGCACTAACAATCCATCACAGAAAAATGAATCTGAGAAGTCATGGAATAAATCACTTGCAGAAGTATACCTCAAAAATCTCTCAGAGGTTCTTAGTGGAGATGTTTCAGGCCTTACAACTCAAGAAATACTGAATGCTGCAGGCTTTGAAAACCATGCAGACTTGGTCAGTGCTTTGGCATCACTTACAAAAAAGACTACTATCTACTTGAAAAGAAATGCAGATGACGTATGGATAAATCCATATCCCAAGTCAATCCTTTCTACCTGGAATGCTAACAGTGACATTCAGTTCATTACTGATCCTTATTCCTGTGTTATGTACATTCTTAGCTACATCAGCAAGTCCGAACATGAGTTAGGTGAACTCTTGAGAGAAGCAAAACTTGAACTAGCAACCGAATCACCAAGTGATGACTTGAAAACACAAATGAAAAAGCTCGGCTTTGTATATTTCGAAAACCGTGAGGTATCAGTACAGGAAGCAGTAGTGAGAACAATTGGAGGTCTGCCATTGAAGCAGTCATCTCGCAATACCATGTTCATACCAACTGATGAAAATCAAGTTCGCCTTTCAAAGCCCCTTATTCACATTATGAATGAAGCAAAAACTGATGGTGATAGTGACGATATTTGGGTAACATGCCTCTATGACAAATACAAAGCCAGACCATTGACATGTGAATTTGACAAAATGTGTCAAGCAGAATTTGCGTCATACTACAGATTTGCTTCAAAATCTGAGGGAGAAGCTGCAGTTGCTAAAAAAAATCCAAATGCACATGCTTTGCAACATGACTTGGGATACATAATCAAACGTACCAGAGCACCACCTGCAGTTATCCGTTTCCCCAAGCATTCTCCGACCAAAGAACCTGAAAAGCACTACTTGTCACTGCTGAAACTGTTCTTACCACACCGAGTAGAGGAAGCACTGAAGCCGACTGGTTTTGAAACTTTCGAGGAATTCTGTGAGACAGGTCACATCAGACTGATACCTTCAGAAGAGCTTGAATCTGTGATTTCCATAATCAACACAAACAAAGCCAAATTTGACAAAATCAGTGATCATTTGCAAGAAGCATGGCAACAACTACAGCAAAATGGACGAATGGAAGATGCCTGGGCACAAATTGGGCCGAATTCTGAACAAGAACGTCTTGAAAATGGTGATGATGTGCTCAATGATGATGTTGAAATTGGACCAAATGAAATGCCCGACTTAGATGACAATCAAGACGAATCTACTCCAAACTCTCTCTGTTCTTATGAATTATTAGGAGATTCTACTCGAGGATTACTGCAAACAATGAATGCCAAACAGAGACAAGTCTTTTACTATGTACGGGAATGGTGCGTCCAAGTTGCTCAAGGTTCAAAACCAAAACCAATACATTTGTTTACAAATGGTGGAGCTGGTGTTGGCAAATCACACCTAATCAAGTGTATATACAATGAAGCGAGTAAAATACTGAGAAATGGAGAAAGTCCACTTGACACTACTGTTTTGCTTACTGCCCCAACTGGAACAGCTGCTTGTAATTTGGGAGGAGCACACACTCTGCATTCAGCCTTCAAAATACCACCGAAACTGCCACTTCGATATGAACCACTCACAAATGACACTGTTAACACACTTATGGCAACACTTGGAAACCTCAAACTACTCATTATTGATGAAATATCAATGGTAGATCGCAAGGTTCTTTCCTATGTTCATGGACGTCTGAGACAGGTGAAACAAGTGAGATCAACTGACAAAGAGGCTTGGTTTGGAAATGTTAGTGTGATAGCAGTCGGTGACTTTTATCAATTACCACCTGTCAAAGCAAAGAGTCTGATGAAACCAGACAGGAGTCAAGGAACTGATATTTGGCATGATCTCTTTTACATGGTTGAATTGAATGAAATTATGCGACAGAAAGATGACCAGTTCTTCGCTGAACTGCTTAATTCAATCAGAATCCACCCAAAAGATGAGCCATTAGCACAAGCACATGAGGAAGCTTTGAAAAGCAGATGTAATCGAGAAGATGTGCCTGAAGATGCCCTTCATGTATTTGCAACAAACAGCAAAGTTCTCAAGCACAACACAGCCATGATAAAGAAAACCTGCTCAGACATAGTTGATGTACTTGCCACTGACTATGAAAAGGAACCAGGTACTGGAAAAATCAAGAGACTGGACCATCACGTAAAGGGATCAAATGATGATCTATTAGACAAATTACAATTAGCCAAGGGAGCACGTGTTATGTTGACAAGAAATATGGATGTGTCAAAAGGTCTTGTGAATGGGGCTTTTGGAATTGTTATGGACTTACATGTCTCATCAGAAGACAGTACTAAGTATGTGTCAGTCAAATTTGATAGAGATGGTCAGGTTCACAACATACACTTGCACGAACAAGTCATGTCAAATAGAAAAGCAACTACACGCCGACAATTTCCATTGAAACTTGCATGGTCTTGCACTATACACAAAACTCAAGGAATGACTGTTGACAAATGTGTTGTAGACATGGCTGGGATATTTGCTGCCGGACAAGCATATGTTGCATTGAGCAGAGTAACAAGCATGAATGGTCTATACATCAGGAATTACGATGCAACCAGAATCTTTCGCTCTGAAGATGTCCATGAACACTTGGAAACAATGAATACCCCACCAGACTTTAAAGAACAACTGGCTCATAAAGATGTCATGCTAACTGTACTCCATCACAATGTGCAAGGCTTGCATTCGAAACTTCCAGACATCAAGAATCATACGGAACTCCATTCAGATGTACTGATGTTTAATGAGACTTGGCTGAAGAAACAGTATTCAGATGACCACATACACCTAGATGGATATGTACCTTACAGGCAAGATCGGTCAGTTAGAGACAAGGGTGGAGTCATGATGTATGTGCGGAATACGCATGCAGCAAAGAGACTGGAAACAAATGTCAATGGAATTGAGCATGTTGCATTAGCAGTAATAACACCAAGTGGTGATGAATACTTGCTCATCAGTGTTTACAGATCACAACAGATTTCCATTCCAAAGTTCCGAACATTGTTGCAGAGTCTCCTCAACTTTGTGGCTACTACTGGTTTTGACAATATTGTAATTGCTGGAGATTTCAATGAAAATTTGCTCAGTGAACCTTCACATAGTATTCATGATATCTTCACACGTGAATACGGATACACACAACATGTTCAAGCACCTACAAGACAAGAATCACTGATTGATGCTGTCTACACAAAGACTGCAAAGAAGGTTGAAGCTAATGTCATACCTACATATTACTCAGACCATGATGCTGTGCAAACTGAAATATTCTTACAAACTGAGGCTGAAGCTTCTCAGACACTCATTACAAATTCTCATAAAGACATAGACAAATCAGCGAAACTAAATGTTCAAGAGCAGAACAAAACTGCACATGTTGACCACAAAGTTGCAAGATCCAAAAAAAAGGTGCAACCTATCAAATCACCACCAACTAATGAGAAAAAACCTGTGAAGCCAAAAAAAATGCAAAGTATGCCACAACAAGCCGCGAACACATTCCCATCTTCTTCACACAGACCATCAACGACTCCAACAATTTCCGCTTCAAACAGACAACCCAGAAATATTCCAGCTGGATTATGCAACTTTGGAAACACTTGCTTTCTTAACAGTGTGTTACAAATGTTATTCGCTATCTCTGAGCTTCAACCTCTGTTTGATATCAATCACCCAGTGACCAGGACACTTACTCAACTGAAAGAACAGCTGTACTCAAGTCGTGATTCTGTAAAGCCACATTCACTGTTCAATCTTAACTTTTTCCCAAGAGAATGGATCAAAGGTCAACAGCAAGATGCACATGAATACCTCACATGGTTACTTACTCAAATCCATTCAATGCATATATTTGGACGCCAAGTAAATGCTGTACAGGGTCAAAATAATCCAAGAACTTGGGAGGAATACAGAAATTCGAATGTGTCACCAGTTACTGAACTACTTGATAGTCATCTTGTCACAGATCAAATCTGCGAACAATGCGATCATGTTACGACTCTTCATGATTTCAACCGATATGTTGCAGTGTTCCTTCACAGTTCTGATCTTATCTTTGAAGAATCTACACGACAGAGTGACTTCCCTTGCACACATTGTGGAGCACAACGCACAAAACGTGAAGAATTAATGTCACATTGCCCTCCTATTTTGATAGTACTCCTCATGAGATTCAATGGACGTGAAGATGAAAAGAATTCTAAGAACATCAAACTGAAAAGACATCTTAAGACCAAGAATGGGACGGATTATGATTTAACTGCTGTTGTCAATCACATTGGCAATTCAAAAAAAGAGGGACATTACACAGCTTGCATCAGAATACCTCCAGGCATTCGATGGTACAAATGTAATGATCAAAGTGTAAAAGAAACAAGACTGCCATATACGTGTCCAGATGCGTACATGCTTGTATATAGGAAGGTGCTGTAGACAATGACACTCATGTTGCAATGGAATTTAACTCGCTCTCATTTTACATTTATTATTACAAATAGGAATGTGAAGTACATGACTTTGGAATATCAAGAAGCAGTTGTGTTGCACTTTCCTCTGGTTTTACAACAGGCAAGAACATTAAACTTGTTAAAATGTGCATGGGCAACTACATGGACCATTACATACACGACCTACATAGACAATTGCATGGTCAATATACATGGACAATTTACATAGATCATTTACATAAATTATTTACATAAATTATTTACATGGACAATTTACATAGAAAATTTACATAGATCATTTACATAGATCATTCACAGAGGCAGGTACATGGACAATTTACATAGACAGTTTACACAGACAAGTTACAGGGATAATTTACATGGACAAATGACATGGACAAATTGAGTTGACGTTAATGATTAATATTTGACCACAGTTATATGCATACCTATGTAAACATGCACATGCAAAAGGATATGTAGGGGAGAGTGGGGCATAACCACCCCCAGGGGCATAACCACCCCCAGGGGCATAACCACCCACCCAGTGGTTCCAGGTGATTGGTTCCACATAGTGAAAATATTGTTAGTGCAGGTGATTTTACTTGTGAAAGACAACTTTTTTAAAGAAGGGGGTGCAAGCAAAAGGCAGAACCAAACTGACCAGCTCAGTTTGTTTAGTTTTTTAGCTTTTTTAAGCCGCTTCATCTTATTTTTACATGTGACTTTATTTGTGATGGCATTCTATATAAAGGAGATGTAAGGTATCGGTGATAGGCATGTGTTGGTTCATATTCTGACTAATTTTTAAAATGGATTTAATTGTCATTAAATCATGTCATGAGTGATAATAGGGGTAGTGGCTGTTTTACTCCAATATGGGGCATAACCACCCACCCCTGGAAAAAATACAGTAGGGGGGTGACAGAAAAAGGAGGGGGGTTTTCAAAAATGTACTGTAAATGTGTCAGAAACTTGGGAAGGGTTAGCATAGATTATGTCATTTGGGTTGTCTTGAAAAACCAACAGATTGGTATTGGCGGGAGCGTCCCGGAGAGAAATATCTCAGAAGTCATTATCATAGCAAAAGTCAGGACACTGATAGGGTTTGATACTTTCCAAGTCAAGAGCACCTGCATTTTCATCAGAAAGGGATATAGTATCCTTCCACCAGATATGGAAATCCTCCAGTTATTTTTGTTGCTGGTACCTTTGGGGAGGGGTTATGCCCAATGGGTGGGTGGTTATGCCCCGAGCATGGGGCATAACCACCCACCTTGTACCAAAAAATATTTCATATCTCCTGTGCTATAAGGGAGAGTCATTTGATGCTGCAGGTAGGGGATATGAAAGTACTCTAAGAGTGTGTGATACTGCCAATTGGAGTTCTCAATTGTGTTGGTCATTATCATCCTGTGAGACATTTTGTCTTAGGGGGGTGGTTATGCCCCACTCTCCCGTACACAAACATGTGCAAGTACACTACGACTGAGGGAGACCATTTAATGTCTGGGGAGGGGCTGGAGTTTTTTTAAAAATAAATATTTCTTGCTCAGTTTTGGTAAAATAGATAAATTCTTTTTGAGCAGTCTTCCAATAAATAATTTCTGCCAGTGATATTTCTTAATAAGGTGTTGTTTGAGATAGGAATGAATATTCGGGGACTTCATGCACTTACAATAAACAAATACTGTTGCCATCACCGTGAAACAAATAATTTCCTCATGAGGAAAACTCCATGCCCCCTGAAATTAAATGGTCACCCCCTTAACATCTCAGGAAGACTTGAAGCAACAAGGGCTGCACAAGCTGCTTTAAATCTTACTGGGTCAGGTTGGTCCATTCCGTCACTGCGGAATTCGTGTCAGCTGACATTTCCCCAGTGAAGGGAGAGGAATCAAGGCTGAGGAATCAGTAATGATGCAAGCCTGATGGGTCAAAGCCCTGTGAGCTTGAGGTTTGCTGGACTCAGAACTTCAGAAGCTAAACAGATCTTATGGAACTGGAAATGTGTTCTGAGCATTTTTACCTTCAGCGAATGAAGTTGGTTGAAGGTATTGTATTGACATGGGTAAAAAGTGCTGACGGGCACTGGGTGGTCTGTCGTGGGTGGTCTGTCGTGCATGCATCATTTAATGTAGTAGTCCTTTCTGATTGTCTGTTTGATAGGTTAATCAACTTTCCAAATGTTGAGATTAATCTAGAAATATAAGAATAACAATTTTCTTCGGGGTTTCTGACTGACAGCTACTACTTATACCTTGTACATGCATGAAACTGCATCATACTATGTGTAAATTAGTATAGTTAGGCTTTTGTATGACTTTCAATGCACTAGTAGGCAGACTGTCAGATGGTACAACTGTTGGTGTTCAGATAATTTCAGCCCAAGTCTCTTAATATTAAGTACACATATATGGAATTGGGTACGCAAATTATTTTCATGGCGAAGTTGTCTTTTAAAGGTGTTGCTCGCTGCAGGTTTGCTGCCATGCAGCCTATGTTTAAGGGTCTTGTGGTCCTCGAAAAATGCTGTTAAACATTTTTTCAGCTTGTCTGTTTTCTTTGAAAACGAAGAGCTATTGTCATCAAGTGACTGCGTTGTCGTCATCATTGTCCCTGTTAGGTTTGTGTAAATGTTCAACTGTGAGCTTAGGTTTGGGTAAGTGTTCATCTGTGAGCTTAGTATTTCACTTACAGCTATATATATATAAATTTGGTACAAAAAGGGGTCTATTGGTCTTGAATAGGAACATGTAGAGAAATTCATGATGGCCACTATGATGGTCTTAATAAAATGGCCACCATTCTTGGAACTGTTTGGCGTAACCTTAGTATTTCAATAAAATTTGGTACACATTCATTTCTCATGGCTGCCAGTACAGGTCAAGCCTATGCAGCTGTCAATACCAACATGCTCATCTTCCCGTTATCTTCACATCTCTCTAACTTTGTTGTGCGTCGTTGTTCTCTTCCCCTGCTCTCTCAACCATCTCTAAACTTCACATAATTGTTGGAAACAACATTTTCGCTTAAAATAAGCTGTTATTACTTAAAACCCTGTGATTGCTTTAAAATCTGCCTTCATTTGAAAAATTTTCCTTCAATAAATCAACACACAATAGTGTTATGTTCAATCTACTGTCTGTATAGTAATCATCAAATTTACTTCTAGGCCTATATAATTATATCTTTATAAACTGCTTCCATAGGTGTAGAAACCAGGTCATGGGTGGGAGTAATAAGATCTGAAATCTTAGACTACTTGGGAAGCTTGCAATTAATTACATTTAATTTAATGATTACACCCTACTCTAAAAACAATCATCACCCTAGCACTGGGCATCAATGATATTCTGTAATAAACTCAACATTCACAATTTCTTAATAGATTGTGTACAAACGGAAGCGACCTCATGGACTCCCAAATCCATCTTCACATTGTGTTGATCAAAACAAATAAAATGGCAGGAAATGGCCTGCTCATTCTGCAGTCCCGTTGCAACTTTGTAGGCCTTCAAAAAATATTTTACTATTACATTTGTCAATATGCACCACTTATATTGACTAAAAAATGTCACATTTCGCATAAGAGCATTTACAAATACATAGATGGATGGATGATTCGGTTTTACATCCTGTATTTATGCACTTGGTAGGATAATTAGGACGGCATGATGTGGCAATGAGATGAAGGAAGATTGAAACAGCCATCAAACGCAGGCCCAGTTGACCCGGCAAGAGCTGGATTCGAACCCTGGACCCAGCAATTGGCAGTCTAGAACACAACCACTGGACCAAACCTCCCCCTTATACACAGATAGATAGATCGATAGATGACTTCTATTATACTCCTGCCCCACTGCAAACCCAACCTAAATCCCACATTATCTCCACGGGGGTTCTGGTGTTAATAATTTCACCAAAAGCAGATTACCAAAGGTCCACAACTGGCTTTCCCCCCCCCCCCCCAGGGCCTAGGCAAATTCCATCGAAGGATATTTTTACCTTCAGCGAACAAAGTTCGAAGAAGGTATTGTAATCACTTGGGTAAAAATGCTGTCCGGGCGGGCGGGCGGGCGGTCGGGCGGCGGGCGGATAGATCGTTTCCGGCCCAGCACTCAGCCTCTATTGAATGTACGTGGATGAAATTTGATACACATCTAGCCTGTGTGGTCTAGTTGTGCCTTTTGATGGTCTGATGAATAGATCTTAAACACTTTTTGAAATAATTAACAAAATATAAAAATTATTTTTTTTCGTTTCCGGGCCAAGGCTCGGTCATTATTGCATGTGCATGAATGAAATTTGGTACACATGTGGCCTGTGTGGTCTAGTTGTGCCTTTTGATGGTCTGATGAATAGATCTTAAATACTTTTTGAAATAATTAACAAAATATAAAAATTTTATCGGTCATTATTGCATGTGCATGGATGAAATTTGGTACACATGTGGCCTATATGGTCTAGTTGTGCCTCTTGATGGTCTCATTGACAGATATTCTATACTTTTTGAAAAAATGAGAAAAAATATAAAAACATACTTTTTTTTGTTATTTGGGCTAAGACTCGGTCACTATTGCATGTACATGGATATAAAATTTGCAACACATATGGTCAATATGGTCCAGTTGTGCCTTTTGAAAGATCTGATGGAAAATATTAGATACTTTTTGAAATATTGAAAAAAATAATAAAAATTTAACAACATCCGGTCACTATTCCATGTATATGGATGAAGTTTGGTACACATGTGGCTTATATGGTCTATTTGTGCCTTTTCATGGTCTGACAAATGGCTATTCTATAGTGTAATATTGAGAAAAAATATTTAAAATAATTTTTTTTAATCCGAGCCAAAACTTGCCCACAATTGCATAATATACAGTAATGCAATTTTCTAAACAAGTCGCCTACACAATGTAGCAGTGCTTTTTGATGCATATAACACTTTATGAATCATTGGAAAAACTTCAGAAAATTACAACAGAGTAATATTTTTTGGTTTTCAACCGACACCTCATAACCTATACTTTGTACATGCATGAAACTATACCATAATATGCGTAAATTAGTCTAATAAGGCCTTTTCCTGATTTTAAAAATCTTAACAAGCAGATGGGAAGATGGCAGGGCAGCGGGCAAATAGAGATAATTGAAGGCCACTACTCGACCACGATTGCATACCTATAAGCAATTTCGTAAACACACCAATTTTATGATATTATTGTAATCTTCTAAAGGTGTTATTCGCTGAAGGTTTGCTGCTGCGCAGCCTATGTTTAGTATTGCCATATGCAATAACTTGTGGTTTAAAATTTGTTGTTGTAGATGTATAGCCATGTATTGAGGGTGCCTGGAGAGCGCCAACATGTTAAAGTTCACTCAAATTCCATCTAAATACACAACTGCGTCTGCTCACATGTTATCTGTGGTGTGGAAAACAGACCTTTAAGAATGAAATGCTGAAGGTACCAGTGACAGTAATCTGTCAACTGTAGTGTGGAAAACAGACTTTTAAGAATGAAATTTTGTAGGCAGTAGTGACAAACCACAACAAACCACATGTGTTCTAGAGGGTTAAAATTATGTTTGAAGTATCCTTCATTGGAATATGCTTGGGAGGTGGGATAAAGGGAAAGTTGCAAACTATTGGTAATCTGCCTTTGATTTCACATGAACAACAGATGAGCGTTAAAACCGCTTGCGGTTCTGGTTATACTGAGTCCTCTGGTATCCGCTGTGAAAGTCCCAGAGTTCAAAAATTTTGAAGTGTTATGGTCGGACATTTCCAGAAGAATAGCTAAAATGTCTGAGGGAATGTCCAAAATTTGATTTTCTTCTTGTTTGTGAATTCCCGACAAAGGAGGCTTGTGATTTCATGCTTATGCAAATGTAGCAATTATGTTACCATAATGTTTGGAAATCCCAGTGAGTCTCTCTGCCTGTGATTTCATGTTTAGATTTACCATAATTATAACACTGCCTGTCATTTCATTTGTATTCTAGTATGCACTGTATGATGTATTGTTAGAAAACCCAGTGAGTGCTTTGTATTTGTGTGAATGTCTCCACCTTGAATAACAAATGGTGCATTGAGCAGGCTGGGGTACTGGGGTAATTTTTCTATTTTTAACTACAAGTAACCCCGCAGCTAGAGTTTAGATTACAGTTACAGATAAGGAAGATAGAAATTTGAAAGTAACAACATAGGTAGATAAATTTACATAAGGGGGACTGTTCCACAACATTTCATATTTTGAGTGATAGATCACAAAAGAACTGACAAGAGCAATTTTACTGACTTCATGCAGAGTCTTTTTTGTCATTGATTTGCCTGTGCAATGCTTAAAGAAATCTTTGAGTCTTTTCTCATTGTCTTTAGTAATGTGTCCACGGGAACCAATTTCCACTGGGTAGTACTTCACTTGGATGTTGCTAGCTTGGATGTCATTAATTTATTGCTGGTATCTCTCCACTTTGATTTGATCCGTGCTGTTAATGTTATTTTTAGTTGCAATGAGCTAAAGTTGACTTGACTCGATGTCTCTGCCTGCGATATCTTCTCTGGAAATGCCTTCATGCTTTGTATTTTGGCATAATGTTGAGTTTCTGCCTGTGATCTCATCTTTAGAAATGGCAGTTAGACTCTACTTTTTGATTTAATTATTATACTGGTATGTTGTTGTTTTTTTGACGTACCAACAATGTTTGGAATTCCCAGTGATTGTCTCTTCTGCGATTCCATCTCTGGAAATGTCTTCATGCTTTGTGTTTTGGCTGAATGGTGTATGTCTGCCTGTGATCTCATCTTTAGCTCATTGCAACTAATTACCTTCGGTATATAATAAAGTTGACTTGACTCGATATCTCTGCCTGCGATTTCATCTCGGGAAATGCCTTCATGCTTTGTATTTTGGCACAATGTTGAGTTTCTGCCTGTGATCTCATCTTTAGAAATGGCAGTTAGTCTCTACTTTTTGATTTTATTATTATACTTGTATGTCATGAACATAGCATCAATGTTTGGAATTCCAAGTGATTGTCTCTGCCTGTGATTTCATCTCGGGAAATGCCTTCATGCTTTGTATTTTGGCACAATGTTGAGTTTCTGCCTGTGATCTCATCTTTAGAAATGGCAGTTAGACTCTACTTTTTGATTTTATTATTAAACTGGTATGTCTTGAACGTAGCATCAATGTTTTGAATTCCCAGTGATTGTCCCTTCCTGCGATTTCGTCTCTGGAGTGAGTGAGTGAGTGAATTTGTGTTTTACGCCCCATCAGCACCAGTGTGGGCTATTTAGAGGCAAGATTTCGTCTCTGGAAATGCCCTCATGCTTTGTGTTTTGGCTCAATGGTGAGTGTCTGCCTGTGATCTCATCTTTAGCTCATTACAACTAATTACCTTCGGGATATAATAAAGTTGACTTGACTCAATGTCTCTGCCTGCGATTTCATCTCTGGAAATGCCTTCATGCTTTGTATTTTGGCACAATGTTGAGTTTCTGCCTGTGATCTCATCTTTAGAAATGGCAGTTAGTCTCTACTTTTTTATTTTATTATTATACTTGTATGTCATGAACATAGCATCAATGTTTGGAATTCCAAGTGATTGTCTCTTCCTGCAATTTCATCTCTGGAAATGTCTTCATGCTTTGTGTTTTGGCTCAATGGTGTGTGTCTGCCTGTGATCTCATCTTTAGCTCATTGCAACTAATTACCTTCGGTATATAATAAAGTTGACTTGACTCGATATCTCTGCCTGCGATTTCATCTCGGGAAATGCCTTCATGCTTTGTATTTTGGCACAATGTTGAGTGTCTGCCTGTGATCTCATCTTTAGAAATGGCAGCTAGACTCTACTTTTTGATTGTATTATTAAACTGGTATGTCTTGAACGTAGCATCAATGTTTGGAATTCCCAGTGATTGTCCCTTCCTGCGATTTCGTCTCTGGAGTGAGTGAGTGAATTTGTGTTTTACGCCCCATCAGCACCAGTGTGGGCTATTTAGAGGCAAGATTTCATCTCTGGAAATGTCTTCATGCTTTGTGTTTTGGCTCAATGGTGAGTGTCTGCCTGTGATCTCATCTTTAGCTCATTACAACTAATTACCTTCGGGATATAATAAAGTTGACTTGACTCAATGTCTCTGCCTGCGATTTCATCTCTGGAAATGCCTTCATGCTTTGAATTTTGGCATAATGTTGAGTGTCTGCCTGTGATCTTATCTTAAGAAATTGCAGTTAGACTCTACTTTTTGATTTAATTATTATACTGGTTGGTCTTGAACGTAGCATCAATGTTTGAAATTCCCAGTGATTGTCTATGCCTGCGATTTTGTCTCTGGAAATGCCCTCATGCTTTGTGTTTTGGCTCAATGGTGTGTGTCTGCCTGTCATCTCATTTGTAGCTCATTGCAACTAACTACCTTCGGTATATAATAAAGTTGACTTGACTCCATGTCTCTTCCTGCGATTTCATCTCTGGAAATGCCTTCATGCTTTGTATTTTGGCATAATGTTGAGTTTCTGCCTGTGATCTCATCTTTAGCTCATTGCAACTAATTACCTTCGGTATATAATAAAGTTGACTTGACTCGATATCTCTGCCTGCGATTTCATCTCGGGAAATGCCTTCATGCTTTGTATTTTGGCACAATGTTGAGTTTCTGCCTGTGATCTCATCTTTAGAAATGGCAGTTAGTCTCTACTTTTTGATTTTATTATTATACTTGTATGTCATGAACATAGCATCAATGTTTGGAATTCCAAGTGATTGTCTCTTCCTGCAATTTCTTCTCTGGAAATGTCTTCATGCTTTGTGTTTTGGCTCAATGGTGTGTGTCTGCCTGTGATCTCATCTTTAGCTCATTGCAACTAATTACCTTCGGTATATAATAAAGTTGACTTGACTCGATATCTCTGCCTGCGATTTCATCTCGGGAAATGCCTTCATGCTTTGTATTTTGGCACAATGTTGAGTGTCTGCCTGTGATCTCATCTTTAGAAATGGCAGCTAGACTCTACTTTTTGATTTTATTATTAAACTGGCATGTCTTGAACGTAGCATCAATGTTTGGAATTCCCAGTGATTGTCTCTTCCTGCGATTTCGTCTCTGGAAATGTCTTCATGCTTTGTGTTTTGGCTCAATGGTGTGTGTCTGCCTGTGATCTCATCTTTAGCTCATTGCAACTAATAACCTTCGGTATATAATAAAGTTGACTTGACTCGATGTCTCTGCCTGCGATTTCTTTTAATTATTATACTGGTATGTTTTTTTTTGACGTACCAACAATGTTTGGAATTCCTGGTGATTATCTCTTCCTGCGATTCCATCACTGGAAATGCCCATATGCTTTGTGTGTATTTTGGCTTTGTCTCTGCCTATCATTTCATGTCTTGATATGCAAGTGAGATTTCAAGTTTAGAAGTGGCATTGAGACTCTGTGATTTCATTATTATATATGTGTGCCATGCATGTTGCCACAATGTTATGAATTCCCAGGAAGTGTAGCTTGGTTGTCTTTTCAGTTTTATCATTTTAATTTGTTTCAAGATGATACACCAGTGGCACATCTATGCTACTAAAAAATGAAAGAAAGAACCCGTTGTGTGACTAGTAAAAGAATGATCTAATTAGTGGAAGCCTACTCAATCCTGTAATCTTTATGGGACTGTACCATCCATCTCCTTCATTTCTTTTTTTTTGTTCCTCAACAGAGGAATAAACTTTCGAACTTTCGAGAAGACTTTCCCAGTCTAACCTAAGACATTGAAGGAGAGATGGGACCCATAGGGACAAAAAATTATATTGTATTGCAATTGCTTAGTCATGTACTGCAATGCATACACTTGGTTAATTTTCCACAATGATCCAACTCTAACCAGCCATAGAACGGTGCTCATGGGTAGACATCCCAGCCCATGACACATCAGTTGTATCCAGCGTCCTGTGCCGGGGCAACTGAAAGACTCTGGACATCCCTGAATTAATACAGCGGTCACCAACACTGGACAATGCTATGGCATTGGAACCATGGGCAATGCTCCCCTTGTCTCTTCCCATGGGCGCCGTACTGCTGCCCTGAGCTGTATCATTGTGGAAGGTTCACCACAAATTCCGTGCCTGCATTGTGGTACATGACTGATAGTATATACAATTCAATTGCATTTAATATTGTCTGTCTTGCATGTACATATACATGTGCTGGTACATGTGCAAAGTGCAAGTATAATGGCAAGTCCAAGTACATGTCCATTTCATGTCCATTTCCATGTCCTAGGTCTTTTCAGTGTTTTCCTGCTTCCCTTTGTTACCACTAATTTTTATGATAGGTGAAGTTTTGTTACCGCATTGCGGTTACCCGATTTCTAGTTAAACTTCACCTATACCATAGGTGAAGTTTCTTATTTTCGTAAATATTCTTATTATTATTATTTTTCTTTCCGAAAAATGTTCTCGAAAAATTTTCAAATAATTTGTGTACATAGTCCTATGTGACCTAATTAAATTGTCCAATGTAACCCTATACCTCTGACCTATTTTTCAAGGTCATTGACCCCTTTGAAATAAATTTTTTCTATATTTCAATTGACCATTACTCATATATTAACTGATCAATTATAATTTCCTAATAAACTATATATAATAGACTTATACTAAATAAACTGACCTAATTTTCAAAAGTATAGGTCAAGGTCGAGGTCATCCAGGTCAATTTTTACTCTCAGAGGTTTGCGCGCCTGATCTCTATATAAGCAACTTCGAAAATTGCAGAATTTAAGCCAATTGTTACAGTAAATGACTAATCCATGGCAAGCGATCATTTTTATGATGATATCATGCTTAGTTATTTAATTATGGAATTTTTAGTGTCAACCGCGTCGTCAAAACTGGTGACCTTGATTACTTGACACTGAAATATCGATTTTAGGCCAATAAAATGTATTGTGAACCCCCCCAAATATGCCCATAAAACCTCCATAGCCACCTTCAAATTTGACCTTAACCTCATTTTTCAAGGTCATTTGACCTGTTTAATGTTCAAATCACTCGATTTTCAAAAATTCCAACAATTATGTTATTTCCAGCATATTGGGTTCATAATTTAAAGTATAATAGCCAGGAGCTATATTGTTGGAACCCTAAAATCGGAATTGATTTATCTCTTCATGCTGATTTATAGAAAAATTCCAAATATGGCATACCGCGCGACATGAAAAATTAGCCTATTTTTGCCAATTAGAGAGGTAAATATTGATCCTACATAGCTCAAATAATGAAATGACCCCCCCTAAGTCATACACCCCGAATCTGTAGAAATTATAGATTTTGACCTTGAAAGGTATTTTCAAGGTCAAAATCAAGGTCAAATATTTGACAAAATTGGATATTTGAGATATTTAATTTTTTTTAAGTGGGAAATAATGAAGGGATTTTTACAGTCTTTTCATAGGTCAGTCCTACAATACCCTAGAAGAAATGTGTAAAGTTTTAAGTCCATCGGATTGACCTACATTGCACAATAAATGTCACAAGGTCAAAAAATTACTGCAAAATTGACCCTCTCATTTTCCAATTTCACACTTGTACCCAAATTTGATGGTCTGTATCTCCGGTTCTAATTAAGCTACAGAAAAACTGAAAGCATATTCAGAAAGTCCAAATTCTCCTCTAGTATTCATTTACTATACATTTTAACGTATCTCTGCTAGTTAAAAAGATCGCCGGACCCTGAAAAATATATGTTTTCGGTCAAGATTTCACCAATTTACATTTTTTTGACAAAGAAGTCAGTCTTCAAAAAATTTGATAATATTTCGAGATATAGTCCTAACATATTTACAGTATTTTGTGCTATTTTAAGTCTCTCCTTCAAACCGTTTACCTTTGGGAGCAATTTGGAGTTCAAAACTTGATATTTTCAGAGTCAATTTTTCGGTGAAATTTCATATCTTTACCATTACTTCAATCAACTCTATCTCGGGTTCTAATAAAGTCATATGAATGATACAAGCCGTTTTGGAAAGCTCAGATTCTCCTCTTATTCTAATTTGTGTACATTTTGTTGTGTCGTGAACAGGTAAAAAGATCGGTCAACCCTGAAAAATTCATCTTTTCCTCACCTAACCGAATGACTGTACTCAGACTGGAACACCAGTGATTACTAAAATTTGTGTAGTAATTGCCTAAAAGATGTCAATAAACTAATTTTAAACTAAAGTAAACTAAATAAATTAAACTAAACTAATTAAACTAAGCTAAACATGCATTCACCGGGAAAGGGGGGGCTGTCCGCTAGCTTCATTAACTTGTGCATTGCAATATATCACAAATAAATAAGGTACATTTTTTATGTTATTTTTTGTACCATTTTATACAATATTTTTGATACTATTTTATATTTTATTCATATAATATTTTATATATTATTTTATATCTTGCTTATATACTTGTTTATATACTTGTTTATATACTTGTTTATATACTTATATACATTTAGACTATTTTCACCCACTGAACTAAATAAACTAAACTAAACATGGGCATTCACTGAGCAAGCTGCTTAAACATGTACAATATACCTTCATATACTTGTTCGTATACTTGTTTATTTTTATACTTAAACATATTTAGACTATTTTCACCAACTGCTCGGTGAAGTTTTATTACCGCTAGCGGTTATCGGAATCTAGTTATTATTATTTTTCTTTCCGAAAAATGTTCTCGAAAAATTTTCAAATAATTTGTGTACATAGTCCTATGTGACCTAATTAAATTGTCCAATGTAACCCTATACCTCTGACCTATTTTTCAAGGTCATTGACCCCTTTGAAATAAATTTTTTCTATATTTCAATTGACCATTACTCATATATTAACTGATCAATTATAGTTTCCTAATAAACTATATATAATAGACTTATACTAAATAAACTGACCTAATTTTCAAAAGTATAGGTCAAGGTCGGGGTCATACAGGTCAATTTTTACTCTCAGAGGTTTGCGCGCCTGATCTCTATATAAGCAACTTCGAAAATTGCAGAATTCAAGCCAATTGTTACAGTAAATGACTAATGCATGGTAAGCGATCATTTTTATGATGATATCATGCTTAGTTATTTAATTATGGAATTTTTAGTGTCAACCGCGTCGTCAAAACTGGTGACCTTGATTACTTGACACTGAAATATCGATTTTAGGCCAATAAAATGTATTGTGAACCCCCCCAAATATGCCCATAAAACCTCCATAGCCACCTTCAAATTTGACCTTCACCTCATTTTTCAAGGTCATTTGACCTGTTTAATGTTCAAATCACTCGATTTTCAAAAATTCCAACAATTATGTTATTTCCAGCATATCGGGTTCATAATTTAAATTATAATAGCCAGGAGCTATATTGTTATAACCCTGAAATCGGAATTGATTTATCTCTTCATGCTGATTTATAAAAAAATTCCAAATATGGCATACCGCGCGACATGAAAAATTAGCCTATTTTTGGCAATTAGAGAGGTAAATATTGATCCTACACAGTTCAAATAATGAAATGACCCCCCCTAAGTCATACACCGCGAATCTGTAGAAATTATAGATTTTGACCTTGAAAGGTATTTTCAAGGTCAAAATCAAGGTCAAATATTTGACAAAATTGGATATTTGAGATATTTAATTTTTTTAAAGTAGGAAATAATGAAGGGATTTTTACAGTCTTTTCACAGGTCAGTCCTACAATACCCTAGAAGAAATGTGTAAAGTTTTAAGTCCATCGGATTGACCTACATTGCACAATAAATGTCACAAGGTCAAAAAATTACTGCAAAATTGACCCTCTCATTTTCCAATTTCACACTTGTACCCAAACTTTGATGGTCTGTATCTCCGGTTCTAATTAAGCTACAGAAAAACTGAAAGCATATTCAGAAAGCCCAAATTCTCCTCTAGTATTCATTTTCTATACATTTTAACGTATCTCTGCTAGTTAAAAAGATCGCCGGACCCTGAAAAATACATGTTTTCGGTCAAGATTTCACCAATTTACATTTTTTTGACAAAGAAGTCAGTCTTCAAAAAATTTGATAATATTTCGAGATATAGTCCTAACATATTTACATTATTTTGTGCTATTTTAAGTCTCTCCTTCAAACCGTTTACCTTTGGGAGCAATTTGGAGTTCAAAACTTGATATTTTCAGAGTCAATTTTTCGGTGAAATTTCATATTTTTACCATTACTTCAATCAACTCTATCTCGGGTTCTAATAAAGTCATATGAATGATACAAGCCGTTTTGGAAAGCTCAGATTCTCCTCTTATTCTAATTTGTGTACATTTTGTTGTGTCGTGAACAGGTAAAAAGATCGGTCAACCCTGAAAAGTTCATCTTTTCCTCACCTAACCGAATGACTGTACTCAGACTGGAACACCAGTGATTACTAAAATTTGTGTAGTAATTGCGTAAAAGATGTCAATAAACTAATTTTAAACTAAAGTAAACTAAATAAATTAAACTAAACTAAATAAACTAAGCTAAACATGCATTCACCGGGAAAGGGGGGGGCTGTCCGCTAGCTTCATTAACTTGTGCATTGCGATATATCACAAATAAATAAGGTACATTTTTTATGCTATTTTTTGTACCATTTTATACAATATTTTTGATACTATTTTATATTTTATTCCTATAATATTTTATATATTATTTTATATCTTGTTTATATCTTGTTTATATCTTGTTTATATACTTGTTTATATACTTGTTTATATACTTGTTTATATACTTGTTTATATACTTGTTTATATACTTGTTTATATACTTGTTTATATACTTGTTTATATACTTATATACATTTAGACTATTTTCACCCACTGAACTAAATAAACTAAACTAAACATGGGCATTCACAGAGCAAGCTGCTTAAACATGTACAATATACCTTCATATACTTGTTCGTATACTTGTTTATTTTTATACTTAAACATATTTAGACTATTTTCACCAACTGCTCGGTGAAGTTTTATTACCGCTAGCGGTTATCGAAATCTAGTATTTATATTACTTTCGTACTTTCCAAAAAAGGTCCTCGAAAAATTTTCAAAAAATTCATGAAGGAAGCCCACCATGCCCGTATGACACCCACCCGGTTTCGCCGACCTTGATTCATTTTTCAAGGTCGCAGAGCACTTTGAAGTCAGATTTTCCATACTTTTGAAATGCCCAAATCTCATCCGGTTACGCCCGGATTTCGTTTCTGTCACTTTTATTAGGTTCCACATGCTTTTTGCAAGTTACAAAGTGAGACTTCCGAAAACGCAGGTCCAGGTCCAAGATGGCTACGGCCATTTTTAGTACTAAGCGATTGTCGCACGAGATGTCAGAAACCGTAAGCCCCAGGGTTTTCAAAGTGAGGCCAAAAGCTGGCTTGGTGGCCGGGCCAGTGCTGTAAGTTATAACTGTGGTGATCCCATGTTTGGTTATGCAGTTACATAATTTTAAATATTGACCGCGTCATCAAAACCAGCAATTATCCTACGGTGCACCCCCCCCCCCCTTTGAATTATGCTTTTTGCTGAAACTCCTGTGGTCTAATACTGTAGAAAGCCAAAATATACCTAATTCAAGCCTTCTCTATGTTATATAAGCAACCTGCAAGCTGAAATACTTGCAGAAGACTCCATTCTAGCAGACGACACATGTCTTATGGTTTCGAGTCCCGCAGTAAACAAAAAGCTGTGCTGTGATTGGCTGACTTAATGCAGGTGAACTTTGAAGTTGAGGCTGCAGGCCAGTAAATAGCATGGAAATTGGTTAGAATGGAGTAGATTAGCATCACTATGGCTGTGACATGGACCGGGATTGCCCCGGAAACAGGTCAAAACAGAAAAACCGCATATTTTTGGCGGGAAAAGCTGAAACACCGCATTGTGGGGGTGCCGGTGGCAGTTTAATGCCTTTCTGGACCCCTTCCCCCTAGAATTGCATGGTTTTGTGATTCTAGGCCTTTGCATAGGCCTATGTGGGTCCATTAAGGCATTCGCATGCTAAAAGATAGGAAAATGGGCCTTCCGGTCAGAATCAACCTGAACGTACTCGGGCCAAATGTCTTGACACATTACTAATCCTCACTAGTAGAGCAGCATTTCCTGCAAAAATGATGAAAATCGCATCATTTCTGAGCCCCCAAATTGCCAAAAACCTCCGTTTTTGCATTTTTCAAGAAAAAATCGCCGCGTCACAGGAAATTGATTTTGAGGGCTGAAAGTGGCTCTGAAAGATTGCTTGGAGTCGGACCCATAACCTAATACCCTTACTTTAGTTACATTGTACCAATAACACCCCGATTATAGGCGGTGAAGTTTTGTCACCGCTTCGCGGTTACCCGGTCTCTAGTATTTATATTACTTTCGTACTTTCCAAAAAAGGTCCTCGAAAAATTTTCAAAAAATTCGTGAAGGAAGCCCACCATGCCCGTATGACACCCACCCGGTTTCGCCGACCTTGATTCATTTTTCAAGGTCGCAGAGCACTTTGAAGTCAGATTTTCCATACTTTTGAAATGCCCAAATCTCATCCGGTTACGCCCGGATTTCGTTTCTGTCACTTTTATTAGGTTCCACATGCTTTTTGCAAGTTACAAAGTGAGACTTCCGAAAACGCAGGTCCAGGTCCAAGATGGCTACGGCCATTTTTAGTACTAAGCGATTGTCGCACGAGATGTCAGAAACCGTAAGCCCCAGGGTTTTCAAAGTGAGGCCAAAAGCTGGCTTGGTGGCCGGGCCAGTGCTGTAAGTTATAACTGTGGTGATCCCATGTTTGGTTATGCAGTTACATAATTTTAAATATTGACCGCGTCATCAAAACCAGCAATTATCCTACGGTGCACCCCCCCCCCCCCCTTGAATTATGCTTTTTGCTGAAACTCCTGTGGTCTAATACTGTAGAAAGCCAAAATATACCTAATTCAAGCCTTCTCTATGTTATATAAGCAACCTGCAAGCTGAAATACTTGCAGAAGACTCCATTCTAGCAGACGACACATGTCTTATGGTTTCGAGTCCCGCAGTAAACAAAAAGCTGTGCTGTGATTGGCTGACTTAATGCAGGTGAACTTTGAAGTTGAGGCTGCAGGCCAGTAAATAGCATGGAAATTGGTTAGAATGGAGTAGATTAGCATCACTATGGCTGTGACATGGACCGGGATTGCCCCGGAAACAGGTCAAAACAGAAAAACCGCATATTTTTGGCGGGAAAAGCTGAAACACCGCATTGTGGGGGTGCCGGTGGCAGTTTAATGCCTTTCTGGACCCCTTCCCCCTAGAATTGCATGGTTTTGTGATTCTAGGCCTTTGCATAGGCCTATGTGGGTCCATTATGGCATTCGCATGCTAAAAGATAGGAAAATGGGCCTTCCGGTCAGAATCAACCTGAACGTACTCGGGCCAAATGTCTTGACACATTACTAATCCTCACTAGTAGAGCAGCATTTCCTGCAAAAATGATGAAAATCGCATCATTTCTGAGCCCCCAAATTGCCAAAAACCTCCGTTTTTGCATTTTTCAAGAAAAAATCGCCGCGTCACAGGAAATTGATTTTGAGGGCTGAAAGTGGCTCTGAAAGATTGCTTGGAGTCGGACCCATAACCTAATACCCTTACTTTAGTTACATTGTACCAATAACACCCCGATTATAGGCGGTGAAGTTTTGTCACCGCTTCGCGGTTACCCGGTCTCTAGTTAAGAATTTACCTATGGTAAATTCTATTTGTTTTTGCTATTCTTATTATTCTTATTCTTCTTTTTGTTTTCAAAATGGTCCTATGGCGATGAAAGTTGGTCAGAAGGTTAATCAGTCATTCAGTATAGTGAAAGTGGGTCATTTGATGTCATTTTCACAGTTGTCTTCTTCACACAGGCGTTCAAAGTCGAAAATTTGTAAACTTTAAGGTTGAATAACTGAAAAAGTATTTGAGATAATGAGTCAAGAGTCAAAATCGTGTGATAAAAAGTTGTTGCCTATGTATTGGTACAACTGATATGAGAGTTGGTCCAACGGGTAAAGGGCTAGAGCAGAATGAGCTGTTTTTGGTCTGCGAACAAGATCTCAAGTTACGTAATAGATGGAATCATGGTGATTGTGACAAAAGTTGGCCAGTATCTGGGGCCAGTGCAGTGTGCAATATGTTTTGGATGTGTAGACTACTTTTTGAAATATTGCAATTTTTCAAAATCAAGGGTTCGAAATTTAGGTGGAATTGTAAAATCTCCTTGAAGCAGTAGTCTGAGGTGATCAAAATGTATAATGAACTACCCTTAACTTTACCAAAAAAGACTATTTTGACCAAAAAATTCGACAAAAAGATGATATTTGAAGGTGATATGAGCCATTAAAGTTTAAAAAGTTCAATTTTCCAAAAATTCGCAAAATTACGTTCTTTTCAACCAATCAAATGAAAAGTCTGGCGTCTAGTACTCAATAACATGGTTATCAAAAGCCCCCTATTGCAATTGTTTCATATCCTCAACTGAACTTGTAAAAAATTGTGAAAAATGGTACTTCACAACTTACATGACATTTTGCATAAATCATTTAATTTGAGTGGGAAATATCACTTCTACAGCTTTCTGTAAATTAAATGATCCCCCAATATAACATACTGCAATCACATGAGAACATTAATTTTCACCTGTGACAATTTCCGCATGGTCAAATTAGAGGTCAAAGATGAAGGGAAAATTGATCATTTTGGCAGATGATTTTTTTTTACTAGGAAGGAATATTTCAATTTTCTTGATTTTAAGAGCAGATGTAGACCAAATACTTCTGGTTATTTGTTGCAAATAACAAGTCTGTAGCTACAGCCACCTCTGAGCAGTAAGGGTCAAAAGGTAAAAAAACGACAAAACGATCAGCAAAAAATTCATTTTCACATGATGCAGGTGTGACAGGTTCACACTGTAAGACGTTGTGGCCGCATAAATTAGCATACATTAGCCATATATGGAGTGCTCCTCTGGCCAGTTCATTTGTGTGCTGGTTACAAGGGTAGGCCTACTGATTGGAACAGTAGTCTGCTATCATGCTTTTGGGAGACAGGACTCTGAGTCACTATTCTGAGTCACGATTCTCAGTCATTGCTCTGAGTCGGGACTCGCTGTCAGGCATCGGAGTCAGGCCTCGGAGTCAGGACTGTCAGGACTGTCAGTCAGGCCTGTCAGTCAGGACTGCTCCTCAGGACTATCAGTCAGGGCTGTCAGTCAGGACTCTGAGTCAGGACTCTGAGTCAGGACTCTGAGTCAAGACTCTCTGAGTCTGGACTTTGAGTCAGGACTTTGATTCAGGACTGTTGGGAGTCAGGACTCTGAGTCAGGAATCTGAGTCAGGACTCTGAGTCAGGACTCTGAGTCAGGACTCTGAGTCGGGACTGGCAGTCAGGCCTCGGAGTCAGAACTGTCAGTCAGGACTGTCAGTCAGGACTGTCAGTCAGGACTGCCTGTCAGCACTGTCAGTCGGGACTGTCAGTCAGGACTGTCAGTCAGGACTGTGAGTCAGCACTCTGAGTCAGGACTTTGAGTCAGGACTTTAAGTCAGGACTTTAAGTCACGACTCGGAGCCACAACTCGGAGTCACGACTCGGAGTCACGACTCGGAGTCACGACTCAGAGTCACGACTCAGAGTCACGACTCAGAGTCACGACTCAGAGTCACGACTCAGAGTCACGACTCAGAGTCACGACTCAGAGTCACGACTCAGAGTCACGACTCAGAGTCACGACTCAGAGTCACGACTCAGAGTCACGACTCAGAGTCACGACTCAGAGTCACGACTCAGAGTCACGACTCAGAGTCACGACTCTAAGGCCGTGTTGAGTAGAGACAGGAATCAGAGGCAGGATTTGGCATCAGCCATTGAAGTCATGAGTCTGAGCTAGGAGTCCGGGTCAGAGAAAAGAGTCTGCATCAGGAGTGAGAGTCAGTAGTCTGAATCAGAGATCTGATCAGGATTCAGAGTTGGAGTTGGAGTCAGAGTCGCAGTCATGGTGAGGAATCACAGTCAGCATGTGTTTGTCAGTCCGTCGGTTTCATCCATCTGTCCATTCGTCTGTCCATTTACAGGCAAAGTTTAGCTCATCTGTCCATCTGTCCATTTGTCTGTCGGTTTACAGGCCAAGTTTATTTAAAAGTAAAGGTAAATTCTTTGTAATTGTCAGTATTGACAATTACCGTGTTCTCTAGTATTTATATTACTTTCGTACTTTCCAAAAAAGGTCCTCGAAAAATTTTCAAAAAATTCGTGAAGGAAGCCCACCATGCCCGTATGACACCCACCCGGTTTCGCCGACCTTGATTCATTTTTCAAGGTCGCAGAGCACTTTGAAGTCAGATTTTCCATACTTTTGAAATGCCCAAATCTCATCCGGTTACGCCCGGATTTCGTTTCTGTCACTTTTATTAGGTTCCACATGCTTTTTGCAAGTTACAAAGTGAGACTTCCGAAAACGCAGGTCCAGGTCCAAGATGGCTACGGCCATTTTTAGTACTAAGCGATTGTCGCACGAGATGTCAGAAACCGTAAGCCCCAGGGTTTTCAAAGTGAGGCCAAAAGCTGGCTTGGTGGCCGGGCCAGTGCTGTAAGTTATAACTGTGGTGATCCCATGTTTGGTTATGCAGTTACATAATTTTAAATATTGACCGCGTCATCAAAACCAGCAATTATCCTACGGTGCACCCCCCCCCCCCCTTTGAATTATGCTTTTTGCTGAAACTCCTGTGGTCTAATACTGTAGAAAGCCAAAATATACCTAATTCAAGCCTTCTCTATGTTATATAAGCAACCTGCAAGCTGAAATACTTGCAGAAGACTCCATTCTAGCAGACGACACATGTCTTATGGTTTCGAGTCCCGCAGTAAACAAAAAGCTGTGCTGTGATTGGCTGACTTAATGCAGGTGAACTTTGAAGTTGAGGCTGCAGGCCAGTAAATAGCATGGAAATTGGTTAGAATGGAGTAGATTAGCATCACTATGGCTGTGACATGGACCGGGATTGCCCCGGAAACAGGTCAAAACAGAAAAACCGCATATTTTTGGCGGGAAAAGCTGAAACACCGCATTGTGGGGGTGCCGGTGGCAGTTTAATGCCTTTCTGGACCCCTTCCCCCTAGAATTGCATGGTTTTGTGATTCTAGGCCTTTGCATAGGCCTATGTGGGTCCATTATGGCATTCGCATGCTAAAAGATAGGAAAATGGGCCTTCCGGTCAGAATCAACCTGAACGTACTCGGGCCAAATGTCTTGACACATTACTAATCCTCACTAGTAGAGCAGCATTTCCTGCAAAAATGATGAAAATCGCATCATTTCTGAGCCCCCAAATTGCCAAAAACCTCCGTTTTTGCATTTTTCAAGAAAAAATCGCCGCGTCACAGGAAATTGATTTTGAGGGCTGAAAGTGGCTCTGAAAGATTGCTTGGAGTCGGACCCATAACCTAATACCCTTACTTTAGTTACATTGTACCAATAACACCCCGATTATAGGCGGTGAAGTTTTGTCACCGCTTCGCGGTTACCCGGTCTCTAGTATTTATATTACTTTCGTACTTTCCAAAAAAGGTCCTCGAAAAATTTTCAAAAAATTCGTGAAGGAAGCCCACCATGCCCGTATGACACCCACCCGGTTTCGCCGACCTTGATTCATTTTTCAAGGTCGCAGAGCACTTTGAAGTCAGATTTTCCATACTTTTGAAATGCCCAAATCTCATCCGGTTACGCCCGGATTTCGTTTCTGTCACTTTTATTAGGTTCCACATGCTTTTTGCAAGTTACAAAGTGAGACTTCCGAAAACGCAGGTCCAGGTCCAAGATGGCTACGGCCATTTTTAGTACTAAGCGATTGTCGCACGAGATGTCAGAAACCGTAAGCCCCAGGGTTTTCAAAGTGAGGCCAAAAGCTGGCTTGGTGGCCGGGCCAGTGCTGTAAGTTATAACTGTGGTGATCCCATGTTTGGTTATGCAGTTACATAATTTTAAATATTGACCGCGTCATCAAAACCAGCAATTATCCTACGGTGCACCCCCCCCCCCCTTTGAATTATGCTTTTTGCTGAAACTCCTGTGGTCTAATACTGTAGAAAGCCAAAATATACCTAATTCAAGCCTTCTCTATGTTATATAAGCAACCTGCAAGCTGAAATACTTGCAGAAGACTCCATTCTAGCAGACGACACATGTCTTATGGTTTCGAGTCCCGCAGTAAACAAAAAGCTGTGCTGTGATTGGCTGACTTAATGCAGGTGAACTTTGAAGTTGAGGCTGCAGGCCAGTAAATAGCATGGAAATTGGTTAGAATGGAGTAGATTAGCATCACTATGGCTGTGACATGGACCGGGATTGCCCCGGAAACAGGTCAAAACAGAAAAACCGCATATTTTTGGCGGGAAAAGCTGAAACACCGCATTGTGGGGGTGCCGGTGGCAGTTTAATGCCTTTCTGGACCCCTTCCCCCTAGAATTGCATGGTTTTGTGATTCTAGGCCTTTGCATAGGCCTATGTGGGTCCATTAAGGCATTCGCATGCTAAAAGATAGGAAAATGGGCCTTCCGGTCAGAATCAACCTGAACGTACTCGGGCCAAATGTCTTGACACATTACTAATCCTCACTAGTAGAGCAGCATTTCCTGCAAAAATGATGAAAATCGCATCATTTCTGAGCCCCCAAATTGCCAAAAACCTCCGTTTTTGCATTTTTCAAGAAAAAATCGCCGCGTCACAGGAAATTGATTTTGAGGGCTGAAAGTGGCTCTGAAAGATTGCTTGGAGTCGGACCCATAACCTAATACCCTTACTTTAGTTACATTGTACCAATAACACCCCGATTATAGGCGGTGAAGTTTTGTCACCGCTTCGCGGTTACCCGGTCTCTAGTATTTATATTACTTTCGTACTTTCCAAAAAAGGTCCTCGAAAAATTTTCAAAAAATTCGTGAAGGAAGCCCACCATGCCCGTATGACACCCACCCGGTTTCGCCGACCTTGATTCATTTTTCAAGGTCGCAGAGCACTTTGAAGTCAGATTTTCCATACTTTTGAAATGCCCAAATCTCATCCGGTTACGCCCGGATTTCGTTTCTGTCACTTTTATTAGGTTCCACATGCTTTTTGCAAGTTACAAAGTGAGACTTCCGAAAACGCAGGTCCAGGTCCAAGATGGCTACGGCCATTTTTAGTACTAAGCGATTGTCGCACGAGATGTCAGAAACCGTAAGCCCCAGGGTTTTCAAAGTGAGGCCAAAAGCTGGCTTGGTGGCCGGGCCAGTGCTGTAAGTTATAACTGTGGTGATCCCATGTTTGGTTATGCAGTTACATAATTTTAAATATTGACCGCGTCATCAAAACCAGCAATTATCCTACGGTGCACCCCCCCCCCCCTTTGAATTATGCTTTTTGCTGAAACTCCTGTGGTCTAATACTGTAGAAAGCCAAAATATACCTAATTCAAGCCTTCTCTATGTTATATAAGCAACCTGCAAGCTGAAATACTTGCAGAAGACTCCATTCTAGCAGACGACACATGTCTTATGGTTTCGAGTCCCGCAGTAAACAAAAAGCTGTGCTGTGATTGGCTGACTTAATGCAGGTGAACTTTGAAGTTGAGGCTGCAGGCCAGTAAATAGCATGGAAATTGGTTAGAATGGAGTAGATTAGCATCACTATGGCTGTGACATGGACCGGGATTGCCCCGGAAACAGGTCAAAACAGAAAAACCGCATATTTTTGGCGGGAAAAGCTGAAACACCGCATTGTGGGGGTGCCGGTGGCAGTTTAATGCCTTTCTGGACCCCTTCCCCCTAGAATTGCATGGTTTTGTGATTCTAGGCCTTTGCATAGGCCTATGTGGGTCCATTAAGGCATTCGCATGCTAAAAGATAGGAAAATGGGCCTTCCGGTCAGAATCAACCTGAACGTACTCGGGCCAAATGTCTTGACACATTACTAATCCTCACTAGTAGAGCAGCATTTCCTGCAAAAATGATGAAAATCGCATCATTTCTGAGCCCCCAAATTGCCAAAAACCTCCGTTTTTGCATTTTTCAAGAAAAAATCGCCGCGTCACAGGAAATTGATTTTGAGGGCTGAAAGTGGCTCTGAAAGATTGCTTGGAGTCGGACCCATAACCTAATACCCTTACTTTAGTTACATTGTACCAATAACACCCCGATTATAGGCGGTGAAGTTTTGTCACCGCTTCGCGGTTACCCGGTCTCTAGTTAAGAATTTACCTATGGTAAATTCTATTTGTTTTTGCTATTATTATTATTCTTATTATGAATTCCCCGTAGGGGAATTCATCTTGTTATTGCTACTTTTGTTATTATTATTATTATTATTATTATTATTATTATTTTTCTACGGATTTTAAAATTTTCAATGTTGAATAACTAATAACCTGACTGAGATATCTGTTTTTAAACAGGCACATCATGAAAACACCATGAGAGAGTTTATGTGTCTGGAATTACACATCGGAATTACGAATGACATTGGAATAACAGCCCATTTCAATAAAAAAGTTTATTTTTCCATTTGAGAAAACCAGTGGTTGGTTTGTCATGGATTTTTTTTGGCATATTATCCAAGGAAGTGTGCAGTGCGGAAAGCAGTCTAAAGGAATTCCGTTGAAAAAATTCCGAGTTATGATTTTTTTTTTAAACAGAATTCCGAAAAGTGACATTCAAATCTCCAGAAAACAAGGAAGGAATGCTCAGATGAAGCTGAATTTATGTGTGCATACAGCCCTACCATGGTCTAACAAATGCACACAATTTTGGCCTCCCAGGTCTAATACTTTTTGTGCCAAAGGGCCGCAAAAGTTGATTTTTTGAAGGCCTGTATCTCGCTTAATATTAATCCTGCAAAGGAAAAAGAGACATTTCTGAAAACCTCAGAATGTCAGCTTTCCAATGCTGTATAGGAAAATTCTCTATAACGTACGGTATAGAATCGCGTCAGACATTGAAAATTTCATGTCACTTTTTGTGCCAAAACACATTATTTTGCCCAAATAATCTATGAAGCTCTGCATGAATTTTCGTGATTTATTTTTAAGTGGTACCCACTATCGGCCTGCATAATGTCTCTAAAGGAAATTTTTCTACTTGCTATACTTTTTGTTTGAGAATTTTTTGCATTTCAAAATTGAAACGTAGATTGCTCGGCTTCTACTTATTCAAATTTCATGAAATTAACACCAAAAAATGCGTAAAATTATGCCCTTTTATGAGCTCCAAGGGCATATACCTCTCACTAATAGCCAATTTTACATTGACAATTTCACATATTCAATTATAACTCATTAAGTATCAATTAAAATCAATTAAAACTAGTATGCCATATTGCTAATTTTTTCCCCTATTTTTCCATGTAAACACATCTTCCTACCATGAATTTTATAATCCAATATAAACTCTTCCAATAATGTTTCAAATCACTTAAAATTGATATCAGATGTAGCTTATTTGTTGCCCTATTGTTTGCAAATAAGCACATATTTTTCCCATTAAATTTATAATTGAATTATAACTTGTGCAATACTGAAAATCACTTGATACTAATTTGACATGTTGCTGACCGCTTGCCCTCTGTGTGTATGTAAGCATATCTTCCTACCTCTTATGGTTTGTCCATAAGAAATCATTAGGGTTAGGGTTTCATCAAAGTTAGCGTTACGGTTAAGTCAAATTGTATTGCTTTGAGGGTGGTATCATTCGTCACAACACACCTGGCTGCATGCTAAGTGCTATATGAGTATGTGCAAATCTACACCTTCATTCACTAGATAGCGACCTAAAGAGGCCTGGAAATGGACTGGCAAAGGAAGGAATGGAAGATGAGGGAACAGAAGGGGAGGGGATGGAACAGGACGGAGTGGAAAGAAAGGGAAGAGAATGGAAGGCAGGGAAAGGGAGGGTATATAGGGAGGGAATACGGGGGAAGGGAATTCATATCTTAAAATTGCTGTACAATTTTATTATTATTATTTTTCTATGGATTTTCAATTTTTCAATGTCGAATAAATCGTAAGCTCCCTCAGATATCTGAAATTAGGCAATCACAACATAAAACCACCATGAATTACTTTATGTGTCTGGAATTACACATCGGAATTCCCAACGATATCGGAATTAGAGCCAATTTACATAAAAAAAGTTTCTTCGTCAAATTAAGAAACCTGGCGGTTCCTTTGCAATGAAATTTTTTCTACCTATTGTCAAAGGAAGTGCGCAGAGCTTCTACTCATTCAAATTTCATGAAATTAACACCACAAAATGTGTAAAATTATAGCCTTTTATGTGCTCCAAGGGCATTTACCTATTGCTTATAGTAGGGTGGTCCAAAAACACTTTCTTCTGAATTTTTCTGATTTGAATCTTGAATTGTGATGTCATATGGATAGAAGGTATTGTGTAAAAATTTCAGCAAAATCAATTGATATTTAGAGGTGGCACAAAGCCGTTGAAGTTTAACATGCGATTGCCCATCGGCAGACCTCAAAATCATCGGTATTTGCAAATCTTGCTATAACAGTGTATTATTTTGATCAAATATCCTTTTTCTTAGTATGTACAGGATGCCCAATGCTGTCCTGATGTTCTGTCTGACTTATAAAGCTTCGTAGCAGGTCAGCATAGATTTACGTATGTTAATTATCAAGCCTTTTTTCCTAAAAAACAGGTAAATATTTCACTTTCTACCGATAATAAATAAAAGATAACCCCCAGATATTACTTTTCCACGTCAATTTTATCATGTACTAAAAAATCAGGGAAAAATATTGACATGTGAGAAAGATCTGGTGAATGGACCAATTTTTCAGTTGCGCCAATGAGGAATTACATTATAAACTTCTAGGGCTTTGTGCCACCTCTAAATATTAACCGATTTGGCTGAAATTTTGCAGGTGTTTGTTTTACTTATGTGGTCATCAATTTCCACTTTCAAATTGGGGGTTTTAGGAGATTTGATTTTTCCCATTGGAATGTGGACCACCCTAGCTTATAGCCAATTTTACATAAGCAATTTCACATATTCAATTATAACTCATAAATTATTCATTTAATTCAATTAAAACTCATTTCACATATTACTACTTTTTTGGCCTATTTTTTCATGTAAGCACATCTCCCTACCATCCATTTTATCATCCAATTAAACCTCTTCCAATAATGTTTCAAATCACTTCAAATTCATGTCATATGTTGCTTGTTTGTTGCCCAATGAATTTCAGACCTTCACTTGTTTTGGGACACCCTAAAGTACATATATTATACATGAATATTATATGATCTCACATTGAAATTTGCGTTTGAAATTGTCCAAAATTGTAGTTATTTGACGGAAATAAATTAGATTTACAATTAAATGCAATTCAAACGTCTGCCCAAAACAAATTTTCAGAACTTTCTGAGCACCGCTCAATAGGCATATTGAGGAATAATTCCCTTCTGCATTAAATAGGCCTACTCTTGAAGGCGACATTTAAGTAATTTTCCTGCCTCTGGATGCAGTTTGGCGCCTACCTACGTAGTCTGCCTGTCCCTTGGCCATCTTAGTTTTTAATTCTGCGAGACTTTGCAATTTTTCCAATTGAATTTTTCATGCCCTGTGCCTCAGCCCTAGCCCCTGCATCAACTTTAAAGTCCTCCGCGTCCCTTTGCCACTTTATTTTTTAATTTCTGGCTCCCCTTGGACATTTTATTTTTTTCATTCCACTCACCCATCCACAGCATAGGTCATTTTTCATGCCTGAAAAACCCCTGAATAATTATTGAAGGCACTGCTTAGGCCTATGTCTCTTCTTGACGATGGAAAAATAAGCCCAATATTTCATAGGACCTACTTGCATCTCAAAGCTATTGAATTTCATAGACATTATATATAAATTCATTTTCTCATTAACAGATTAACTAAAAAAAATTCATTAGGCCTATCACTATATCAATCCAAAAAACCTCAATGTTGGCCTCAGAACATTTACGTTATTGCCCTCTGTTCTAGCCAGAGCAATGGTTCCAACAGAACCAGACTCTTCCTATCCACATAATCAGGAAAATGAAGCTTGTCAATGACATGGACCCCAGGTTGGCAGTGGCCAAGGCAGTGGCTAAGGCAGTCACTGTGGCTGGTCTCAAGCTTCACTTCACTTCTTTACCACGAGAGGGCATGTTTACACGTTTTCGCCACTGCCTCGTGGCGACATCTAGCGAATTCTTTATATTATGTAAACACAGCCACATGTGACTTCAGCACGCAAGGAAGAAACCCCGACTTTCACTGCAAACTTCACAATTTCCCAACTATTTCAGCACAAACTTCGGTAAGTCATTTATGTCCATTGATGCCTCGAAACTTCTAGAATATAATGCAACCCTTTAGCCGAAGGTAGAGATATTGTTGGCAGATATTTTGGTGACTGACTGTTAAGGGACCTGTTGCCTCTCTTTCGTTGAGCAAGATTCATGATCATTTCATGCGCATACGTTTGCATGTGACAACAGAATCCTTAGGGCATGGTTTTGGGGCGATTTGTTGCTTTGAAAAATCTAAAAAATATAAAGTCATGTACCCTTTGTCTCTAGAAAACAGGCTGGATATTTGAAATATTTTTATTAGGTTGATTTACGGAGAAATGGCAGGAAACATAACATGTAAACAAACCTACGGACGTCAACCTCCAGTGATTCCGACGCACTTTTAACATAGAAAGAATGGTCGTACAGAGCCCTAACTTAGTTCAAAATGTAGGAAATTAAATTTATGAAACATTGGTACCATTTAGAAGGTGCTGCGCCGGGTATTAAGGTCTCCAGAGCGTGCTGCACAAGAAAAGATTGGATGGATACTGAGCTCTGCTCTGCTGATCTAAACCTCAGTGGCCATCCAACCTTTTCTTCTGGACTGTGTCAATCACGCAGCACGCTGTGAAGGCCTTTCATATCGGCCTCTATACGACCATTCTGTCTATATCAAAAGTACCTCCAAAGCAAGGTTGACGTCCGAAGGTTTCTTTGCATGTCTACCAATTAATGTCAAGTCACTTATTGGTTCATTCAATTGCCAAACAGTACACTAAAGTCTTCCTGCAACTTTGTTTGAGGGTGAATTTCAGCCTTCATCACTTGAGTCTTCCAAGATCTCAAATTTTGTCATGCAAAAGTCATAGAATTCCTGTCTTAAGTTAAAGTTCTGTGAGCACCCTGTGGCTAATTGCAAGTCTCTAGGTTTTACTTTCAAACCTTTGCATTTCTGAACCATTTGCTAGAAAACTTCAAGTTTTAATATATCTTCCCCCAAGAAAACTATTTATGCTTCTGCCTCCAAGCAACAAACCTTGCTTCTCGTCAGTTTCCCAGGCATTCTCCGTGGTGATATTTTTTACCATTTCATGAAATGCCACTGAATTAGCCCATAATCCAAAGACACTTCGTGTCCTGTAACATCCAGATTCATAGCACAAACAATTTCAGCGTCTCTGCTGATTCCTATATGTGAATTTAAAATGAACTTCAGCGTCTCTTCTCATTCCTATTTATGTGAATTTAAAACCAACAAATTTCCCTTCTTCTTCCAGATTGCCAGCTGTTATATGCCTGTGGGACACTCACTCCAAGAGGAAAACTGCTGTCGTTTGCCGAGCGAAAATTACTCAATGTGCCAAGAGATGCGGGAATCAAACCAACAGACACAGATGTTTTATTAGCTGAGGCTTATTTTGACGTTGCAAGATGTTGTTTCACGGTTCATGAGAAAATGTCTGCAAAGTGGCATGTGAATCTCATAATGTAATCTATGTGTCACAAACGCTTCCATTGACCTGTAAGCAAGGCGTTTTGGATTGTTGAAAAAAAGTCTCGGTTACTTTCACGTCACAAGCTGTTGTTTCACGGTTCATGAGAAAATGTCTGCAAAGTGGCATGTGAATCTCATAATGTAATCTATGTGTCACAAACGCTTCCATTGACCTGAAAGCAAGGCGTTTTGGATTGTTGAAAAAAAGTCTCGGTTACTTTCACGTCACAAGCTGTTGTTTCACGGTTCATGAGAAAATGTCTGCAAAGTGGCATGTGAATCTCATAATGTAATCTATGTGTCACAAACGCTTCCATTGACCTGAAAACAAGGCGTTTTGGATTGTTGAAAAAAAACTCTCGGTTACTTTCACGTCACAAGCTGTTGTTTCACGGTTCATGAGAAAATGTCTGCAAAGTGGCATGTGAATCTCATAATGTAATCTATGTGTCACAAACGCTTCCATTGACCTGAAAGCAAGGCGTTTTGGATTGTTGAAAAAAACTCTCGGTTACTTTCACGTCACAAGCTGTTGTTTCACGGTTCATGAGAAAATGTCTGCAAAGTGGCATGTGAATCTCATAATGTAATCTATGTGTCACAAACGCTTCCATTGACCTGAAAGCAAGGCGTTTTGGATTGTTGAAAAAAAGTCTCGGTTATTTCCACGTCACAAGCTGTTGTTTCACGGTTCATGAGAAAATATCTGCAAAGTGGCATGTGAATCTCATAATGTAATCTATGTGTCACAAACGCTTCCATTGACCTGAAAGCAAGGCGTTTTGGATTGTTGAAAAAAAGTCTCGGTTATTTCCACGTCACAAGCTGTTGTTTCACGGTTCATGAGAAAATATCTGCAAAGTGGCATGTGAATCTCATAATGTAATCTATGTGTCACAAACACTTCCATTGACCTGAAAGCAAGGCGTTTTGGATTGGTGGAAAAAAGTCTCGGTTATTTTCACGTCACAAGCTGTTGTTTCACGGTTTATGAGAAAATGTCTGCAAAGTGGCATGTGAATCTCAATGTAATCCATGTGTCACAAACGCTTCCATTGACGTGAAAGCAAGGCGTTTTGGATTGTTGAAAAAAAGTCTCGGTTACTTTCACGTCACAAGCTGTTGTTTCACGGTTCATGAGAAAATGTCTGCAAAGTGGCATGTGAATCTCATAATGTAATCTGTGTGTCACAAACGCTTCCATTGACCTGAAAGCAAGGCGTTTTGGATTGTTGAAAAAAAGTCTCGGTTATTTTCACGTCACAAGCTGTTGTTTCACGGTTCATGAGAAAATGTCTGCAAAGTGGCATGTGAATCTCATAATGTAATCTATGTGTCACAAACGCTTCCATTGACTTGAAAGCAAGGCGTTTTCAATTGTTGGAAAAAACGCGGTTATTATCACGTCGCAGGCTGTTGTTTCATGGTTCATGAGAAAATTTTGTAATGTAATCTCTGCCTCACAAATGCTTCCATTGTCCTGAATGCAAGGCCTTTTCAATTGTTGAAAAATATTTGTGCTTATTTTTACGTCACTAGGTGTTGTTCCATAGTTCATGGGAGGAAAACGTCAGCAAGGTACCTTGTGAATCTGATAGTGGCATCCATGAGTCAAAAAAGCTTCCATTGACCTGAAAGCAAGCTGTTTTCAATTGAAAAAAAAACCTCTCGCTTATTTTCACAACGGAAGCTGTTGTTTCATTGTTCATGGGAACATGTCTGCAAAATGGTATGCGAATCTGATAATGTAAGCTATGTGTCAAAAACGTTTCCATTGACCTGAAAGCAAGGCATTTCCAATTGTTGGGGAAAAACCTCTCAGTTATTTTGACGCCACAATGTGTCCCTTAATGGTTCATGGGAAAATGTTTAGCTATGTGTCCCAAATGCTTCCGTTGACCTGAACACAAGCCGTTTTAAATTGTTTACAAAACGCCTCTTGGTTATTATTCATTACTTATACCACTATTGTATCCTAAATGCCGAAACCTCGCATGCCAATATCAGCAATTTAATGCATTCACTACTAGAAATATGACTTCACCAACAAATCTCAAGATGTTGAGCATTTACATTTTGTCAGAAGTATGATACTCGTAGAGTGTACCACTTGCATATAGCGAACATTACAACTCAAAGGGTTACATAACAGTGGTTCCACTTCGAAAACACTTGAAACTACCATATCAATATCAAAGCTTCTGTCCATTTCCAGTTGGAGACATAAACTCACACAATCTCAAGCCATTGATCATTTGCATTTTATCGTTCCTAAGATACTCTCAGATTATAAAGCTTGTGTTTACGAAATACTTAAAACGTCCACGTCATCTTCACAGAGCTACAATGTGCATGTTCAACGTGCCTTAACTGGTATTTCAATATCAGGGTTTCGATATATTTATTGCCAGGCATATGAACTGAAACAGTCATCACTACCCATTACTCATTGACATTTTGTCATTCATACAACATTCATTGGTAATCCTGCTTCCGTCTCAGAAATGCTTGAAACTGCCATGTGAATAACATTCACAAATTTCATAGATTTACTGATACCAGGGTTAATTGAACAGACATATCAAGGTCTTCAGATTTTGCATACTGTCATTGGTACGGTATTTGCTGGTAGACCCAGGTCAATCTTCATTGATTTGATACTTGTACCAGTCCAGACACGAACCTCAGCTCAACCGCACCACATTGATCATTTGCAATTTGTCATTGCTAAAATATTCACATATGCAGCGTGTGAATATCATACAATGCTCTGATTCATGTACTGATACTCATGTGAACGTGACCTCAACCAAAACCGCAACTCATTGGCCATCTGCATTTTCTCTTTCCTACAATCTTTATCATTATTTCCTGCATTCTGTCTTTGCTATGATCAGCACATCATGCTTGTATGCTGATACCAACATCCATCCCAAAAACTCACTAAGTGTTCAAAATGCAGAACCCTCTTCATGATTTAACAAAACTGTAACATCAGCCAAAATTCAAGGCAACTTTACTATTTGCATTATGCGTTCTCCAGTCACTTGCTATCATTCAGCAAAATGAGAGTCAAACGCAAGAGTGCCAGAACTAAGCGTTCCGAGAACAAACTGGAGAGAACGTCAGTTCGTGCAGACTCAAGTACAACCATTAACCAAAGTACCAATACCACATCAACAGATGATTATCATGCATCGGAAAGAAAAAGGCAACGTTCCCTCTATTCTTCCAATGAAAATCTGAGAAAACGCAAGATTGCACACATTTCACATGAGTATTCAACTAACCCACACAAACGGCAAGTTGTAAAGGCTGCTGCAGCCAAGAAATACAAAACTAACCCACACTTTGCTGAAGATGTCAAGGCCTATTCACGTGAAAAATATGCTAGCAACCCACAGTTTGCAGAAAGTGTCAGGGCTTTGTCACGGGCAAAGTACGCTGCAAACCCGAACTTTGCAGAAAGTGTCAGGGCTACTTCACGAGGAAAGTACGCTGCAAACCCCAAGTTTGCAGATAGTGTCAGGGCTACTTCACGGGGAAAGTACGCTGCAAACCCCAAGTTTGCGGATAGTGTAAGGGCTTCTTCACGAGCCAAGTATGCTGCAAACCCCACATTTGCTGAAAGTGTCAGGGCCTCTTCACGAGCAAAGTACGCTGCAAACCCCAACTTTGCAGAAAGTGTAAGGGCTTCTTCACGGGCCAAGTATGCTGCAAACCCCACATTTGCTGAAAGTGTCAGGGCAACTTCACGAGCAAAATACGCTGCGAACCCCAACTTTGCAGAAAGTGTCAGGGCTTCGTCAAGGGCAAAGTATGCTGCTAATCCAGAGTTTGCTGAAAGTGTCCAGGCATATTCACGAACAAAATACAAACAAGATACTGCTTTCAAACACAAAGTTAAGACAGACAAACAGACTAGATATCAAACAGATGACACTTTTCGGCATACAACCATACGCCAGTCCAAAAAGTCATACGCGAAAAAAAAGGCGAAACTTTCTCACTTGGACACTGCCATTGAGTGCTTCAAAACTAAATGTGCAGACAAACCTATCTTTGTGTGTGCCTCATGTCACAGGGCAATGTTTGAAAACCAAGTTATACATTATGTACCTGAAAGTCTAAAGTGTGATGCAAACCTGTTGGAAGAATGTGTATCTACGAAATATCTGCACACATGTAGCCCTGGCTGTGACCTTAATTGCACCACGCTTGAGAGTCCTTCAGGTACCCTCTGGCTTTGTCACACCTGTCGCAATCATTTGCAAAAGAACAACATGCCACCTGAATGCTTTGCCAACAAACTATTGCCAGCAGAAATGCCACCTCCATTGCAAAGCCTAAATTCGCTCGAGCAACAGTTGATTGCCATCAACATTCCTTTTATGAAGCTTGTTTCTCTTCCACAGGCTGGAGAAAAAGGTATCAAAGGTCCCGTGGTTGTTGTGCAGTCAGACATCCAAAAAACGATGTCACAATTACCCAGAAATTTGCCTGATAGTGCGATCTTACCAGTCAAATTAAAGCGCAAACTTGACTTCAAATCGTATGTAGACTACAAGATGGTGACCACTTCAAAAGTTGAGGCAGCTTTGTTTCTATTGAAAGAGATCAACCCCTTATACAACCATATCACTTTCAATTCAATGTGGTCATCTGATGGAGCACAATTGAGTTGTCTTCTTGATAGACCCTCTCAGGCACAAAATAATGCAACTGGATCACATGCTGGTCAACGTGCTACTCCTATGTCCACAAATGTCGGTGACTTTCAATGCACAGACACTGACCAAGACAATCAAGCAAGTGAGCAGAACAATTTCCAACCTACGGAAATGTCCACACCTGCCAATGACAGCCACATGCACAATACTAGTGCTGATTCAGACACAACCATACTCTATTCTGTGTGTCCTGAGGATTTTATCCTGAGTAGTACACCAGATACAAGCATGGACTCTGACTGTACAATCCTGTATTACCAGGAAAATGCTCCTGATCATGTCGTAGCCCCTGATGATGAACTACAAGGTTTGGCAAATGACACTTGTCTCCAAGCCACTGATCTCACCTCAGATGCCTTGGCGCACATGGAAAGCTCTATCTACTCAGTGGCACCTGGCCAAGGTCAAACTCCAGAAAGTATCCTAACTTGTGAAGATGGAGAGGCCAAAGCGTTCCCAACATTGTTCCCCAATGCCACAAATACCTATGATCAACATCGAAAAAAGAAAATTGGCAAAGGAACATATTTCAATTGCAGATTATTTTCTGCAGATTTGAGATTTTCTGGCAACACCCAATTCATCTTTTATGCTCAATACATCACGGAACTCGAACGTCTCCTATCAAGTATTTCCATATCAATGCGACAAGGAAATCAAAAGTTCAAAGGCAAAACCATCACAGCTTCTATGATGAACAATAAGCAGAAAGTCGCAGAAATGCTTGATAGGGACGAAGGTTTCCATTACATGCAAGCTTGTCGAGGCAGCCCAGAATACTGGAAGCGGTCAATGTCAGACCTGTTTGCCATGGTTCGAATGTTGGGACTGCCGACCTTTTTCTTGACTTTAAGTTGTGCTGAGCTCAGCAGGTGGCCAGAGACTATTGAAGCTATAGCTCACCTTCAAGGAACACCAGTTCAATTTGACAAACTGGACTTTTCACAAAAATGTGAATTCTTGCGTTCTAACCCTGTCATTGCTGTGCGGATGTTCTACCATAGAGTGAACATGTTAATGCATCACCTTATACAAGGGCCAGCCAACATCCTTGGTAAAGTCCAAGACTTTTGGTACAGGGTGGAGTTCCAACAGCGTGGTGCTCCACACATACACTGTTTGCTATGGATTGAGGATGCGCCTACACTTGATGACTCCACTCCTGAAGAGATTGCCAACTTTGTGGATCGATACATAACCTGCAAGCTTCCCGACCCCAATGAGGACAGTGAACTTCATGAGATAGTCTCCAGTGTGCAAGTGCACAGAGCTTCTCACACAAAATCATGTCGCAAAGGTCCCACAGAATGCCGCTTTCATTTTCCTCGTCCTGTGTCAACAAAAACATTCCTTGTGAAACCAAAGACCCAAGAAGAGGACGAGGAACAAGCAGTGTATCAACTTACAGTAGATCGTGAAGTATATAACATCAAGTTAACTGAGCAACTAGCGCAACAACATCTTCAGAACTTCCGATCTCTGTTGGTTGATGCAAAGGACCAAGGCCACACTGCTCAACATCTGCTAGAGGAAGCTGGCATACATTCTGCAGAGAATTTGCAACTGCTCATGGAAATGGTGGGGAAAAAACCATCGATTGTGCTGAAGAGGGAGCCAAATGAAATCTGGGTGAATAATTACAATGCAGACTTACTGAGAGCATGGGGAGCAAATTTGGACTTGCAGCTGATATTGGATCCGTACTCGTGCATAATGTATGTCGTTTCATATGTTGCAAAAAGTGAGCATGAGCTCAGCGAGGTCCTCAAACAAGCATTCGCAGAATTAAAGGAAAAATCCAATGACGACCTGCAAAAGCAAATGAAGAAACTCGGTCTTGTTTACTTCAAAAAAAGAGAAATGAGTGTCCAGGAAGCTTGTGTTCGTGCTTGTGGTCTCCATTTACGTGATTCTTCGCGAATCACGATATTTGTTGGAACAGATGACAATCCAGTCAGACTGTCAAAACCTCTATCGGCCATCAAAATGCAAGCGTCTATTGATGGTCAGTCTGAAGACATCTGGGCCACAAGTCTCTACGATCGCTATTTAGCTAGGCCAGAGCATGAAGCATTTAATGATATGTGTCAAGCTGTCTTTGCATCTCACTACAGAATACTCTCCACCAGCGAGGCTCAGAGATGCTTGCAAAACAAAAACCCAAATGTTTTTGCATTGCAGAAAGGTCTTGGCCACATAATGCGTCGCACCAGAGGCAAACCTGCGGTCATCAGGTATACAAACCATTCACCCACCAAGTATCCTGAGAAATACTATGTCACAATGCTGAAACTCTATCTGCCTCACAGGTCAAAACAACAGCTAATGCCAACCAATTTCCTCTCCTATGAGGACTTTTTCAAAGCTGGTTCGGTTAAATTAGCCAGTGCCTCCGACCCACAGATCGTCAGTGAAATTGTGTACAACAACCAGAAGGCCTTTGATCTTAATGCACAGCCGTTGTTGGATGCATGGCAACAACTTAGAGACTGTGGCCCCTTGCCCGACGCATGGTCTTCCATTGCACCGGAAACTGAGGCACAAAGGTTGGAGCACCTTGCTGCAAGGCAAAATGAAGATGATCTTGATGACATTGATGATTTGGATATCCCTGACCTTTCACCTAGTGAGGAAAAGCAGAAACCACGGTCACTTGTGTCTGTGGACCTTATCAGTGATGAAATAAGAGGAACGCTGAAAATGCTCAACAATGAGCAACAACAGATATTTTATTTCATCCGAAAGCACTGTGTTGCTCTTAAGCAAAATCAGTCTGTTCCTCCTTTTCACCTCTGCATTTCATCACCAGCTGGCTGTGGAAAGTCCTTTTTAATAAAGGCAATTGTGAATGAGTCACATCGAGTGCTTCGCAACTCAGAAAGCCCTGATGACACTACAGTCTTAGTGACTGCCATTAGCGGTGTAGCAGCGCACCAGATTTCTGCGATGACGATTCACTCAGCATTCAAAATCCCACTGAAACTGAAGAGTTTCTATGAGCCACTCAGTGAGGAGCCCCTCAACACTCTCAGATGCCAGCTTGCCAACCTCAAAATTCTTGTCATTGATGAGATTTCCATGGTCGACAGACGGTTGTTGCTTTACATCCATGGCAGATTGAATCAAATCAAGAGAATTAGGTCCACAGCTGCTGATGTCTGGTTTGGCAAAGTGTCTATATTGGCTGTAGGAGACTTCTATCAGCTGCCACCAGTCAGGTCACGATCCTTGATGGTACCTGACTACAGCCAAGGCTTTGATATCTGGCATGAATTGTTCAATATCACTTTTCTCCAGCAAATTATGCGACAAAAAGAAGACAAATCTTTTGCTGAATTATTGAACCGGTTGCGAACAAAGCACAAGCATGATAGCATCTTACCTGACGATGATGCTATACTGCGCCAACGCAACAACAGGCCAGATCAGCCTCACGATGCATTACATGTGTATCCTACAAACAAGCAAGTCATGGCCCACAATCTGCAAATGCTCGAAAAACAAGCTGAAAGTCCCATTGTTGTCAAGGCACAAGACCTTGAACGAACAGTGTCAGGCAAATTTGCACTTGTGTCTAAACAAGGGGCCAATGATGACCTTGCTGACACATTCACCTTTTGCTTGAATGCCAGGGTCTTGCTGGTCCGCAACATTTCAGTAAGCGCTGGTCTGGTTAATGGTTCCTTTGGGACAATAACCAATTTCGTTGCAGACTCCACAACAGGCCTTGTGTCACAAATCTTTGTCAAATTTGACTCCAAATCAGCTGTTCCAGGTGTTCCAATCCCAGTTGATCTACATGAAGAAACCATGACCAATTTCCCTGCTGTCACAAGAAAGCAATTCCCTTTGAAGCTCGGCTGGTCAAGCACAATACACAAATGTCAAGGATTAACAAAAGCTCAAATTGTTTTTGACATGGCAGGCATTTTTGCTGCCGGCCAAGCCTATGTCGCTTTGAGCAGGGTTACATCGCTGAATGGTCTCTACCTTCAAAATTACAGTCCAGACAAAATATATTGCGACAACAACATCGACAAAAGCATGCGGACAATGCCCTTACAACCTGGAATTCACGAGATAGCCCCATCAAACCAAGGATTTTCCATATTGCACCAAAACATCCAAGGGCTCCCATCAAAAATAGAGGATATCCAAAACCGGTCAAATGGCCTTTGTGACATGCTCCTCTTCAGTGAAACTCTCGTGAAAAAAACCACTCCTGCAAACGGCTTGCAAATCTGTGGTTACAAGTTGGAACACCTGGAACGTCCTACTGGGCGAGGTGGCCTGGCCATGTACATCAAATCACCAAATGAGTACACTACCATAGACTTCCATATTACTGGATTAGAAATGATGTCTGTCCTCATTGCAACCTTACTGTCTGGCAAACTGCTAGTCATTCTGATGTACAGGCCGCCCAAACAACCATCCACTGCATTTTGCAAATTACTGGAAAAGCTATTATCTAGTATTGAGGCATCTTACCCCTTTGTACCTACTGTCATTGCCGGCGATCTCAATGAAAACCTCCTACAGAACACCACTCACAACATACAAAACACATTTCTGAAACATGGTTTTCACCAAAATGTTCAAGAATGCACAACAGTTCAGGGAGCACTCCTAGATGTTGTGTATACGAAGTCATGCCCTCACATCAGCTGCTCTGTGTTGCCTACCTACTACTCTGACCATGAGGCAGTGAAAGTGTTCCTTTCCGATGAACATATTAAATTCACAAGTCCAGCTCCAGCTCACAAAGATGTCATTGGAAATGCACAATCTGCTCCATTGCCGAAAGCTGTGTCAGCAGACAATGGCATGCAAAAACGCAAACAAACAAAAGTTCAAGAGAAGGCACGAAAACGCTCAACAAAGAAAACACCTACTTTTGCTTTCACTGCAAGTCCCTCTGAACCCACAACTGCACAACCCTTAGTTGTTGCACCACAAGTAAAAGGTTTCGTCAACCTTGGGAATACCTGCTATGCAAATAGCATTTTGCAAAACTTCATAAATGTGCCATCACTGGATCCACTGTTACAAACTGGATTACCAATGGCAAACCGCATCAACACACTAAAAGCAAAACTGACGCTGACAAACACCCTTCCACTCACCCCTATAGACCTGTTCCTTTCACCTGAAATGACAGCTCTCGAATGGTCACCAAGACAACAACAAGATGCCCATGAGTTCCTGGTCAGACTATTGCAGTTCTTGCATGATGAAGAATATCAGAGCACAGGCCAACAAGAAACTGCAGTCAATCAAACTGTCTACATGCAGTTGTCGCATCTGCATTCATGTCAGGTTTGTGGCCATTCTTCTGTTAGCACGGAGTTGGTAAACTACCTACCATGTCCTTTGAGTAGAGAACAAGTTACTCCCATCGACATTGAACCATCTCATGAAACGTCTGACAGGCCATGTACCAACTGTGGCCACAATACCACAATATGTGACACTGAAATAACTGTGCCTCCAACTGTTTTGTTTGTAACTGTCATGCGATTCAATGCACAAATGGAAAAAATGCATAATCAAGTCAGCGTTCAACCACAACTGCTTACAAAACGCAACATCACATACCATTTAGTTGGCGCCATCTACCACTATGGCAACAGAAGTGATGAAGGCCACTACTTTGCTGATGTTTTCCACACAGCTACCCAGCAATTTTATCGCTGTGATGACCTCACCGTCCACCCTACCCAACTCCCTTTTGAGAGCGATAATGCATACATCTTTGTTTATCAGAAGCAGTGAATTGCCATGGTTGTGCCAATCCATTCACCATTATGCTCATGCGAATACAGCTTAAACACTCATCAAAACATATTTAACCATCTCAAATCTTCTCCATGCTATTCCATGTTCAACTTATTACATTGATACTGTCCCATTTTCCAGGCCATTTCCCTGTTTGTCAGCGTCAGTTTTGCTTTTAGTGCGTTTCTTTTATATACTCATCACAGTATAGGTGAAACACATATCCAAACATATGTAAACATCTCAAGTATGATGCATGCTATGAGACTCATTATGTAGATATTTCTGTATTTACTGTCATTTTGCTGCTCAGAAGTAGTTTGTTTTATATGCTCATGCAAATACAAATGAGCCGCATCTCCAAACATATGAAAAACATATGAAGGATTCTCCAAGCTATGCAATGTTGAACTCATTCGATGCATTGCCTGTATATTTATAGTCATTTTGCTGCTTAGAATTCTTTTCTTTTATGTGTTCATCTGAATACAGGTGAGACGGATCTGCAATTGTATGCACTATGCAAACATCTCAAGGATTCTCTATGATATGAAATGTCCATATCTCTGTATATTTACCGCCATTTTCCTACTTACAAGTAGTTTGTTTTATATGCCAATACAGGTGAAACTCATATCAAAACATATGCAATATTCTCCATGCTATTACATGTTCAACTCATTATGTACATATTTCTGTAGTAGTTCCTTTGATATACTCATGAGAATACAGATGCAAAATATATCCAAAGATATGTAAACCTCTTGAGGATTCTCAAAGCTATTACATGTTCAACCCATTATATATATATTATATATACTCATCATGTACATATTTCTGTAGATTTACAGCCATTTTGCTGTTTAGAGGTAGTTGCTTTGATATACTCATGAGAATACACATGGAAAACATATCCAAAGATATGTCAACCGCTCAGGGATTCTCCATGCTATTACATGTTCAACCCATTATATATATATGCGTATTATATATTTCTGTATATTTACAGCCATTTTGCTGCTTAGAAGTAATTTCTTTGATGCGCTCATGAGAATAAACGTGTAACATATATCCAAACATATGTAAACATATGAAGTATTCTCCATGCTATTACATGTTCAACGCATTACATGCAGTCAACACAGAAATTATTTGCACACTATGATTTTTCATCATATTTCACAGAAAAATGTCAATATCATACCAAAAGCTGTCCTGTGTTTCAGAGTAGTGTTAGCAGTTAGTATTACATGCATTGAATTTTAGACCAAAATGCATTTTTCTGGAAAACTTGAAAAAAGTGAATCCCGATGACAAAAATTATTTGCACCCTTGAGTCAACTCCCAAAAACAGCATCAATTTTTCCCCAACAAAACAATGTCGTTTATGGAATCTATAACAGCTTAACATCAATCTGACATTAATTGGGATTCACAGGTGGAATTTAACGGCCTGCCAAACAAATACACTCAATTCCACGTTTTCCCCTATGTATGCCTATAAAAACTATTGATGAACCAGAAAGTCTGATGGAACTAGGTAATACACTTCATTATCGTCTCTATTTGTCACAAAGAAATTCATTAGCATGTTTTCTTTGATTATTTCTTCAATATGCAAATACGAAACGCCAGAAAAGCCTCACATTGGTAGAACCAATCTGGAAAAGTCTTATTTATAGCACATAATTTTGCCCTTATGAAGTTGATTATCAGCTGTTTCTCAGCTTCAATTCACCATAAGCACCGTTTTCTTGCGTTTTTGGTAGCATATAGAACATTGTTCTTCACTAAAACCTGCATGATTAACCTTCTTATCACAATTTGACTATATTGAAGGACTTTCCAAGCCAATTTCATGAGTATTGCTGCTTTTAAGCCCATTTTGGTACCCATATGTGGGACAAAAAACATGCAAAATGGTGTACTCCTCGGGCAACACTTGTAATCCCACTTGTGACCCCCAAATAATGTCAGATTGATGCTAATGTGTTAAAGATACCATAAAAATCATTGTATCTTTCGAAAAATTGGCGTATCATCTTTAAAAATGCTGTTTCTGGTAGTTGGCTCAAAGCGTGCAAATACTTTTTTGTCTTCAGGATTCACTTTTCCCAAGTTTTCCAGAAAAATACATTTTGCTTAAAAATGAAATGCATGTGATCTTAACCTAGTAACACTACTCTGAAACACAGAACAGCTTTTTGTGCCCATATTAGCATTTTCCTGTAAGATATGATGAAAAATCAAAGTGTGCAAATAATTTCTGTGCTGACTGTACATATTCTTGTATATTTACAGCCATTTGACTGTTTAGAAGTAGTTTCTTTCATACACTCAAGACAATACAGTCGAAGGCATATCACACAGTAGTACTAGTGAACTTTAAGTTTCATTGTAGAATTTACAATCCCCTTTAACAAAAAAAGTGTTACCAATAACACCCCAAAAAAACGAATAAAAGCATAACAAAATTTAAAGAAACAAAACCAAAAAAAAAAAAACGCTCCCTCAAGGTGCTGACCTCCTCGTGGTAGGGTGCGGTAACAATGCATTGCATTGGCTAACGTTGCACCAAAATCTGACAACTCAACTTTCAACCTCTCTCTTCACAATATGGTTTCATCATAAACCATTAATTCAACGATGCACTGCCCCAGCAGACCTTGTACGTCCTCATGGCAATGGGTGGTAACACTAACGTCAAGACCTGTATCCTCACATGCCAACATGAAACAATGCGCTTGCATAATGCTACATCTTGCTTTCAGGTTAAATAATAACTTGTGAAATACCGCTGTGAGTCCCTTAAAACTTATTTGACATGTTGCTCGCTGCTTGCCCTGTTTCCATGTCAGCACATCTTCGTAGCTCTTATGGTTTGTCCATAACAAATCTTTAGTGTTAGGGCTCCATCAAAGTTAGGGTTACGGTTCAGTCAAATTGTATTGCTTTCAGAGTCGTATCACTCCTGACAACGCACCTGGCTGCATGCTAAGCGCTATATCAGTCAGTATATGCAAATCTACACTTTCATTGACTAGATCGCGACCTAAAGGGGCCTGGGAATCCACTGGCAAGGGAGGGCATGGAAGATGAGGGAACAGAAGGGGAGGGAATGGAAGGCAACGAAAGGGAGGGTATATAGGGAGGGAATGCAGGGGAGGGGAATTCATATCTTAAAATTGCTGTGCAATTTTAATTATTCTCTAGTTATTCTTATTCTTCTTTTTTTTTTCAAAATGGTCCTATGGCGATGAAAGTTGGTCAGAAGGTTAATCAGTCATTCAGTATTGTGAAAGTGGGTCATTTGATGTCATTTTCACAGTTGTCTTTTTCACAGAGGCGTTCAAAGTCGAAAATTTGTAAACTTTAAGGTTGAATAACTGAAAAAGTATTTGCGATAATGAGTCAAGAGTCAAAATCATGTGATAAAAAGTTGTTGCCTATGTATTGGTACAACTGATATGAGAGTTGGTCCAACGGGTAAAGGGTTAGAGCAGAATGAGCAGTTTTTGGTCTGCGAACAAGATCTCAAGTTACGTAATAGATGGAATCATGGTGATTGTGACAAAAGTTGGCCAGTATCTGGGGCCAGTGCAGTGTGCAATATGGTTTGGATGTGTAGACTACCTTTTGAAATATGGCAATTTTTCAAAATCAAGGGTTCGAAATTTAGGTAGAATTGTAAAATCTCCTTGAAGCAGTAGTCTGAGGTGATCAAAATGTATAATGAACTACCCTTAACTTTACCAAAAAAGACTATTTTGACCAAAAAATTTGACAAAAAGATGATATTTGAAGGTGATATGAGCCATTAAAGTTTAAAAAGTACAATTTTCCAAAAATTCTCAAAATTACGTTCTTTTCAACCAATCAAATGAAAAGTCTGGCGTCTAGTACTCAAAAACATGGTTATCAAAAGCCCCCTATTGCAATTGTTTCATATCCTCAGCTGAACTTGTAAAAAATTCTGAAAAATGGTACTTCGCAACTTACATGACATTTTGCATAAATCATTTAATTTGAGTGGGAAATATCACTTCTACAGCTTTCTGTAAATTAAATGATCCCCCAATACCACATACTGCAATCACATGAGAACATTAATTTTCACCTGTGACAATTTCCGCATGGTCAAATTAGAGGTCAAAGATGAAGGGAAAATTGATCATTTTGGCAGATGATTTTTTTTTACTAGGAAGGAATATTTCAATTTTCTTGATTTTAAGAGCAGATGTAGACCAAATACTTCTGGTTATTTGTTGCAAATAACAAGTCTGTAGCTACATCCACCTCTGAGCAGTAAGGGTCAAAAGGTCAAAAAAACGACAAAACGATCAGCAAAAAATTCATTTTCACATGATGCAGGTGTGACAGGTTCACACTGTAAGACGTTGTGGCCGCATAAATTAGCATACATTAGCCATATATGGAGTGCTCCTCTGGCCAGTTCATTTGTGTGCTGGTTACAAGGGTAGGCCTACTGATTGGAACAGTAGTCTGCTATCATGCTTTTGGGTGACAGGACTCTGAGTCACGATTCTGAGTCACGATTCTCAGTCATTGCTCTGAGTCGGGACTCGCTGTCAGGCATCGGAGTCAGGCCTCGGAGTCAGGACTGTCAGGACTGTCAGCCAGGCCTGTCAGTCAGGACTGTCAGGACTGTCAGTCAGGCCTGTCAGTCAGGACTGTTCCTCAGGACTATCAGTCAGGACTGTCAGTCAGGACTCTGAGTCAGGACTCTGAGTCAGGACTCTGAGTCAGGACTCTGAGTCAAGACTCTCTGAGTCTGGACTTTGAGTCAGGACTTTGATTCAGGACTGTTGGGAGTCAGGACTCTGAGTCAGGACTCTGAGTCAGGACTCTGAGTCAGGACTCTGAGTCGGGACTCGCAGTCAGGCCTCGGAGTCAGGCCTCGGAGTCAGGACTGTCAGTCAGGACTGTCAGTCAGGACTGTCAGTCAGGACTGTCAGTCAGGACTGTCAGTCAGGACTGTCAGTCAGGACTGCCAGTCAGGACTGTCAGTCAGGACTGTCAGTCAGGACTCTGAGTCACTCTGAGTCAGGACTTTGAGTCACACCTCAGAGTCACGACTCAGAGTCACGACTCAGAGTCACGACTCAGGGTCACGACTCAGGGTCACGACTCAGAGTCACGACTCAGAGTCACGACTCAGAGTCACGACTCAGAGTCACGACTCAGAGTCACGACTCAGAGTCACGACTCAGAGTCACGACTCAGAGTCACGACTCAGAGTCACGACTCAGAGTCACGACTCAGAGTCACGACTCAGAGTCACGACTCAGAGTCACGACTCTTAGGCCGTGTTGAGTCGAGACAGGAATCAGAGGCAGGATTTGGCATCAGCCATTAAAGTCATGAGTCTGAGCTAGGAGTCCGGGTCAGAGAAAAGAGTCTGCATCAGGAGTGAGAGTCAGTAGTCTGAATCGGAGATCTGATCAGGATTCAGAGTTGGAGTTGGAGTTAGAGTCGCAGTCATGGTGAGGAATCACAGTCAGCATGTGTTTGTCAGTCCGTCGGTTTCATCCATCTGTCCATTCGTCTGTCCATTTACAGGCAAAGTTTAGCTCATCTGTCCATCTGTCCATTTGTCTGTCGGTTTACAGGCCAAGTTTATTTAAAAGTAAAGGTAAATTCTTTGTAATTGTCAGTATTGACAATTACCGTGTTCTCTAGTATTTATATTACTTTCGTACTTTCCAAAAAAGGTCCTCGAAAAATTTTCAAAAAATTCGTGAAGGAAGCCCACCATGCCCGTATGACACCCACCCGGTTTCGCCGACCTTGATTCATTTTTCAAGGTCGCAGAGCACTTTGAAGTCAGATTTTCCATACTTTTGAAATGCCCAAATCTCATCCGGTTACGCCCGGATTTCGTTTCTGTCACTTTTATTAGGTTCCACATGCTTTTTGCAAGTTACAAAGTGAGACTTCCGAAAACGCAGGTCCAGGTCCAAGATGGCTACGGCCATTTTTAGTACTAAGCGATTGTCGCACGAGATGTCAGAAACCGTAAGCCCCAGGGTTTTCAAAGTGAGGCCAAAAGCTGGCTTGGTGGCCGGGCCAGTGCTGTAAGTTATAACTGTGGTGATCCCATGTTTGGTTATGCAGTTACATAATTTTAAATATTGACCGCGTCATCAAAACCAGCAATTATCCTACGGTGCACCCCCCCCCCCCCCTTTGAATTATGCTTTTTGCTGAAACTCCTGTGGTCTAATACTGTAGAAAGCCAAAATATACCTAATTCAAGCCTTCTCTATGTTATATAAGCAACCTGCAAGCTGAAATACTTGCAGAAGACTCCATTCTAGCAGACGACACATGTCTTATGGTTTCGAGTCCCGCAGTAAACAAAAAGCTGTGCTGTGATTGGCTGACTTAATGCAGGTGAACTTTGAAGTTGAGGCTGCAGGCCAGTAAATAGCATGGAAATTGGTTAGAATGGAGTAGATTAGCATCACTATGGCTGTGACATGGACCGGGATTGCCCCGGAAACAGGTCAAAACAGAAAAACCGCATATTTTTGGCGGGAAAAGCTGAAACACCGCATTGTGGGGGTGCCGGTGGCAGTTTAATGCCTTTCTGGACCCCTTCCCCCTAGAATTGCATGGTTTTGTGATTCTAGGCCTTTGCATAGGCCTATGTGGGTCCATTATGGCATTCGCATGCTAAAAGATAGGAAAATGGGCCTTCCGGTCAGAATCAACCTGAACGTACTCGGGCCAAATGTCTTGACACATTACTAATCCTCACTAGTAGAGCAGCATTTCCTGCAAAAATGATGAAAATCGCATCATTTCTGAGCCCCCAAATTGCCAAAAACCTCCGTTTTTGCATTTTTCAAGAAAAAATCGCCGCGTCACAGGAAATTGATTTTGAGGGCTGAAAGTGGCTCTGAAAGATTGCTTGGAGTCGGACCCATAACCTAATACCCTTACTTTAGTTACATTGTACCAATAACACCCCGATTATAGGCGGTGAAGTTTTGTCACCGCTTCGCGGTTACCCGGTCTCTAGTATTTATATTACTTTCGTACTTTCCAAAAAAGGTCCTCGAAAAATTTTCAAAAAATTCGTGAAGGAAGCCCACCATGCCCGTATGACACCCACCCGGTTTCGCCGACCTTGATTCATTTTTCAAGGTCGCAGAGCACTTTGAAGTCAGATTTTCCATACTTTTGAAATGCCCAAATCTCATCCGGTTACGCCCGGATTTCGTTTCTGTCACTTTTATTAGGTTCCACATGCTTTTTGCAAGTTACAAAGTGAGACTTCCGAAAACGCAGGTCCAGGTCCAAGATGGCTACGGCCATTTTTAGTACTAAGCGATTGTCGCACGAGATGTCAGAAACCGTAAGCCCCAGGGTTTTCAAAGTGAGGCCAAAAGCTGGCTTGGTGGCCGGGCCAGTGCTGTAAGTTATAACTGTGGTGATCCCATGTTTGGTTATGCAGTTACATAATTTTAAATATTGACCGCGTCATCAAAACCAGCAATTATCCTACGGTGCACCCCCCCCCCCCCTTTGAATTATGCTTTTTGCTGAAACTCCTGTGGTCTAATACTGTAGAAAGCCAAAATATACCTAATTCAAGCCTTCTCTATGTTATATAAGCAACCTGCAAGCTGAAATACTTGCAGAAGACTCCATTCTAGCAGACGACACATGTCTTATGGTTTCGAGTCCCGCAGTAAACAAAAAGCTGTGCTGTGATTGGCTGACTTAATGCAGGTGAACTTTGAAGTTGAGGCTGCAGGCCAGTAAATAGCATGGAAATTGGTTAGAATGGAGTAGATTAGCATCACTATGGCTGTGACATGGACCGGGATTGCCCCGGAAACAGGTCAAAACAGAAAAACCGCATATTTTTGGCGGGAAAAGCTGAAACACCGCATTGTGGGGGTGCCGGTGGCAGTTTAATGCCTTTCTGGACCCCTTCCCCCTAGAATTGCATGGTTTTGTGATTCTAGGCCTTTGCATAGGCCTATGTGGGTCCATTATGGCATTCGCATGCTAAAAGATAGGAAAATGGGCCTTCCGGTCAGAATCAACCTGAACGTACTCGGCCAAATGTCTTGACACATTACTAATCCTCACTAGTAGAGCAGCATTTCCTGCAAAAATGATGAAAATCGCATCATTTCTGAGCCCCCAAATTGCCAAAAACCTCCGTTTTTGCATTTTTCAAGAAAAAATCGCCGCGTCACAGGAAATTGATTTTGAGGGCTGAAAGTGGCTCTGAAAGATTGCTTGGAGTCGGACCCATAACCTAATACCCTTACTTTAGTTACATTGTACCAATAACACCCCGATTATAGGCGGTGAAGTTTTGTCACCGCTTCGCGGTTACCCGTCTCTAGTATTTATATTACTTTCGTACTTTCCAAAAAAGGTCCTCGAAAAATTTTCAAAAAATTCGTGAAGGAAGCCCACCATGCCCGTATGACACCCACCCGTTTCGCCGACCTTGATTAATTTTTCAAGGTCGCAGAGCACTTTGAAGTCAGATTTTCCATACTTTTGAAATGCCCAAATCTCATCCGGTTACGCCCGGATTTCGTTTCTGTCACTTTTATTAGGTTCCACATGCTTTTTGCAAGTTACAAAGTGAGACTTCCGAAAACGCAGGTCCAGGTCCAAGATGGCTACGGCCATTTTTAGTACTAAGCGATTGTCGCACGAGATGTCAGAAACCGTAAGCCCCAGGGTTTTCAAAGTGAGGCCAAAAGCTGGCTTGGTGGCCGGGCCAGTGCTGTAAGTTATAACTGTGGTGATCCCATGTTTGGTTATGCAGTTACATAATTTTAAATATTGACCGCGTCATCAAAACCAGCAATTATCCTACGGTGCACCCCCCCCCCCCTTTGAATTATGCTTTTTGCTGAAACTCCTGTGGTCTAATACTGTAGAAAGCCAAAATATACCTAATTCAAGCCTTCTCTATGTTATATAAGCAACCTGCAAGCTGAAATACTTGCAGAAGACTCCATTCTAGCAGACGACACATGTCTTATGGTTTCGAGTCCCGCAGTAAACAAAAAGCTGTGCTGTGATTGGCTGACTTAATGCAGGTGAACTTTGAAGTTGAGGCTGCAGGCCAGTAAATAGCATGGAAATTGGTTAGAATGGAGTAGATTAGCATCACTATGGCTGTGACATGGACCGGGATTGCCCCGGAAACAGGTCAAAACAGAAAAACCGCATATTTTTGGCGGGAAAAGCTGAAACACCGCATTGTGGGGGTGCCGGTGGCAGTTTAATGCCTTTCTGGACCCCTTCCCCCTAGAATTGCATGGTTTTGTGATTCTAGGCCTTTGCATAGGCCTATGTGGGTCCATTATGGCATTCGCATGCTAAAAGATAGGAAAATGGGCCTTCCGGTCAGAATCAACCTGAACGTACTCGGGCCAAATGTCTTGACACATTACTAATCCTCACTAGTAGAGCAGCATTTCCTGCAAAAATGATGAAAATCGCATCATTTCTGAGCCCCCAAATTGCCAAAAACCTCCGTTTTTGCATTTTTCAAGAAAAAATCGCCGCGTCACAGGAAATTGATTTTGAGGGCTGAAAGTGGCTCTGAAAGATTGCTTGGAGTCGGACCCATAACCTAATACCCTTACTTTAGTTACATTGTACCAATAACACCCCGATTATAGGCGGTGAAGTTTTGTCACCGCTTCGCGGTTACCCGGTCTCTAGTATTTATATTACTTTCGTACTTTCCAAAAAAGGTCCTCGAAAAATTTTCAAAAAATTCGTGAAGGAAGCCCACCATGCCCGTATGACACCCACCCGGTTTCGCCGACCTTGATTCATTTTTCAAGGTCGCAGAGCACTTTGAAGTCAGATTTTCCATACTTTTGAAATGCCCAAATCTCATCCGGTTACGCCCGGATTTCGTTTCTGTCACTTTTATTAGGTTCCACATGCTTTTTGCAAGTTACAAAGTGAGACTTCCGAAAACGCAGGTCCAGGTCCAAGATGGCTACGGCCATTTTTAGTACTAAGCGATTGTCGCACGAGATGTCAGAAACCGTAAGCCCCAGGGTTTTCAAAGTGAGGCCAAAAGCTGGCTTGGTGGCCGGGCCAGTGCTGTAAGTTATAACTGTGGTGATCCCATGTTTGGTTATGCAGTTACATAATTTTAAATATTGACCGCGTCATCAAAACCAGCAATTATCCTACGGTGCACCCCCCCCCCCCCCTTTGAATTATGCTTTTTGCTGAAACTCCTGTGGTCTAATACTGTAGAAAGCCAAAATATACCTAATTCAAGCCTTCTCTATGTTATATAAGCAACCTGCAAGCTGAAATACTTGCAGAAGACTCCATTCTAGCAGACGACACATGTCTTATGGTTTCGAGTCCCGCAGTAAACAAAAAGCTGTGCTGTGATTGGCTGACTTAATGCAGGTGAACTTTGAAGTTGAGGCTGCAGGCCAGTAAATAGCATGGAAATTGGTTAGAATGGAGTAGATTAGCATCACTATGGCTGTGACATGGACCGGGATTGCCCTGGAAACAGGTCAAAACAGAAAAACCGCATATTTTTGGCGGGAAAAGCTGAAACACCGCATTGTGGGGGTGCCGGTGGCAGTTTAATGCCTTTCTGGACCCCTTCCCCCTAGAATTGCATGGTTTTGTGATTCTAGGCCTTTGCATAGGCCTATGTGGGTCCATTAAGGCATTCGCATGCTAAAAGATAGGAAAATGGGCCTTCCGGTCAGAATCAACCTGAACGTACTCGGGCCAAATGTCTTGACACATTACTAATCCTCACTAGTAGAGCAGCATTTCCTGCAAAAATGATGAAAATCGCATCATTTCTGAGCCCCCAAATTGCCAAAAACCTCCGTTTTTGCATTTTTCAAGAAAAAATCGCCGCGTCACAGGAAATTGATTTTGAGGGCTGAAAGTGGCTCTGAAAGATTGCTTGGAGTCGGACCCATAACCTAATACCCTTACTTTAGTTACATTGTACCAATAACACCCCGATTATAGGCGGTGAAGTTTTGTCACCGCTTCGCGGTTACCCGGTCTCTAGTTAAGAATTTACCTATGGTAAATTCTATTTGTTTTTGCTATTATTATTATAATCCCCCGCTCGCGCAGCGGCGGGGGATTATATTGATATTCTTCGTTTTACTATTATTATTATTATTCTTATTATTCAGCTCAGAAAAAGTGTGATTATTTCAAAACTATTACAGATACTACGTTACAAGTCAAGGGTAATGTGCAACTCCATTGCGTGCTACTTTACACGAAATTTCATGATCAAATTTCATGACACTTATGAGTTATGAGCAAAATATAAAACAAATTTCCGGCGCAGGTTTCTGAGAACCTAAGCATAACTGAGACCTGTTGATTTTTTCTAAGATACCTTGACAAAGTTTCCAGGTCTGAAAGGCGTCTCGTGGAGATTTCATGAACACATTTCAAGATATGATTTTTTGAAAAATAGACATCCCGAAAACTGACCAAAATTTTTCTGAAAAACAGAGAAGGAATGCTCGTAGAAAGCTGAAAGTAGGTACACTTACAGACCTACCCTAGTGTACCAACTTCACAAAGTTACGGACCCCTCGCACAAACGGTCTCGGCGCTACGGACGTTCAAAAACTCAAACTTCAAGTCGCCATATCTCAGTCCCTATTTGAGCTACAGACTAGTTTCACATATCACAAGAAAGGTCTGTTTGTTAGCTTTCCAATGGTGTATAGCATTATAGTGTCAGACGCGCGGCGTAGAATCGCGTCAGACATTGAAAATTTTATGTCACTTTTTAGGTCCAAAAAATCTTTTCGCCTCAAAAAGTCAATGAAATTCTTCATGCATGTCGTTGAATATTTTATGTGGGTTACCCATGTCAGCCCTCCATACTGTCCCCGAAGATCAATTATCTACAGCAAATAGTTTTTCCTAGAGAATTTTTTAAATTTCAAAATTGAAATGTACATTGCTCAGCTTCTGGTGGTTCAAATTTCATGAAATTAATACCAAGAGATGCGTAAAATTATGCCCTTTACTGTCCTCCAAGGGAATATACCTCTCCTGAATAGCCAATTTCAAATAAATGATTTTATATATTCAATTATAACTCATGAACTATTGTTTCAGATCACTTAAAACTGAATGTACATGTTGCTAATTTTTTGCCCTATTTTGTGGTATAAGGGCATCCTCCTATCTCCAATACTTTGCCGGTAAAATAGAGCTAAAAAAATAATTCACAGATGCATGTTAGTCAGCCGTTGGGTATATACTGTCTCACTGCCACCTTTCCCAGCAGCTGACCTTGTGCCTACCACGACATTTCATAGGCATATGCACCAGCAAGATTACTACGTTCATACATGGTATGAAGAATTCATCATGACGGCCATGAACTGGAAGGAGGGAGTAAGCAGGGCAGGGGAGACAAGGGGGGCGCGGGGGATTATCCGATATTGCCGTACGGCAATATCAGTTATACTAGTTATTATTCTTATTTCAAAATGGTTGTACGTTCATGAAAGGTTGTCAATAGGTTCGTCAGTTGTTGGGTATTGCGTAATTGGTTCATTTGATGTCATTTTCACAGTTGTCTTTTTCACAGAGCCGTTCAAAGTCGAAAATTAGTAAAGTTTAAAGGCTCATAACTCAAAAACTATTTCAGATAATGAGTCATGAGTCAAAATCTTGTGACAAAAAGTTGTTGTCAATGTGTTGGTAGAAGTCATGTGACAATTGGTCTAGCGGGTAAAGGGCTGTTGCACTTGAGCAGTTTTGAGTGTTGCGCAGGTTTCTCAAGTTACGTAATAGATAGGAACATGGTGATGGTGGCAAAAGTTGGCCAGTATCTGGGGCCAGTGCACATTCAACAAATGGTTTGGATTGGTGCAATAATGTGTTAAATATGGCAATTGTTCAAAATCAAGGGTTCAAAATTTAGGTGGAATTGTAAAATCTCCATGAAGGAGTAGTCTGAGGTGATCAAAATGTATAGTGAACTACCCTTAACTTTACCCAAAAAGACTATATTGATCAAAAAATTGGACAAAAAGGTGATATTTGAAGGTGATATGAGCCATTAAAGTTTAAAAAGTCCAGTTTTCCAAAAATTCTGAAAATTATGTTTTTTTCAACCAATCCTCTTCAAAGTCTAGGGTCTACTAGTCAATAATGTGGTTATCAAAAGCCCCCAAAGCAGTTTGTTCAAGGTCTTCAAATAAATTTGTCAAAAATTGTGAAAAGTGCCCCTTTGCAACACACCAGATGTTTTGCATAAATGATTTAATTTGAATGGGAAATATTACTCCTACAGCTTTCTGTAAATTAAATGACCCCCCTAGATCACATACTGGCAACACATGAGCACATTAATTTTCACCTGTGACAATTTCTGCAGGGTCAAATTTGAGGTCAAAGATGAAATGAAAATTGATCGTTTTCAAAAATGATTTTTTTTAACTAGCAAGGAAAGTTCCGATTTTTTTGATTTTCATTGACAAGCTGGACCAAATACTTGCGGTAAGTTGTGGCAAATGACAAGTCTGTAGGTACAATCAACTCGAAGCTACAAAGGTCAAAAGGTCAGAAAAATGAAGAAATTGTGAGCCAAAAATTCATTTTCACATGATGCAGGTGAGACGGTTTCACACTCCAACGCAGGCTGGCCGCATATATTAGCATACATTAACCATATTTGGAAAGCTGTTCTGGCCGTTTCAGGTGACGGGGCCAGTGTATGCTACTGACTAAGTCTCAAATGACTGAGTGGAGTTGGGGACAGGAGTTGTAGTCAGGACCCTGAGCCAGGACCCTGAGTCAGGTCTCTGAGTCAGGTCCCTGAGTCAGGACCCTAGGTCAGGACTCTGAGTCAGGTCTGTGAGTCAGGTCTGTGAGTCAGGTCTGCGAGTCAGGACCCTGAGTCTGGACTCTGAGGCAGGTCCCTGAGTCAGGACTCTGAGTCAGGACTCTGAGTCAGGACTGTGCGTCAGGCCAATGAGTCAGGACTATGAGTCTCAACTATGAAGCAGGCAGCTGAGTCAGGTCTCGGAGTCAGGACTCGGAGTCAGGCCTCGGAGTCAGGCCTCGGAGTCAGGACTCGGAGTTAGGCCTTGGAGTCATGGCTCGGAGTCATGACTCGGAGTCATGACTCGGAGTCATGACTCGGAGTCAGGAATCTTATTCAGGTCTGTGAGTCAGGTCTGTGAGTCAGGTCACTGAGTCAGGACCCTAGGTCAGGACTCTGAGCAAGGACTCTGAGTCAGGACTCTGAGTCAGGTCTGTGAGGCAGGTCTGTGAGTCAGATCTGTGAGTCAGGTCTGCGAGTCAGACTATGAGTATTGACTCTGAGTCTCGACTATGAGTCAGGCCGCTGAGTCAGGACTCTGAGTCAGGACTCTGAGCCAGGACTCTGAGTCAGGACTCTGAGTCAGGCCCATGAGTCAGGACTATGAGTCTCAACTATGAAGCAGGCAGCTGAGTCAGGTCTCGGAGTCAGGCCTCGGAATCAGGACTCGGAGTCATGATTCGGAGTCAGGAATCTGATGCAGGTCTGTGAGTCAGGTCTGTGAGTCAGGTCCTTGAGTCGGAACCCTAGGTCAGGGCTTGGAGTCAGGCCTCAGAGTCAGACCTCTGAGTCAGGACCCTGAGTCAGACCTCTGAGTCAGGACCCTGAGTCAGACTCGGAGTCAGGACTCTGAGTGAGAACTTGGAATCAGTACTCTGAGTGTGGACTCTGAATCAGGACTCTGAGTCTCGACTATGAGTATTGACTATGAGTCTCAACTATGAGTCAGCCTGCTGAGTCAGGACTCGGAGTCAGGACTCGGAGTCAGGACTCGGAGTCAGGACTCGGAGTCATGACTCAGTCAGGAATCTGAGGCAGTTCTATGAGTCAGGTTTGTGAGTCAGGTCTGTGAGTCAGGTCTGTGAGTCAGGTCCCTGAGTCAGGACCCTAGGTCAGGACTCTGAGTCAGGACTCAGAGTTAGGACTCTGAGTCTCGACTATGAGTCTCGACTATGAGTCTCGGCTATGAGTTTCGAGTATGAGTCTCGAGTATGAGTCTCGAGTATGAGTCTCAGGTATGAGTCAAGCCACTGAGTCAGGACACGCTGAGTCAGGCTGCTGAGTCAGGACACGCTGAGTCAGGACACGCTGAGTCAGGACATGCTGTGTCAGGACTCTGCGTCAGGCCTCCGAGTCAGGACTCGGAGTCAGACCTCCGAGTCAGGCCCCTGAGTCAGGATTCGGAGTCAGGACTCGGAATCATTACTCTGAGTAAGGACTCTGAGTCTCGACTATGAGTATTGACTCTGAGTCTCGGCTATAAGTCAGGCTGCTGAGTCAGGACTCGGGATCAGGACTTGGAGTCAGGACTCGGAGTCAGGCCTCGGAGTCAGGCCTCGGGATCAGGACTCGGAGTCAGGACCCTAGGTCGGGACTCTGAGTCAGGACTCGACTATTAGTTTCGACTATGAGTCTCGACTATGAGTTTCGAGTATGAGTCTCGAGTATGAGTCTCGAGTATGAGTCAGGCCACTGAGTCAGGACACGATGCTGAGTCAGGCCGCTGAGTCAGGACACGCTGAGTCAGGACACGCTGAGTCAGGACACGCTGAGTCAGGACTCTGAGGCAGGATTCGGAGTCAGGCCTCGGAGTCAGACCTCCGAGTCAGGCCCCTGAGTCAGGATTCGGAGTCAGGACTCGGAATCATTACTCTGAGTAAGGACTCAGAGCCAGGACTTGGAGTCAGGACTCTTAGTCAGGAGTTGGAATCACAACTCTGAGGCAGGAGTTGGAGTCAGGCCTCTGAGTCAAGAATCTGAGTCAGGCCTATGAGTCAGGCCTATGAGTCAGGACTCTGAGTCAGGACTCTGAGTCAGGCCTCTGAGTCAGGACTCTGAGTCAGGACTCTGAGTCAGGACTCTGAGTCAGGACTCTGAGTCAGGACTCTGAGTCAGGACTCTGAGTCAGGACTCTGAGTCAGGACTCTGAGTCAGGACTCTGAGTCAGGACTCTGAGTCAGGACTCTGAGTCAGTCATAAGAGAAAAGAGTCAGTGCCAGGACTGAGAGTCAGTAGTCTGAATTGTAGATCTGATCAGGAAGGTGACCAGGATTAAGAGTCGGAGTCGGAGTCGGAGTCATGGTGAGGAGTCAGAGTCCGCATGTGCCTGTCAGTCCGTCGGTTTCATCCATCTGTCCATCCGTCCATTTAGCTGTCCGTTTACAGGCAAAGTTTAGCCCATTTGTCTTTCTCTTCATTTGTTTGTCTGTTTACAGGCAAAGTGTAATTAAAAGTAAAGGTAAATTCTTTGTAATTGTCCGTGATGACAATTACCGTTTTCTCTAGTATTCAAGTTGCGTTCGTACTTTCCAAAAAAGGTCCTCGAAAAATTTTCAAAAAATTCATGAAGGAAGCCCACCATGCCCGTATGACACCCACCCGGTTTCGCCGACCTTGATTCATTTTTCAAGGTCGCAGAGCACTTTGAAGTCAGATTTTCCATACTTTTGAAATGCCCAAATCTCATCCGGTTACGCCCGGATTTCGTTTCTGTCACTTTTATTAGGTTCCACATGCTTTTTGCAAGTTACAAAGTGAGACTTCCGAAAACGCAGGTCCAGGTCCAAGATGGCTACGGCCATTTTTAGTACTAAGCGATTGTCGCACGAGATGTCAGAAACCGTAAGCCCCAGGGTTTTCAAAGTGAGGCCAAAAGCTGGCTTGGTGGCCGGGCCAGTGCTGTAAGTTATAACTGTGGTGATCCCATGTTTGGTTATGCAGTTACATAATTTTAAATATTGACCGCGTCATCAAAACCAGCAATTATCCTACGGTGCACCCCCCCCCCCCTTTGAATTATGCTTTTTGCTGAAACTCCTGTGGTCTAATACTGTAGAAAGCCAAAATATACCTAATTCAAGCCTTCTCTATGTTATATAAGCAACCTGCAAGCTGAAATACTTGCAGAAGACTCCATTCTAGCAGACGACACATGTCTTATGGTTTCGAGTCCCGCAGTAAACAAAAAGCTGTGCTGTGATTGGCTGACTTAATGCAGGTGAACTTTGAAGTTGAGGCTGCAGGCCAGTAAATAGCATGGAAATTGGTTAGAATGGAGTAGATTAGCATCACTATGGCTGTGACATGGACCGGGATTGCCCCGGAAACAGGTCAAAACAGAAAAACCGCATATTTTTGGCGGGAAAAGCTGAAACACCGCATTGTGGGGGTGCCGGTGGCAGTTTAATGCCTTTCTGGACCCCTTCCCCCTAGAATTGCATGGTTTTGTGATTCTAGGCCTTTGCATAGGCCTATGTGGGTCCATTATGGCATTCGCATGCTAAAAGATAGGAAAATGGGCCTTCCGGTCAGAATCAACCTGAACGTACTCGGGCCAAATGTCTTGACACATTACTAATCCTCACTAGTAGAGCAGCATTTCCTGCAAAAATGATGAAAATCGCATCATTTCTGAGCCCCCAAATTGCCAAAAACCTCCGTTTTTGCATTTTTCAAGAAAAAATCGCCGCGTCACAGGAAATTGATTTTGAGGGCTGAAAGTGGCTCTGAAAGATTGCTTGGAGTCGGACCCATAACCTAATACCCTTACTTTAGTTACATTGTACCAATAACACCCCGATTATAGGCGGTGAAGTTTTGTCACCGCTTCGCGGTTACCCGGTCTCTAGTATTTATATTACTTTCGTACTTTCCAAAAAAGGTCCTCGAAAAATTTTCAAAAAATTCGTGAAGGAAGCCCACCATGCCCGTATGACACCCACCCGGTTTCGCCGACCTTGATTCATTTTTCAAGGTCGCAGAGCACTTTGAAGTCAGATTTTCCATACTTTTGAAATGCCCAAATCTCATCCGGTTACGCCCGGATTTCGTTTCTGTCACTTTTATTAGGTTCCACATGCTTTTTGCAAGTTACAAAGTGAGACTTCCGAAAACGCAGGTCCAGGTCCAAGATGGCTACGGCCATTTTTAGTACCAAGCGATTGTCGCACGAGATGTCAGAAACCGTAAGCCCCAGGGTTTTCAAAGTGAGGCCAAAAGCTGGCTTGGTGGCCGGGCCAGTGCTGTAAGTTATAACTGTGGTGATCCCATGTTTGGTTATGCAGTTACATAATTTTAAATATTGACCGCGTCATCAAAACCAGCAATTATCCTACGGTGCACCCCCCCCCCCCCCTTTGAATTATGCTTTTTGCTGAAACTCCTGTGGTCTAATACTGTAGAAAGCCAAAATATACCTAATTCAAGCCTTCTCTATGTTATATAAGCAACCTGCAAGCTGAAATACTTGCAGAAGACTCCATTCTAGCAGACGACACATGTCTTATGGTTTCGAGTCCCGCAGTAAACAAAAAGCTGTGCTGTGATTGGCTGACTTAATGCAGGTGAACTTTGAAGTTGAGGCTGCAGGCCAGTAAATAGCATGGAAATTGGTTAGAATGGAGTAGATTAGCATCACTATGGCTGTGACATGGACCGGGATTGCCCCGGAAACAGGTCAAAACAGAAAAACCGCATATTTTTGGCGGGAAAAGCTGAAACACCGCATTGTGGGGGTGCCGGTGGCAGTTTAATGCCTTTCTGGACCCCTTCCCCCTAGAATTGCATGGTTTTGTGATTCTAGGCCTTTGCATAGGCCTATGTGGGTCCATTATGGCATTCGCATGCTAAAAGATAGGAAAATGGGCCTTCCGGTCAGAATCAACCTGAACGTACTCGGGCCAAATGTCTTGACACATTACTAATCCTCACTAGTAGAGCAGCATTTCCTGCAAAAATGATGAAAATCGCATCATTTCTGAGCCCCCAAATTGCCAAAAACCTCCGTTTTTGCATTTTTCAAGAAAAAATCGCCGCGTCACAGGAAATTGATTTTGAGGGCTGAAAGTGGCTCTGAAAGATTGCTTGGAGTCGGACCCATAACCTAATACCCTTACTTTAGTTACATTGTACCAATAACACCCCGATTATAGGCGGTGAAGTTTTGTCACCGCTTCGCGGTTACCCGGTCTCTAGTATTTATATTACTTTCGTACTTTCCAAAAAAGGTCCTCGAAAAATTTTCAAAAAATTCGTGAAGGAAGCCCACCATGCCCGTATGACACCCACCCGGTTTCGCCGACCTTGATTCATTTTTCAAGGTCGCAGAGCACTTTGAAGTCAGATTTTCCATACTTTTGAAATGCCCAAATCTCATCCGGTTACGCCCGGATTTCGTTTCTGTCACTTTTATTAGGTTCCACATGCTTTTTGCAAGTTACAAAGTGAGACTTCCGAAAACGCAGGTCCAGGTCCAAGATGGCTACGGCCATTTTTAGTACTAAGCGATTGTCGCACGAGATGTCAGAAACCGTAAGCCCCAGGGTTTTCAAAGTGAGGCCAAAAGCTGGCTTGGTGGCCGGGCCAGTGCTGTAAGTTATAACTGTGGTGATCCCATGTTTGGTTATGCAGTTACATAATTTTAAATATTGACCGCGTCATCAAAACCAGCAATTATCCTACGGTGCACCCCCCCCCCCCTTTGAATTATGCTTTTTGCTGAAACTCCTGTGGTCTAATACTGTAGAAAGCCAAAATATACCTAATTCAAGCCTTCTCTATGTTATATAAGCAACCTGCAAGCTGAAATACTTGCAGAAGACTCCATTCTAGCAGACGACACATGTCTTATGGTTTCGAGTCCCGCAGTAAACAAAAAGCTGTGCTGTGATTGGCTGACTTAATGCAGGTGAACTTTGAAGTTGAGGCTGCAGGCCAGTAAATAGCATGGAAATTGGTTAGAATGGAGTAGATTAGCATCACTATGGCTGTGACATGGACCGGGATTGCCCCGGAAACAGGTCAAAACAGAAAAACCGCATATTTTTGGCGGGAAAAGCTGAAACACCGCATTGTGGGGGTGCCGGTGGCAGTTTAATGCCTTTCTGGACCCCTTCCCCCTAGAATTGCATGGTTTTGTGATTCTAGGCCTTTGCATAGGCCTATGTGGGTCCATTACGGCATTCGCATGCTAAAAGATAGGAAAATGGGCCTTCCGGTCAGAATCAACCTGAACGTACTCGGGCCAAATGTCTTGACACATTACTAATCCTCACTAGTAGAGCAGCATTTCCTGCAAAAATGATGAAAATCGCATCATTTCTGAGCCCCCAAATTGCCAAAAACCTCCGTTTTTGCATTTTTCAAGAAAAAATCGCCGCGTCACAGGAAATTGATTTTGAGGGCTGAAAGTGGCTCTGAAAGATTGCTTGGAGTCGGACCCATAACCTAATACCCTTACTTTAGTTACATTGTACCAATAACACCCCGATTATAGGCGGTGAAGTTTTGTCACCGCTTCGCGGTTACCCGGTCTCTAGTATTCAAGTTGCGTTCGTACTTTCCAAAAAAGGTCCTCGAAAAATTTTCAAAAAATTCGTGAAGGAAGCCCACCATGCCCGTATGACACCCACCCGGTTTCGCCGACCTTGATTCATTTTTCAAGGTCGCAGAGCACTTTGAAGTCAGATTTTCCATACTTTTGAAATGCCCAAATCTCATCCGGTTACGCCCGGATTTCGTTTCTGTCACTTTTATTAGGTTCCACATGCTTTTTGCAAGTTACAAAGTGAGACTTCCGAAAACGCAGGTCCAGGTCCAAGATGGCTACGGCCATTTTTAGTACTAAGCGATTGTCGCACGAGATGTCAGAAACCGTAAGCCCCAGGGTTTTCAAAGTGAGGCCAAAAGCTGGCTTGGTGGCCGGGCCAGTGCTGTAAGTTATAACTGTGGTGATCCCATGTTTGGTTATGCAGTTACATAATTTTAAATATTGACCGCGTCATCAAAACCAGCAATTATCCTACGGTGCACCCCCCCCCCCCCCTTTGAATTATGCTTTTTGCTGAAACTCCTGTGGTCTAATACTGTAGAAAGCCAAAATATACCTAATTCAAGCCTTCTCTATGTTATATAAGCAACCTGCAAGCTGAAATACTTGCAGAAGACTCCATTCTAGCAGACGACACATGTCTTATGGTTTCGAGTCCCGCAGTAAACAAAAAGCTGTGCTGTGATTGGCTGACTTAATGCAGGTGAACTTTGAAGTTGAGGCTGCAGGCCAGTAAATAGCATGGAAATTGGTTAGAATGGAGTAGATTAGCATCACTATGGCTGTGACATGGACCGGGATTGCCCCGGAAACAGGTCAAAACAGAAAAACCGCATATTTTTGGCGGGAAAAGCTGAAACACCGCATTGTGGGGGTGCCGGTGGCAGTTTAATGCCTTTCTGGACCCCTTCCCCCTAGAATTGCATGGTTTTGTGATTCTAGGCCTTTGCATAGGCCTATGTGGGTCCATTACGGCATTCGCATGCTAAAAGATAGGAAAATGGGCCTTCCGGTCAGAATCAACCTGAACGTACTCGGGCCAAATGTCTTGACACATTACTAATCCTCACTAGTAGAGCAGCATTTCCTGCAAAAATGATGAAAATCGCATCATTTCTGAGCCCCCAAATTGCCAAAAACCTCCGTTTTTGCATTTTTCAAGAAAAAATCGCCGCGTCACAGGAAATTGATTTTGAGGGCTGAAAGTGGCTCTGAAAGATTGCTTGGAGTCGGACCCATAACCTAATACCCTTACTTTAGTTACATTGTACCAATAACACCCCGATTATAGGCGGTGAAGTTTTGTCACCGCTTCGCGGTTACCCGGTCTCTAGTATTTATATTGCGTTCGTACTTTCCAAAAAAGGTCCTCGAAAAATTTTCAAAAAATTCATGAAGGAAGCCCACCATGCCCGTATGACACCCACCCGGTTTCGCCGACCTTGATTCATTTTTCAAGGTCGCAGAGCACTTTGAAGTCAGATTTTCCATACTTTTGAAATGCCCAAATCTCATCCGGTTACGCCCGGATTTCGTTTCTGTCACTTTTATTAGGTTCCACATGCTTTTTGCAAGTTACAAAGTGAGACTTCCGAAAACGCAGGTCCAGGTCCAAGATGGCTACGGCCATTTTTAGTACTAAGCGATTGTCGCACGAGATGTCAGAAACCGTAAGCCCCAGGGTTTTCAAAGTGAGGCCAAAAGCTGGCTTGGTGGCCGGGCCAGTGCTGTAAGTTATAACTGTGGTGATCCCATGTTTGGTTATGCAGTTACATAATTTTAAATATTGACCGCGTCATCAAAACCAGCAATTATCCTACGGTGCACCCCCCCCCCCCTTTGAATTATGCTTTTTGCTGAAACTCCTGTGGTCTAATACTGTAGAAAGCCAAAATATACCTAATTCAAGCCTTCTCTATGTTATATAAGCAACCTGCAAGCTGAAATACTTGCAGAAGACTCCATTCTAGCAGACGACACATGTCTTATGGTTTCGAGTCCCGCAGTAAACAAAAAGCTGTGCTGTGATTGGCTGACTTAATGCAGGTGAACTTTGAAGTTGAGGCTGCAGGCCAGTAAATAGCATGGAAATTGGTTAGAATGGAGTAGATTAGCATCACTATGGCTGTGACATGGACCGGGATTGCCCCGGAAACAGGTCAAAACAGAAAAACCGCATATTTTTGGCGGGAAAAGCTGAAACACCGCATTGTGGGGGTGCCGGTGGCAGTTTAATGCCTTTCTGGACCCCTTCCCCCTAGAATTGCATGGTTTTGTGATTCTAGGCCTTTGCATAGGCCTATGTGGGTCCATTACGGCATTCGCATGCTAAAAGATAGGAAAATGGGCCTTCCGGTCAGAATCAACCTGAACGTACTCGGGCCAAATGTCTTGACACATTACTAATCCTCACTAGTAGAGCAGCATTTCCTGCAAAAATGATGAAAATCGCATCATTTCTGAGCCCCCAAATTGCCAAAAACCTCCGTTTTTGCATTTTTCAAGAAAAAATCGCCCCGTCACAGGAAATTGATTTTGAGGGCTGAAAGTGGCTCTGAAAGATTGCTTGGAGTCGGACCCATAACCTAATACCCTTACTTTAGTTACATTGTACCAATAACACCCCGATTATAGGCGGTGAAGTTTTGTCACCGCTTCGCGGTTACCCGGTCTCTAGTATTTAATTGCGTTCGTACTTTCCAAAAAAGGTCCTCGAAAAATTTTCAAAAAATTCATGAAGGAAGCCCACCATGCCCGTATGACACCCACCCGGTTTCGCCGACCTTGATTCATTTTTCAAGGTCGCAGAGCACTTTGAAGTCAGATTTTCCATACTTTTGAAATGCCCAAATCTCATCCGGTTACGCCCGGATTTCGTTTCTGTCACTTTTATTAGGTTCCACATGCTTTTTGCAAGTTACAAAGTGAGACTTCCGAAAACGCAGGTCCAGGTCCAAGATGGCTACGGCCATTTTTAGTACTAAGCGATTGTCGCACGAGATGTCAGAAACCGTAAGCCCCAGGGTTTTCAAAGTGAGGCCAAAAGCTGGCTTGGTGGCCGGGCCAGTGCTGTAAGTTATAACTGTGGTGATCCCATGTTTGGTTATGCAGTTACATAATTTTAAATATTGACCGCGTCATCAAAACCAGCAATTATCCTACGGTGCACCCCCCCCCCCCCTTTGAATTATGCTTTTTGCTGAAACTCCTGTGGTCTAATACTGTAGAAAGCCAAAATATACCTAATTCAAGCCTTCTCTATGTTATATAAGCAACCTGCAAGCTGAAATACTTGCAGAAGACTCCATTCTAGCAGACGACACATGTCTTATGGTTTCGAGTCCCGCAGTAAACAAAAAGCTGTGCTGTGATTGGCTGACTTAATGCAGGTGAACTTTGAAGTTGAGGCTGCAGGCCAGTAAATAGCATGGAAATTGGTTAGAATGGAGTAGATTAGCATCACTATGGCTGTGACATGGACCGGGATTGCCCCGGAAACAGGTCAAAACAGAAAAACCGCATATTTTTGGCGGGAAAAGCTGAAACACCGCATTGTGGGGGTGCCGGTGGCAGTTTAATGCCTTTCTGGACCCCTTCCCCCTAGAATTGCATGGTTTTGTGATTCTAGGCCTTTGCATAGGCCTATGTGGGTCCATTACGGCATTCGCATGCTAAAAGATAGGAAAATGGGCCTTCCGGTCAGAATCAACCTGAACGTACTCGGGCCAAATGTCTTGACACATTACTAATCCTCACTAGTAGAGCAGCATTTCCTGCAAAAATGATGAAAATCGCATCATTTCTGAGCCCCCAAATTGCCAAAAACCTCCGTTTTTGCATTTTTCAAGAAAAAATCGCCCCGTCACAGGAAATTGATTTTGAGGGCTGAAAGTGGCTCTGAAAGATTGCTTGGAGTCGGACCCATAACCTAATACCCTTACTTTAGTTACATTGTACCAATAACACCCCGATTATAGGCGGTGAAGTTTTGTCACCGCTTCGCGGTTACCCGGTCTCTAGTATTTAATTGCTTTCGTACTTTCCAAAAAAGGTCCTCGAAAAATTTTCAAAAAATTCATGAAGGAAGCCCACCATGCCCGTATGACACCCACCCGGTTTCGCCGACCTTGATTCATTTTTCAAGGTCGCAGAGCACTTTGAAGTCAGATTTTCCATACTTTTGAAATGCCCAAATCTCATCCGGTTACGCCCGGATTTCGTTTCTGTCACTTTTATTAGGTTCCACATGCTTTTTGCAAGTTACAAAGTGAGACTTCCGAAAACGCAGGTCCAGGTCCAAGATGGCTACGGCCATTTTTAGTACTAAGCGATTGTCGCACGAGATGTCAGAAACCGTAAGCCCCAGGGTTTTCAAAGTGAGGCCAAAAGCTGGCTTGGTGGCCGGGCCAGTGCTGTAAGTTATAACTGTGGTGATCCCATGTTTGGTTATGCAGTTACATAATTTTAAATATTGACCGCGTCATCAAAACCAGCAATTATCCTACGGTGCACCCCCCCCCCCCCTTTGAATTATGCTTTTTGCTGAAACTCCTGTGGTCTAATACTGTAGAAAGCCAAAATATACCTAATTCAAGCCTTCTCTATGTTATATAAGCAACCTGCAAGCTGAAATACTTGCAGAAGACTCCATTCTAGCAGACGACACATGTCTTATGGTTTCGAGTCCCGCAGTAAACAAAAAGCTGTGCTGTGATTGGCTGACTTAATGCAGGTGAACTTTGAAGTTGAGGCTGCAGGCCAGTAAATAGCATGGAAATTGGTTAGAATGGAGTAGATTAGCATCACTATGGCTGTGACATGGACCGGGATTGCCCCGGAAACAGGTCAAAACAGAAAAACCGCATATTTTTGGCGGGAAAAGCTGAAACACCGCATTGTGGGGGTGCCGGTGGCAGTTTAATGCCTTTCTGGACCCCTTCCCCCTAGAATTGCATGGTTTTGTGATTCTAGGCCTTTGCATAGGCCTATGTGGGTCCATTACGGCATTCGCATGCTAAAAGATAGGAAAATGGGCCTTCCGGTCAGAATCAACCTGAACGTACTCGGGCCAAATGTCTTGACACATTACTAATCCTCACTAGTAGAGCAGCATTTCCTGCAAAAATGATGAAAATCGCATCATTTCTGAGCCCCCAAATTGCCAAAAACCTCCGTTTTTGCATTTTTCAAGAAAAAATCGCCCCGTCACAGGAAATTGATTTTGAGGGCTGAAAGTGGCTCTGAAAGATTGCTTGGAGTCGGACCCATAACCTAATACCCTTACTTTAGTTACATTGTACCAATAACACCCCGATTATAGGCGGTGAAGTTTTGTCACCGCTTCGCGGTTACCCGGTCTCTAGTATTCATATTGCTTTCGTACTTTCCAAAAAAGGTCCTCGAAAAATTTTCAAAAAATTCATGAAGGAAGCCCACCATGCCCGTATGACACCCACCCGGTTTCGCCGACCTTGATTCATTTTTCAAGGTCGCAGAGCACTTTGAAGTCAGATTTTCCATACTTTTGAAATGCCCAAATCTCATCCGGTTACGCCCGGATTTCGTTTCTGTCACTTTTATTAGGTTCCACATGCTTTTTGCAAGTTACAAAGTGAGACTTCCGAAAACGCAGGTCCAGGTCCAAGATGGCTACGGCCATTTTTAGTACTAAGCGATTGTCGCACGAGATGTCAGAAACCGTAAGCCCCAGGGTTTTCAAAGTGAGGCCAAAAGCTGGCTTGGTGGCCGGGCCAGTGCTGTAAGTTATAACTGTGGTGATCCCATGTTTGGTTATGCAGTTACATAATTTTAAATATTGACCGCGTCATCAAAACCAGCAATTATCCTACGGTGCACCCCCCCCCCCCCTTTGAATTATGCTTTTTGCTGAAACTCCTGTGGTCTAATACTGTAGAAAGCCAAAATATACCTAATTCAAGCCTTCTCTATGTTATATAAGCAACCTGCAAGCTGAAATACTTGCAGAAGACTCCATTCTAGCAGACGACACATGTCTTATGGTTTCGAGTCCCGCAGTAAACAAAAAGCTGTGCTGTGATTGGCTGACTTAATGCAGGTGAACTTTGAAGTTGAGGCTGCAGGCCAGTAAATAGCATGGAAATTGGTTAGAATGGAGTAGATTAGCATCACTATGGCTGTGACATGGACCGGGATTGCCCCGGAAACAGGTCAAAACAGAAAAACCGCATATTTTTGGCGGGAAAAGCTGAAACACCGCATTGTGGGGGTGCCGGTGGCAGTTTAATGCCTTTCTGGACCCCTTCCCCCTAGAATTGCATGGTTTTGTGATTCTAGGCCTTTGCATAGGCCTATGTGGGTCCATTACGGCATTCGCATGCTAAAAGATAGGAAAATGGGCCTTCCGGTCAGAATCAACCTGAACGTACTCGGGCCAAATGTCTTGACACATTACTAATCCTCACTAGTAGAGCAGCATTTCCTGCAAAAATGATGAAAATCGCATCATTTCTGAGCCCCCAAATTGCCAAAAACCTCCGTTTTTGCATTTTTCAAGAAAAAATCGCCCCGTCACAGGAAATTGATTTTGAGGGCTGAAAGTGGCTCTGAAAGATTGCTTGGAGTCGGACCCATAACCTAATACCCTTACTTTAGTTACATTGTACCAATAACACCCCGATTATAGGCGGTGAAGTTTTGTCACCGCTTCGCGGTTACCCGGTCTCTAGTATTCAAATTGCGTTCGTACTTTCCAAAAAAGGTCCTCGAAAAATTTTCAAAAAATTCATGAAGGAAGCCCACCATGCCCGTATGACACCCACCCGGTTTCGCCGACCTTGATTCATTTTTCAAGGTCGCAGAGCACTTTGAAGTCAGATTTTCCATACTTTTGAAATGCCCAAATCTCATCCGGTTACGCCCGGATTTCGTTTCTGTCACTTTTATTAGGTTCCACATGCTTTTTGCAAGTTACAAAGTGAGACTTCCGAAAACGCAGGTCCAGGTCCAAGATGGCTACGGCCATTTTTAGTACTAAGCGATTGTCGCACGAGATGTCAGAAACCGTAAGCCCCAGGGTTTTCAAAGTGAGGCCAAAAGCTGGCTTGGTGGCCGGGCCAGTGCTGTAAGTTATAACTGTGGTGATCCCATGTTTGGTTATGCAGTTACATAATTTTAAATATTGACCGCGTCATCAAAACCAGCAATTATCCTACGGTGCACCCCCCCCCCCCCCCTTTGAATTATGCTTTTTGCTGAAACTCCTGTGGTCTAATACTGTAGAAAGCCAAAATATACCTAATTCAAGCCTTCTCTATGTTATATAAGCAACCTGCAAGCTGAAATACTTGCAGAAGACTCCATTCTAGCAGACGACACATGTCTTATGGTTTCGAGTCCCGCAGTAAACAAAAAGCTGTGCTGTGATTGGCTGACTTAATGCAGGTGAACTTTGAAGTTGAGGCTGCAGGCCAGTAAATAGCATGGAAATTGGTTAGAATGGAGTAGATTAGCATCACTATGGCTGTGACATGGACCGGGATTGCCCCGGAAACAGGTCAAAACAGAAAAACCGCATATTTTTGGCGGGAAAAGCTGAAACACCGCATTGTGGGGGTGCCGGTGGCAGTTTAATGCCTTTCTGGACCCCTTCCCCCTAGAATTGCATGGTTTTGTGATTCTAGGCCTTTGCATAGGCCTATGTGGGTCCATTACGGCATTCGCATGCTAAAAGATAGGAAAATGGGCCTTCCGGTCAGAATCAACCTGAACGTACTCGGGCCAAATGTCTTGACACATTACTAATCCTCACTAGTAGAGCAGCATTTCCTGCAAAAATGATGAAAATCGCATCATTTCTGAGCCCCCAAATTGCCAAAAACCTCCGTTTTTGCATTTTTCAAGAAAAAATCGCCGCGTCACAGGAAATTGATTTTGAGGGCTGAAAGTGGCTCTGAAAGATTGCTTGGAGTCGGACCCATAACCTAATACCCTTACTTTAGTTACATTGTACCAATAACACCCCGATTATAGGCGGTGAAGTTTTGTCACCGCTTCGCGGTTACCCGGTCTCTAGTATTTAATTGCTTTCGTACTTTCCAAAAAAGGTCCTCGAAAAATTTTCAAAAAATTCATGAAGGAAGCCCACCATGCCCGTATGACACCCACCCGGTTTCGCCGACCTTGATTCATTTTTCAAGGTCGCAGAGCACTTTGAAGTCAGATTTTCCATACTTTTGAAATGCCCAAATCTCATCCGGTTACGCCCGGATTTCGTTTCTGTCACTTTTATTAGGTTCCACATGCTTTTTGCAAGTTACAAAGTGAGACTTCCGAAAACGCAGGTCCAGGTCCAAGATGGCTACGGCCATTTTTAGTACTAAGCGATTGTCGCACGAGATGTCAGAAACCGTAAGCCCCAGGGTTTTCAAAGTGAGGCCAAAAGCTGGCTTGGTGGCCGGGCCAGTGCTGTAAGTTATAACTGTGGTGATCCCATGTTTGGTTATGCAGTTACATAATTTTAAATATTGACCGCGTCATCAAAACCAGCAATTATCCTACGGTGCACCCCCCCCCCCCTTTGAATTATGCTTTTTGCTGAAACTCCTGTGGTCTAATACTGTAGAAAGCCAAAATATACCTAATTCAAGCCTTCTCTATGTTATATAAGCAACCTGCAAGCTGAAATACTTGCAGAAGACTCCATTCTAGCAGACGACACATGTCTTATGGTTTCGAGTCCCGCAGTAAACAAAAAGCTGTGCTGTGATTGGCTGACTTAATGCAGGTGAACTTTGAAGTTGAGGCTGCAGGCCAGTAAATAGCATGGAAATTGGTTAGAATGGAGTAGATTAGCATCACTATGGCTGTGACATGGACCGGGATTGCCCCGGAAACAGGTCAAAACAGAAAAACCGCATATTTTTGGCGGGAAAAGCTGAAACACCGCATTGTGGGGGTGCCGGTGGCAGTTTAATGCCTTTCTGGACCCCTTCCCCCTAGAATTGCATGGTTTTGTGATTCTAGGCCTTTGCATAGGCCTATGTGGGTCCATTACGGCATTCGCATGCTAAAAGATAGGAAAATGGGCCTTCCGGTCAGAATCAACCTGAACGTACTCGGGCCAAATGTCTTGACACATTACTAATCCTCACTAGTAGAGCAGCATTTCCTGCAAAAATGATGAAAATCGCATCATTTCTGAGCCCCCAAATTGCCAAAAACCTCCGTTTTTGCATTTTTCAAGAAAAAATCGCCCCGTCACAGGAAATTGATTTTGAGGGCTGAAAGTGGCTCTGAAAGATTGCTTGGAGTCGGACCCATAACCTAATACCCTTACTTTAGTTACATTGTACCAATAACACCCCGATTATAGGCGGTGAAGTTTTGTCACCGCTTCGCGGTTACCCGGTCTCTAGTATTCAAGTTGCGTTCGTACTTTCCAAAAAAGGTCCTCGAAAAATTTTCAAAAAATTCATGAAGGAAGCCCACCATGCCCGTATGACACCCACCCGGTTTCGCCGACCTTGATTCATTTTTCAAGGTCGCAGAGCACTTTGAAGTCAGATTTTCCATACTTTTGAAATGCCCAAATCTCATCCGGTTACGCCCGGATTTCGTTTCTGTCACTTTTATTAGGTTCCACATGCTTTTTGCAAGTTACAAAGTGAGACTTCCGAAAACGCAGGTCCAGGTCCAAGATGGCTACGGCCATTTTTAGTACTAAGCGATTGTCGCACGAGATGTCAGAAACCGTAAGCCCCAGGGTTTTCAAAGTGAGGCCAAAAGCTGGCTTGGTGGCCGGGCCAGTGCTGTAAGTTATAACTGTGGTGATCCCATGTTTGGTTATGCAGTTACATAATTTTAAATATTGACCGCGTCATCAAAACCAGCAATTATCCTACGGTGCACCCCCCCCCCCCCTTTGAATTATGCTTTTTGCTGAAACTCCTGTGGTCTAATACTGTAGAAAGCCAAAATATACCTAATTCAAGCCTTCTCTATGTTATATAAGCAACCTGCAAGCTGAAATACTTGCAGAAGACTCCATTCTAGCAGACGACACATGTCTTATGGTTTCGAGTCCCGCAGTAAACAAAAAGCTGTGCTGTGATTGGCTGACTTAATGCAGGTGAACTTTGAAGTTGAGGCTGCAGGCCAGTAAATAGCATGGAAATTGGTTAGAATGGAGTAGATTAGCATCACTATGGCTGTGACATGGACCGGGATTGCCCCGGAAACAGGTCAAAACAGAAAAACCGCATATTTTTGGCGGGAAAAGCTGAAACACCGCATTGTGGGGGTGCCGGTGGCAGTTTAATGCCTTTCTGGACCCCTTCCCCCTAGAATTGCATGGTTTTGTGATTCTAGGCCTTTGCATAGGCCTATGTGGGTCCATTACGGCATTCGCATGCTAAAAGATAGGAAAATGGGCCTTCCGGTCAGAATCAACCTGAACGTACTCGGGCCAAATGTCTTGACACATTACTAATCCTCACTAGTAGAGCAGCATTTCCTGCAAAAATGATGAAAATCGCATCATTTCTGAGCCCCCAAATTGCCAAAAACCTCCGTTTTTGCATTTTTCAAGAAAAAATCGCCCCGTCACAGGAAATTGATTTTGAGGGCTGAAAGTGGCTCTGAAAGATTGCTTGGAGTCGGACCCATAACCTAATACCCTTACTTTAGTTACATTGTACCAATAACACCCCGATTATAGGCGGTGAAGTTTTGTCACCGCTTCGCGGTTACCCGGTCTCTAGTATTCAAGTTGCGTTCGTACTTTCCAAAAAAGGTCCTCGAAAAATTTTCAAAAAATTCATGAAGGAAGCCCACCATGCCCGTATGACACCCACCCGGTTTCGCCGACCTTGATTCATTTTTCAAGGTCGCAGAGCACTTTGAAGTCAGATTTTCCATACTTTTGAAATGCCCAAATCTCATCCGGTTACGCCCGGATTTCGTTTCTGTCACTTTTATTAGGTTCCACATGCTTTTTGCAAGTTACAAAGTGAGACTTCCGAAAACGCAGGTCCAGGTCCAAGATGGCTACGGCCATTTTTAGTACTAAGCGATTGTCGCACGAGATGTCAGAAACCGTAAGCCCCAGGGTTTTCAAAGTGAGGCCAAAAGCTGGCTTGGTGGCCGGGCCAGTGCTGTAAGTTATAACTGTGGTGATCCCATGTTTGGTTATGCAGTTACATAATTTTAAATATTGACCGCGTCATCAAAACCAGCAATTATCCTACGGTGCACCCCCCCCCCCCCCTTTGAATTATGCTTTTTGCTGAAACTCCTGTGGTCTAATACTGTAGAAAGCCAAAATATACCTAATTCAAGCCTTCTCTATGTTATATAAGCAACCTGCAAGCTGAAATACTTGCAGAAGACTCCATTCTAGCAGACGACACATGTCTTATGGTTTCGAGTCCCGCAGTAAACAAAAAGCTGTGCTGTGATTGGCTGACTTAATGCAGGTGAACTTTGAAGTTGAGGCTGCAGGCCAGTAAATAGCATGGAAATTGGTTAGAATGGAGTAGATTAGCATCACTATGGCTGTGACATGGACCGGGATTGCCCCGGAAACAGGTCAAAACAGAAAAACCGCATATTTTTGGCGGGAAAAGCTGAAACACCGCATTGTGGGGGTGCCGGTGGCAGTTTAATGCCTTTCTGGACCCCTTCCCCCTAGAATTGCATGGTTTTGTGATTCTAGGCCTTTGCATAGGCCTATGTGGGTCCATTACGGCATTCGCATGCTAAAAGATAGGAAAATGGGCCTTCCGGTCAGAATCAACCTGAACGTACTCGGGCCAAATGTCTTGACACATTACTAATCCTCACTAGTAGAGCAGCATTTCCTGCAAAAATGATGAAAATCGCATCATTTCTGAGCCCCCAAATTGCCAAAAACCTCCGTTTTTGCATTTTTCAAGAAAAAATCGCCCCGTCACAGGAAATTGATTTTGAGGGCTGAAAGTGGCTCTGAAAGATTGCTTGGAGTCGGACCCATAACCTAATACCCTTACTTTAGTTACATTGTACCAATAACACCCCGATTATAGGCGGTGAAGTTTTGTCACCGCTTCGCGGTTACCCGGTCTCTAGTATTCAAGTTGCGTTCGTACTTTCCAAAAAAGGTCCTCGAAAAATTTTCAAAAAATTCATGAAGGAAGCCCACCATGCCCGTATGACACCCACCCGGTTTCGCCGACCTTGATTCATTTTTCAAGGTCGCAGAGCACTTTGAAGTCAGATTTTCCATACTTTTGAAATGCCCAAATCTCATCCGGTTACGCCCGGATTTCGTTTCTGTCACTTTTATTAGGTTCCACATGCTTTTTGCAAGTTACAAAGTGAGACTTCCGAAAACGCAGGTCCAGGTCCAAGATGGCTACGGCCATTTTTAGTACTAAGCGATTGTCGCACGAGATGTCAGAAACCGTAAGCCCCAGGGTTTTCAAAGTGAGGCCAAAAGCTGGCTTGGTGGCCGGGCCAGTGCTGTAAGTTATAACTGTGGTGATCCCATGTTTGGTTATGCAGTTACATAATTTTAAATATTGACCGCGTCATCAAAACCAGCAATTATCCTACGGTGCACCCCCCCCCCCCCTTTGAATTATGCTTTTTGCTGAAACTCCTGTGGTCTAATACTGTAGAAAGCCAAAATATACCTAATTCAAGCCTTCTCTATGTTATATAAGCAACCTGCAAGCTGAAATACTTGCAGAAGACTCCATTCTAGCAGACGACACATGTCTTATGGTTTCGAGTCCCGCAGTAAACAAAAAGCTGTGCTGTGATTGGCTGACTTAATGCAGGTGAACTTTGAAGTTGAGGCTGCAGGCCAGTAAATAGCATGGAAATTGGTTAGAATGGAGTAGATTAGCATCACTATGGCTGTGACATGGACCGGGATTGCCCCGGAAACAGGTCAAAACAGAAAAACCGCATATTTTTGGCGGGAAAAGCTGAAACACCGCATTGTGGGGGTGCCGGTGGCAGTTTAATGCCTTTCTGGACCCCTTCCCCCTAGAATTGCATGGTTTTGTGATTCTAGGCCTTTGCATAGGCCTATGTGGGTCCATTACGGCATTCGCATGCTAAAAGATAGGAAAATGGGCCTTCCGGTCAGAATCAACCTGAACGTACTCGGGCCAAATGTCTTGACACATTACTAATCCTCACTAGTAGAGCAGCATTTCCTGCAAAAATGATGAAAATCGCATCATTTCTGAGCCCCCAAATTGCCAAAAACCTCCGTTTTTGCATTTTTCAAGAAAAAATCGCCCCGTCACAGGAAATTGATTTTGAGGGCTGAAAGTGGCTCTGAAAGATTGCTTGGAGTCGGACCCATAACCTAATACCCTTACTTTAGTTACATTGTACCAATAACACCCCGATTATAGGCGGTGAAGTTTTGTCACCGCTTCGCGGTTACCCGGTCTCTAGTATTCAAGTTGCGTTCGTACTTTCCAAAAAAGGTCCTCGAAAAATTTTCAAAAAATTCATGAAGGAAGCCCACCATGCCCGTATGACACCCACCCGGTTTCGCCGACCTTGATTCATTTTTCAAGGTCGCAGAGCACTTTGAAGTCAGATTTTCCATACTTTTGAAATGCCCAAATCTCATCCGGTTACGCCCGGATTTCGTTTCTGTCACTTTTATTAGGTTCCACATGCTTTTTGCAAGTTACAAAGTGAGACTTCCGAAAACGCAGGTCCAGGTCCAAGATGGCTACGGCCATTTTTAGTACTAAGCGATTGTCGCACGAGATGTCAGAAACCGTAAGCCCCAGGGTTTTCAAAGTGAGGCCAAAAGCTGGCTTGGTGGCCGGGCCAGTGCTGTAAGTTATAACTGTGGTGATCCCATGTTTGGTTATGCAGTTACATAATTTTAAATATTGACCGCGTCATCAAAACCAGCAATTATCCTACGGTGCACCCCCCCCCCCCCTTTGAATTATGCTTTTTGCTGAAACTCCTGTGGTCTAATACTGTAGAAAGCCAAAATATACCTAATTCAAGCCTTCTCTATGTTATATAAGCAACCTGCAAGCTGAAATACTTGCAGAAGACTCCATTCTAGCAGACGACACATGTCTTATGGTTTCGAGTCCCGCAGTAAACAAAAAGCTGTGCTGTGATTGGCTGACTTAATGCAGGTGAACTTTGAAGTTGAGGCTGCAGGCCAGTAAATAGCATGGAAATTGGTTAGAATGGAGTAGATTAGCATCACTATGGCTGTGACATGGACCGGGATTGCCCCGGAAACAGGTCAAAACAGAAAAACCGCATATTTTTGGCGGGAAAAGCTGAAACACCGCATTGTGGGGGTGCCGGTGGCAGTTTAATGCCTTTCTGGACCCCTTCCCCCTAGAATTGCATGGTTTTGTGATTCTAGGCCTTTGCATAGGCCTATGTGGGTCCATTACGGCATTCGCATGCTAAAAGATAGGAAAATGGGCCTTCCGGTCAGAATCAACCTGAACGTACTCGGGCCAAATGTCTTGACACATTACTAATCCTCACTAGTAGAGCAGCATTTCCTGCAAAAATGATGAAAATCGCATCATTTCTGAGCCCCCAAATTGCCAAAAACCTCCGTTTTTGCATTTTTCAAGAAAAAATCGCCCCGTCACAGGAAATTGATTTTGAGGGCTGAAAGTGGCTCTGAAAGATTGCTTGGAGTCGGACCCATAACCTAATACCCTTACTTTAGTTACATTGTACCAATAACACCCCGATTATAGGCGGTGAAGTTTTGTCACCGCTTCGCGGTTACCCGGTCTCTAGTATTCAATTGCGTTCGTACTTTCCAAAAAAGGTCCTCGAAAAATTTTCAAAAAATTCATGAAGGAAGCCCACCATGCCCGTATGACACCCACCCGGTTTCGCCGACCTTGATTCATTTTTCAAGGTCGCAGAGCACTTTGAAGTCAGATTTTCCATACTTTTGAAATGCCCAAATCTCATCCGGTTACGCCCGGATTTCGTTTCTGTCACTTTTATTAGGTTCCACATGCTTTTTGCAAGTTACAAAGTGAGACTTCCGAAAACGCAGGTCCAGGTCCAAGATGGCTACGGCCATTTTTAGTACTAAGCGATTGTCGCACGAGATGTCAGAAACCGTAAGCCCCAGGGTTTTCAAAGTGAGGCCAAAAGCTGGCTTGGTGGCCGGGCCAGTGCTGTAAGTTATAACTGTGGTGATCCCATGTTTGGTTATGCAGTTACATAATTTTAAATATTGACCGCGTCATCAAAACCAGCAATTATCCTACGGTGCACCCCCCCCCCCCCCTTTGAATTATGCTTTTTGCTGAAACTCCTGTGGTCTAATACTGTAGAAAGCCAAAATATACCTAATTCAAGCCTTCTCTATGTTATATAAGCAACCTGCAAGCTGAAATACTTGCAGAAGACTCCATTCTAGCAGACGACACATGTCTTATGGTTTCGAGTCCCGCAGTAAACAAAAAGCTGTGCTGTGATTGGCTGACTTAATGCAGGTGAACTTTGAAGTTGAGGCTGCAGGCCAGTAAATAGCATGGAAATTGGTTAGAATGGAGTAGATTAGCATCACTATGGCTGTGACATGGACCGGGATTGCCCCGGAAACAGGTCAAAACAGAAAAACCGCATATTTTTGGCGGGAAAAGCTGAAACACCGCATTGTGGGGGTGCCGGTGGCAGTTTAATGCCTTTCTGGACCCCTTCCCCCTAGAATTGCATGGTTTTGTGATTCTAGGCCTTTGCATAGGCCTATGTGGGTCCATTACGGCATTCGCATGCTAAAAGATAGGAAAATGGGCCTTCCGGTCAGAATCAACCTGAACGTACTCGGGCCAAATGTCTTGACACATTACTAATCCTCACTAGTAGAGCAGCATTTCCTGCAAAAATGATGAAAATCGCATCATTTCTGAGCCCCCAAATTGCCAAAAACCTCCGTTTTTGCATTTTTCAAGAAAAAATCGCCCCGTCACAGGAAATTGATTTTGAGGGCTGAAAGTGGCTCTGAAAGATTGCTTGGAGTCGGACCCATAACCTAATACCCTTACTTTAGTTACATTGTACCAATAACACCCCGATTATAGGCGGTGAAGTTTTGTCACCGCTTCGCGGTTACCCGTCTCTAGTATTCAAGTTGCGTTCGTACTTTCCAAAAAAGGTCCTCGAAAAATTTTCAAAAAATTCATGAAGGAAGCCCACCATGCCCGTATGACACCCACCCGGTTTCGCCGACCTTGATTCATTTTTCAAGGTCGCAGAGCACTTTGAAGTCAGATTTTCCATACTTTTGAAATGCCCAAATCTCATCCGGTTACGCCCGGATTTCGTTTCTGTCACTTTTATTAGGTTCCACATGCTTTTTGCAAGTTACAAAGTGAGACTTCCGAAAACGCAGGTCCAGGTCCAAGATGGCTACGGCCATTTTTAGTACTAAGCGATTGTCGCACGAGATGTCAGAAACCGTAAGCCCCAGGGTTTTCAAAGTGAGGCCAAAAGCTGGCTTGGTGGCCGGGCCAGTGCTGTAAGTTATAACTGTGGTGATCCCATGTTTGGTTATGCAGTTACATAATTTTAAATATTGACCGCGTCATCAAAACCAGCAATTATCCTACGGTGCACCCCCCCCCCCCCTTTGAATTATGCTTTTTGCTGAAACTCCTGTGGTCTAATACTGTAGAAAGCCAAAATATACCTAATTCAAGCCTTCTCTATGTTATATAAGCAACCTGCAAGCTGAAATACTTGCAGAAGACTCCATTCTAGCAGACGACACATGTCTTATGGTTTCGAGTCCCGCAGTAAACAAAAAGCTGTGCTGTGATTGGCTGACTTAATGCAGGTGAACTTTGAAGTTGAGGCTGCAGGCCAGTAAATAGCATGGAAATTGGTTAGAATGGAGTAGATTAGCATCACTATGGCTGTGACATGGACCGGGATTGCCCCGGAAACAGGTCAAAACAGAAAAACCGCATATTTTTGGCGGGAAAAGCTGAAACACCGCATTGTGGGGGTGCCGGTGGCAGTTTAATGCCTTTCTGGACCCCTTCCCCCTAGAATTGCATGGTTTTGTGATTCTAGGCCTTTGCATAGGCCTATGTGGGTCCATTACGGCATTCGCATGCTAAAAGATAGGAAAATGGGCCTTCCGGTCAGAATCAACCTGAACGTACTCGGGCCAAATGTCTTGACACATTACTAATCCTCACTAGTAGAGCAGCATTTCCTGCAAAAATGATGAAAATCGCATCATTTCTGAGCCCCCAAATTGCCAAAAACCTCCGTTTTTGCATTTTTCAAGAAAAAATCGCCCCGTCACAGGAAATTGATTTTGAGGGCTGAAAGTGGCTCTGAAAGATTGCTTGGAGTCGGACCCATAACCTAATACCCTTACTTTAGTTACATTGTACCAATAACACCCCGATTATAGGCGGTGAAGTTTTGTCACCGCTTCGCGGTTACCCGGTCTCTAGTATTCAAGTTGCGTTCGTACTTTCCAAAAAAGGTCCTCGAAAAATTTTCAAAAAATTCATGAAGGAAGCCCACCATGCCCGTATGACACCCACCCGGTTTCGCCGACCTTGATTCATTTTTCAAGGTCGCAGAGCACTTTGAAGTCAGATTTTCCATACTTTTGAAATGCCCAAATCTCATCCGGTTACGCCCGGATTTCGTTTCTGTCACTTTTATTAGGTTCCACATGCTTTTTGCAAGTTACAAAGTGAGACTTCCGAAAACGCAGGTCCAGGTCCAAGATGGCTACGGCCATTTTTAGTACTAAGCGATTGTCGCACGAGATGTCAGAAACCGTAAGCCCCAGGGTTTTCAAAGTGAGGCCAAAAGCTGGCTTGGTGGCCGGGCCAGTGCTGTAAGTTATAACTGTGGTGATCCCATGTTTGGTTATGCAGTTACATAATTTTAAATATTGACCGCGTCATCAAAACCAGCAATTATCCTACGGTGCACCCCCCCCCCCCCTTTGAATTATGCTTTTTGCTGAAACTCCTGTGGTCTAATACTGTAGAAAGCCAAAATATACCTAATTCAAGCCTTCTCTATGTTATATAAGCAACCTGCAAGCTGAAATACTTGCAGAAGACTCCATTCTAGCAGACGACACATGTCTTATGGTTTCGAGTCCCGCAGTAAACAAAAAGCTGTGCTGTGATTGGCTGACTTAATGCAGGTGAACTTTGAAGTTGAGGCTGCAGGCCAGTAAATAGCATGGAAATTGGTTAGAATGGAGTAGATTAGCATCACTATGGCTGTGACATGGACCGGGATTGCCCCGGAAACAGGTCAAAACAGAAAAACCGCATATTTTTGGCGGGAAAAGCTGAAACACCGCATTGTGGGGGTGCCGGTGGCAGTTTAATGCCTTTCTGGACCCCTTCCCCCTAGAATTGCATGGTTTTGTGATTCTAGGCCTTTGCATAGGCCTATGTGGGTCCATTACGGCATTCGCATGCTAAAAGATAGGAAAATGGGCCTTCCGGTCAGAATCAACCTGAACGTACTCGGGCCAAATGTCTTGACACATTACTAATCCTCACTAGTAGAGCAGCATTTCCTGCAAAAATGATGAAAATCGCATCATTTCTGAGCCCCCAAATTGCCAAAAACCTCCGTTTTTGCATTTTTCAAGAAAAAATCGCCCCGTCACAGGAAATTGATTTTGAGGGCTGAAAGTGGCTCTGAAAGATTGCTTGGAGTCGGACCCATAACCTAATACCCTTACTTTAGTTACATTGTACCAATAACACCCCGATTATAGGCGGTGAAGTTTTGTCACCGCTTCGCGGTTACCCGGTCTCTAGTATTCAAGTTGCGTTCGTACTTTCCAAAAAAGGTCCTCGAAAAATTTTCAAAAAATTCATGAAGGAAGCCCACCATGCCCGTATGACACCCACCCGGTTTCGCCGACCTTGATTCATTTTTCAAGGTCGCAGAGCACTTTGAAGTCAGATTTTCCATACTTTTGAAATGCCCAAATCTCATCCGGTTACGCCCGGATTTCGTTTCTGTCACTTTTATTAGGTTCCACATGCTTTTTGCAAGTTACAAAGTGAGACTTCCGAAAACGCAGGTCCAGGTCCAAGATGGCTACGGCCATTTTTAGTACTAAGCGATTGTCGCACGAGATGTCAGAAACCGTAAGCCCCAGGGTTTTCAAAGTGAGGCCAAAAGCTGGCTTGGTGGCCGGGCCAGTGCTGTAAGTTATAACTGTGGTGATCCCATGTTTGGTTATGCAGTTACATAATTTTAAATATTGACCGCGTCATCAAAACCAGCAATTATCCTACGGTGCACCCCCCCCCCCCCTTTGAATTATGCTTTTTGCTGAAACTCCTGTGGTCTAATACTGTAGAAAGCCAAAATATACCTAATTCAAGCCTTCTCTATGTTATATAAGCAACCTGCAAGCTGAAATACTTGCAGAAGACTCCATTCTAGCAGACGACACATGTCTTATGGTTTCGAGTCCCGCAGTAAACAAAAAGCTGTGCTGTGATTGGCTGACTTAATGCAGGTGAACTTTGAAGTTGAGGCTGCAGGCCAGTAAATAGCATGGAAATTGGTTAGAATGGAGTAGATTAGCATCACTATGGCTGTGACATGGACCGGGATTGCCCCGGAAACAGGTCAAAACAGAAAAACCGCATATTTTTGGCGGGAAAAGCTGAAACACCGCATTGTGGGGGTGCCGGTGGCAGTTTAATGCCTTTCTGGACCCCTTCCCCCTAGAATTGCATGGTTTTGTGATTCTAGGCCTTTGCATAGGCCTATGTGGGTCCATTACGGCATTCGCATGCTAAAAGATAGGAAAATGGGCCTTCCGGTCAGAATCAACCTGAACGTACTCGGGCCAAATGTCTTGACACATTACTAATCCTCACTAGTAGAGCAGCATTTCCTGCAAAAATGATGAAAATCGCATCATTTCTGAGCCCCCAAATTGCCAAAAACCTCCGTTTTTGCATTTTTCAAGAAAAAATCGCCCCGTCACAGGAAATTGATTTTGAGGGCTGAAAGTGGCTCTGAAAGATTGCTTGGAGTCGGACCCATAACCTAATACCCTTACTTTAGTTACATTGTACCAATAACACCCCGATTATAGGCGGTGAAGTTTTGTCACCGCTTCGCGGTTACCCGGTCTCTAGTATTCAATTGCGTTCGTACTTTCCAAAAAAGGTCCTCGAAAAATTTTCAAAAAATTCATGAAGGAAGCCCACCATGCCCGTATGACACCCACCCGGTTTCGCCGACCTTGATTCATTTTTCAAGGTCGCAGAGCACTTTGAAGTCAGATTTTCCATACTTTTGAAATGCCCAAATCTCATCCGGTTACGCCCGGATTTCGTTTCTGTCACTTTTATTAGGTTCCACATGCTTTTTGCAAGTTACAAAGTGAGACTTCCGAAAACGCAGGTCCAGGTCCAAGATGGCTACGGCCATTTTTAGTACTAAGCGATTGTCGCACGAGATGTCAGAAACCGTAAGCCCCAGGGTTTTCAAAGTGAGGCCAAAAGCTGGCTTGGTGGCCGGGCCAGTGCTGTAAGTTATAACTGTGGTGATCCCATGTTTGGTTATGCAGTTACATAATTTTAAATATTGACCGCGTCATCAAAACCAGCAATTATCCTACGGTGCACCCCCCCCCCCCCTTTGAATTATGCTTTTTGCTGAAACTCCTGTGGTCTAATACTGTAGAAAGCCAAAATATACCTAATTCAAGCCTTCTCTATGTTATATAAGCAACCTGCAAGCTGAAATACTTGCAGAAGACTCCATTCTAGCAGACGACACATGTCTTATGGTTTCGAGTCCCGCAGTAAACAAAAAGCTGTGCTGTGATTGGCTGACTTAATGCAGGTGAACTTTGAAGTTGAGGCTGCAGGCCAGTAAATAGCATGGAAATTGGTTAGAATGGAGTAGATTAGCATCACTATGGCTGTGACATGGACCGGGATTGCCCCGGAAACAGGTCAAAACAGAAAAACCGCATATTTTTGGCGGGAAAAGCTGAAACACCGCATTGTGGGGGTGCCGGTGGCAGTTTAATGCCTTTCTGGACCCCTTCCCCCTAGAATTGCATGGTTTTGTGATTCTAGGCCTTTGCATAGGCCTATGTGGGTCCATTACGGCATTCGCATGCTAAAAGATAGGAAAATGGGCCTTCCGGTCAGAATCAACCTGAACGTACTCGGGCCAAATGTCTTGACACATTACTAATCCTCACTAGTAGAGCAGCATTTCCTGCAAAAATGATGAAAATCGCATCATTTCTGAGCCCCCAAATTGCCAAAAACCTCCGTTTTTGCATTTTTCAAGAAAAAATCGCCCCGTCACAGGAAATTGATTTTGAGGGCTGAAAGTGGCTCTGAAAGATTGCTTGGAGTCGGACCCATAACCTAATACCCTTACTTTAGTTACATTGTACCAATAACACCCCGATTATAGGCGGTGAAGTTTTGTCACCGCTTCGCGGTTACCCGGTCTCTAGTATTCAAGTTGCGTTCGTACTTTCCAAAAAAGGTCCTCGAAAAATTTTCAAAAAATTCATGAAGGAAGCCCACCATGCCCGTATGACACCCACCCGGTTTCGCCGACCTTGATTCATTTTTCAAGGTCGCAGAGCACTTTGAAGTCAGATTTTCCATACTTTTGAAATGCCCAAATCTCATCCGGTTACGCCCGGATTTCGTTTCTGTCACTTTTATTAGGTTCCACATGCTTTTTGCAAGTTACAAAGTGAGACTTCCGAAAACGCAGGTCCAGGTCCAAGATGGCTACGGCCATTTTTAGTACTAAGCGATTGTCGCACGAGATGTCAGAAACCGTAAGCCCCAGGGTTTTCAAAGTGAGGCCAAAAGCTGGCTTGGTGGCCGGGCCAGTGCTGTAAGTTATAACTGTGGTGATCCCATGTTTGGTTATGCAGTTACATAATTTTAAATATTGACCGCGTCATCAAAACCAGCAATTATCCTACGGTGCACCCCCCCCCCCCCTTTGAATTATGCTTTTTGCTGAAACTCCTGTGGTCTAATACTGTAGAAAGCCAAAATATACCTAATTCAAGCCTTCTCTATGTTATATAAGCAACCTGCAAGCTGAAATACTTGCAGAAGACTCCATTCTAGCAGACGACACATGTCTTATGGTTTCGAGTCCCGCAGTAAACAAAAAGCTGTGCTGTGATTGGCTGACTTAATGCAGGTGAACTTTGAAGTTGAGGCTGCAGGCCAGTAAATAGCATGGAAATTGGTTAGAATGGAGTAGATTAGCATCACTATGGCTGTGACATGGACCGGGATTGCCCCGGAAACAGGTCAAAACAGAAAAACCGCATATTTTTGGCGGGAAAAGCTGAAACACCGCATTGTGGGGGTGCCGGTGGCAGTTTAATGCCTTTCTGGACCCCTTCCCCCTAGAATTGCATGGTTTTGTGATTCTAGGCCTTTGCATAGGCCTATGTGGGTCCATTACGGCATTCGCATGCTAAAAGATAGGAAAATGGGCCTTCCGGTCAGAATCAACCTGAACGTACTCGGGCCAAATGTCTTGACACATTACTAATCCTCACTAGTAGAGCAGCATTTCCTGCAAAAATGATGAAAATCGCATCATTTCTGAGCCCCCAAATTGCCAAAAACCTCCGTTTTTGCATTTTTCAAGAAAAAATCGCCCCGTCACAGGAAATTGATTTTGAGGGCTGAAAGTGGCTCTGAAAGATTGCTTGGAGTCGGACCCATAACCTAATACCCTTACTTTAGTTACATTGTACCAATAACACCCCGATTATAGGCGGTGAAGTTTTGTCACCGCTTCGCGGTTACCCGGTCTCTAGTATTCAAGTTGCGTTCGTACTTTCCAAAAAAGGTCCTCGAAAAATTTTCAAAAAATTCATGAAGGAAGCCCACCATGCCCGTATGACACCCACCCGGTTTCGCCGACCTTGATTCATTTTTCAAGGTCGCAGAGCACTTTGAAGTCAGATTTTCCATACTTTTGAAATGCCCAAATCTCATCCGGTTACGCCCGGATTTCGTTTCTGTCACTTTTATTAGGTTCCACATGCTTTTTGCAAGTTACAAAGTGAGACTTCCGAAAACGCAGGTCCAGGTCCAAGATGGCTACGGCCATTTTTAGTACTAAGCGATTGTCGCACGAGATGTCAGAAACCGTAAGCCCCAGGGTTTTCAAAGTGAGGCCAAAAGCTGGCTTGGTGGCCGGGCCAGTGCTGTAAGTTATAACTGTGGTGATCCCATGTTTGGTTATGCAGTTACATAATTTTAAATATTGACCGCGTCATCAAAACCAGCAATTATCCTACGGTGCACCCCCCCCCCCCCTTTGAATTATGCTTTTTGCTGAAACTCCTGTGGTCTAATACTGTAGAAAGCCAAAATATACCTAATTCAAGCCTTCTCTATGTTATATAAGCAACCTGCAAGCTGAAATACTTGCAGAAGACTCCATTCTAGCAGACGACACATGTCTTATGGTTTCGAGTCCCGCAGTAAACAAAAAGCTGTGCTGTGATTGGCTGACTTAATGCAGGTGAACTTTGAAGTTGAGGCTGCAGGCCAGTAAATAGCATGGAAATTGGTTAGAATGGAGTAGATTAGCATCACTATGGCTGTGACATGGACCGGGATTGCCCCGGAAACAGGTCAAAACAGAAAAACCGCATATTTTTGGCGGGAAAAGCTGAAACACCGCATTGTGGGGGTGCCGGTGGCAGTTTAATGCCTTTCTGGACCCCTTCCCCCTAGAATTGCATGGTTTTGTGATTCTAGGCCTTTGCATAGGCCTATGTGGGTCCATTACGGCATTCGCATGCTAAAAGATAGGAAAATGGGCCTTCCGGTCAGAATCAACCTGAACGTACTCGGGCCAAATGTCTTGACACATTACTAATCCTCACTAGTAGAGCAGCATTTCCTGCAAAAATGATGAAAATCGCATCATTTCTGAGCCCCCAAATTGCCAAAAACCTCCGTTTTTGCATTTTTCAAGAAAAAATCGCCCCGTCACAGGAAATTGATTTTGAGGGCTGAAAGTGGCTCTGAAAGATTGCTTGGAGTCGGACCCATAACCTAATACCCTTACTTTAGTTACATTGTACCAATAACACCCCGATTATAGGCGGTGAAGTTTTGTCACCGCTTCGCGGTTACCCGGTCTCTAGTATTCAAGTTGCGTTCGTACTTTCCAAAAAAGGTCCTCGAAAAATTTTCAAAAAATTCATGAAGGAAGCCCACCATGCCCGTATGACACCCACCCGGTTTCGCCGACCTTGATTCATTTTTCAAGGTCGCAGAGCACTTTGAAGTCAGATTTTCCATACTTTTGAAATGCCCAAATCTCATCCGGTTACGCCCGGATTTCGTTTCTGTCACTTTTATTAGGTTCCACATGCTTTTTGCAAGTTACAAAGTGAGACTTCCGAAAACGCAGGTCCAGGTCCAAGATGGCTACGGCCATTTTTAGTACTAAGCGATTGTCGCACGAGATGTCAGAAACCGTAAGCCCCAGGGTTTTCAAAGTGAGGCCAAAAGCTGGCTTGGTGGCCGGGCCAGTGCTGTAAGTTATAACTGTGGTGATCCCATGTTTGGTTATGCAGTTACATAATTTTAAATATTGACCGCGTCATCAAAACCAGCAATTATCCTACGGTGCACCCCCCCCCCCCCTTTGAATTATGCTTTTTGCTGAAACTCCTGTGGTCTAATACTGTAGAAAGCCAAAATATACCTAATTCAAGCCTTCTCTATGTTATATAAGCAACCTGCAAGCTGAAATACTTGCAGAAGACTCCATTCTAGCAGACGACACATGTCTTATGGTTTCGAGTCCCGCAGTAAACAAAAAGCTGTGCTGTGATTGGCTGACTTAATGCAGGTGAACTTTGAAGTTGAGGCTGCAGGCCAGTAAATAGCATGGAAATTGGTTAGAATGGAGTAGATTAGCATCACTATGGCTGTGACATGGACCGGGATTGCCCCGGAAACAGGTCAAAACAGAAAAACCGCATATTTTTGGCGGGAAAAGCTGAAACACCGCATTGTGGGGGTGCCGGTGGCAGTTTAATGCCTTTCTGGACCCCTTCCCCCTAGAATTGCATGGTTTTGTGATTCTAGGCCTTTGCATAGGCCTATGTGGGTCCATTACGGCATTCGCATGCTAAAAGATAGGAAAATGGGCCTTCCGGTCAGAATCAACCTGAACGTACTCGGGCCAAATGTCTTGACACATTACTAATCCTCACTAGTAGAGCAGCATTTCCTGCAAAAATGATGAAAATCGCATCATTTCTGAGCCCCCAAATTGCCAAAAACCTCCGTTTTTGCATTTTTCAAGAAAAAATCGCCCCGTCACAGGAAATTGATTTTGAGGGCTGAAAGTGGCTCTGAAAGATTGCTTGGAGTCGGACCCATAACCTAATACCCTTACTTTAGTTACATTGTACCAATAACACCCCGATTATAGGCGGTGAAGTTTTGTCACCGCTTCGCGGTTACCCGGTCTCTAGTATTCAAGTTGCGTTCGTACTTTCCAAAAAAGGTCCTCGAAAAATTTTCAAAAAATTCATGAAGGAAGCCCACCATGCCCGTATGACACCCACCCGGTTTCGCCGACCTTGATTCATTTTTCAAGGTCGCAGAGCACTTTGAAGTCAGATTTTCCATACTTTTGAAATGCCCAAATCTCATCCGGTTACGCCCGGATTTCGTTTCTGTCACTTTTATTAGGTTCCACATGCTTTTTGCAAGTTACAAAGTGAGACTTCCGAAAACGCAGGTCCAGGTCCAAGATGGCTACGGCCATTTTTAGTACTAAGCGATTGTCGCACGAGATGTCAGAAACCGTAAGCCCCAGGGTTTTCAAAGTGAGGCCAAAAGCTGGCTTGGTGGCCGGGCCAGTGCTGTAAGTTATAACTGTGGTGATCCCATGTTTGGTTATGCAGTTACATAATTTTAAATATTGACCGCGTCATCAAAACCAGCAATTATCCTACGGTGCACCCCCCCCCCCCCTTTGAATTATGCTTTTTGCTGAAACTCCTGTGGTCTAATACTGTAGAAAGCCAAAATATACCTAATTCAAGCCTTCTCTATGTTATATAAGCAACCTGCAAGCTGAAATACTTGCAGAAGACTCCATTCTAGCAGACGACACATGTCTTATGGTTTCGAGTCCCGCAGTAAACAAAAAGCTGTGCTGTGATTGGCTGACTTAATGCAGGTGAACTTTGAAGTTGAGGCTGCAGGCCAGTAAATAGCATGGAAATTGGTTAGAATGGAGTAGATTAGCATCACTATGGCTGTGACATGGACCGGGATTGCCCCGGAAACAGGTCAAAACAGAAAAACCGCATATTTTTGGCGGGAAAAGCTGAAACACCGCATTGTGGGGGTGCCGGTGGCAGTTTAATGCCTTTCTGGACCCCTTCCCCCTAGAATTGCATGGTTTTGTGATTCTAGGCCTTTGCATAGGCCTATGTGGGTCCATTACGGCATTCGCATGCTAAAAGATAGGAAAATGGGCCTTCCGGTCAGAATCAACCTGAACGTACTCGGGCCAAATGTCTTGACACATTACTAATCCTCACTAGTAGAGCAGCATTTCCTGCAAAAATGATGAAAATCGCATCATTTCTGAGCCCCCAAATTGCCAAAAACCTCCGTTTTTGCATTTTTCAAGAAAAAATCGCCCCGTCACAGGAAATTGATTTTGAGGGCTGAAAGTGGCTCTGAAAGATTGCTTGGAGTCGGACCCATAACCTAATACCCTTACTTTAGTTACATTGTACCAATAACACCCCGATTATAGGCGGTGAAGTTTTGTCACCGCTTCGCGGTTACCCGGTCTCTAGTATTCAAGTTGCGTTCGTACTTTCCAAAAAAGGTCCTCGAAAAATTTTCAAAAAATTCATGAAGGAAGCCCACCATGCCCGTATGACACCCACCCGGTTTCGCCGACCTTGATTCATTTTTCAAGGTCGCAGAGCACTTTGAAGTCAGATTTTCCATACTTTTGAAATGCCCAAATCTCATCCGGTTACGCCCGGATTTCGTTTCTGTCACTTTTATTAGGTTCCACATGCTTTTTGCAAGTTACAAAGTGAGACTTCCGAAAACGCAGGTCCAGGTCCAAGATGGCTACGGCCATTTTTAGTACTAAGCGATTGTCGCACGAGATGTCAGAAACCGTAAGCCCCAGGGTTTTCAAAGTGAGGCCAAAAGCTGGCTTGGTGGCCGGGCCAGTGCTGTAAGTTATAACTGTGGTGATCCCATGTTTGGTTATGCAGTTACATAATTTTAAATATTGACCGCGTCATCAAAACCAGCAATTATCCTACGGTGCACCCCCCCCCCCCCTTTGAATTATGCTTTTTGCTGAAACTCCTGTGGTCTAATACTGTAGAAAGCCAAAATATACCTAATTCAAGCCTTCTCTATGTTATATAAGCAACCTGCAAGCTGAAATACTTGCAGAAGACTCCATTCTAGCAGACGACACATGTCTTATGGTTTCGAGTCCCGCAGTAAACAAAAAGCTGTGCTGTGATTGGCTGACTTAATGCAGGTGAACTTTGAAGTTGAGGCTGCAGGCCAGTAAATAGCATGGAAATTGGTTAGAATGGAGTAGATTAGCATCACTATGGCTGTGACATGGACCGGGATTGCCCCGGAAACAGGTCAAAACAGAAAAACCGCATATTTTTGGCGGGAAAAGCTGAAACACCGCATTGTGGGGGTGCCGGTGGCAGTTTAATGCCTTTCTGGACCCCTTCCCCCTAGAATTGCATGGTTTTGTGATTCTAGGCCTTTGCATAGGCCTATGTGGGTCCATTACGGCATTCGCATGCTAAAAGATAGGAAAATGGGCCTTCCGGTCAGAATCAACCTGAACGTACTCGGGCCAAATGTCTTGACACATTACTAATCCTCACTAGTAGAGCAGCATTTCCTGCAAAAATGATGAAAATCGCATCATTTCTGAGCCCCCAAATTGCCAAAAACCTCCGTTTTTGCATTTTTCAAGAAAAAATCGCCCCGTCACAGGAAATTGATTTTGAGGGCTGAAAGTGGCTCTGAAAGATTGCTTGGAGTCGGACCCATAACCTAATACCCTTACTTTAGTTACATTGTACCAATAACACCCCGATTATAGGCGGTGAAGTTTTGTCACCGCTTCGCGGTTACCCGGTCTCTAGTATTCAAGTTGCGTTCGTACTTTCCAAAAAAGGTCCTCGAAAAATTTTCAAAAAATTCATGAAGGAAGCCCACCATGCCCGTATGACACCCACCCGGTTTCGCCGACCTTGATTCATTTTTCAAGGTCGCAGAGCACTTTGAAGTCAGATTTTCCATACTTTTGAAATGCCCAAATCTCATCCGGTTACGCCCGGATTTCGTTTCTGTCACTTTTATTAGGTTCCACATGCTTTTTGCAAGTTACAAAGTGAGACTTCCGAAAACGCAGGTCCAGGTCCAAGATGGCTACGGCCATTTTTAGTACTAAGCGATTGTCGCACGAGATGTCAGAAACCGTAAGCCCCAGGGTTTTCAAAGTGAGGCCAAAAGCTGGCTTGGTGGCCGGGCCAGTGCTGTAAGTTATAACTGTGGTGATCCCATGTTTGGTTATGCAGTTACATAATTTTAAATATTGACCGCGTCATCAAAACCAGCAATTATCCTACGGTGCACCCCCCCCCCCCCCTTTGAATTATGCTTTTTGCTGAAACTCCTGTGGTCTAATACTGTAGAAAGCCAAAATATACCTAATTCAAGCCTTCTCTATGTTATATAAGCAACCTGCAAGCTGAAATACTTGCAGAAGACTCCATTCTAGCAGACGACACATGTCTTATGGTTTCGAGTCCCGCAGTAAACAAAAAGCTGTGCTGTGATTGGCTGACTTAATGCAGGTGAACTTTGAAGTTGAGGCTGCAGGCCAGTAAATAGCATGGAAATTGGTTAGAATGGAGTAGATTAGCATCACTATGGCTGTGACATGGACCGGGATTGCCCCGGAAACAGGTCAAAACAGAAAAACCGCATATTTTTGGCGGGAAAAGCTGAAACACCGCATTGTGGGGTGCCGGTGGCAGTTTAATGCCTTTCTGGACCCCTTCCCCCTAGAATTGCATGGTTTTGTGATTCTAGGCCTTTGCATAGGCCTATGTGGGTCCATTACGGCATTCGCATGCTAAAAGATAGGAAAATGGGCCTTCCGGTCAGAATCAACCTGAACGTACTCGGGCCAAATGTCTTGACACATTACTAATCCTCACTAGTAGAGCAGCATTTCCTGCAAAAATGATGAAAATCGCATCATTTCTGAGCCCCCAAATTGCCAAAAACCTCCGTTTTTGCATTTTTCAAGAAAAAATCGCCCCGTCACAGGAAATTGATTTTGAGGGCTGAAAGTGGCTCTGAAAGATTGCTTGGAGTCGGACCCATAACCTAATACCCTTACTTTAGTTACATTGTACCAATAACACCCCGATTATAGGCGGTGAAGTTTTGTCACCGCTTCGCGGTTACCCGGTCTCTAGTATTCAAGTTGCGTTCGTACTTTCCAAAAAAGGTCCTCGAAAAATTTTCAAAAAATTCATGAAGGAAGCCCACCATGCCCGTATGACACCCACCCGGTTTCGCCGACCTTGATTCATTTTTCAAGGTCGCAGAGCACTTTGAAGTCAGATTTTCCATACTTTTGAAATGCCCAAATCTCATCCGGTTACGCCCGGATTTCGTTTCTGTCACTTTTATTAGGTTCCACATGCTTTTTGCAAGTTACAAAGTGAGACTTCCGAAAACGCAGGTCCAGGTCCAAGATGGCTACGGCCATTTTTAGTACTAAGCGATTGTCGCACGAGATGTCAGAAACCGTAAGCCCCAGGGTTTTCAAAGTGAGGCCAAAAGCTGGCTTGGTGGCCGGGCCAGTGCTGTAAGTTATAACTGTGGTGATCCCATGTTTGGTTATGCAGTTACATAATTTTAAATATTGACCGCGTCATCAAAACCAGCAATTATCCTACGGTGCACCCCCCCCCCCCTTTGAATTATGCTTTTTGCTGAAACTCCTGTGGTCTAATACTGTAGAAAGCCAAAATATACCTAATTCAAGCCTTCTCTATGTTATATAAGCAACCTGCAAGCTGAAATACTTGCAGAAGACTCCATTCTAGCAGACGACACATGTCTTATGGTTTCGAGTCCCGCAGTAAACAAAAAGCTGTGCTGTGATTGGCTGACTTAATGCAGGTGAACTTTGAAGTTGAGGCTGCAGGCCAGTAAATAGCATGGAAATTGGTTAGAATGGAGTAGATTAGCATCACTATGGCTGTGACATGGACCGGGATTGCCCCGGAAACAGGTCAAAACAGAAAAACCGCATATTTTTGGCGGGAAAAGCTGAAACACCGCATTGTGGGGGTGCCGGTGGCAGTTTAATGCCTTTCTGGACCCCTTCCCCCTAGAATTGCATGGTTTTGTGATTCTAGGCCTTTGCATAGGCCTATGTGGGTCCATTACGGCATTCGCATGCTAAAAGATAGGAAAATGGGCCTTCCGGTCAGAATCAACCTGAACGTACTCGGGCCAAATGTCTTGACACATTACTAATCCTCACTAGTAGAGCAGCATTTCCTGCAAAAATGATGAAAATCGCATCATTTCTGAGCCCCCAAATTGCCAAAAACCTCCGTTTTTGCATTTTTCAAGAAAAAATCGCCCCGTCACAGGAAATTGATTTTGAGGGCTGAAAGTGGCTCTGAAAGATTGCTTGGAGTCGGACCCATAACCTAATACCCTTACTTTAGTTACATTGTACCAATAACACCCCGATTATAGGCGGTGAAGTTTTGTCACCGCTTCGCGGTTACCCGGTCTCTAGTATTCAAGTTGCGTTCGTACTTTCCAAAAAAGGTCCTCGAAAAATTTTCAAAAAATTCATGAAGGAAGCCCACCATGCCCGTATGACACCCACCCGGTTTCGCCGACCTTGATTCATTTTTCAAGGTCGCAGAGCACTTTGAAGTCAGATTTTCCATACTTTTGAAATGCCCAAATCTCATCCGGTTACGCCCGGATTTCGTTTCTGTCACTTTTATTAGGTTCCACATGCTTTTTGCAAGTTACAAAGTGAGACTTCCGAAAACGCAGGTCCAGGTCCAAGATGGCTACGGCCATTTTTAGTACTAAGCGATTGTCGCACGAGATGTCAGAAACCGTAAGCCCCAGGGTTTTCAAAGTGAGGCCAAAAGCTGGCTTGGTGGCCGGGCCAGTGCTGTAAGTTATAACTGTGGTGATCCCATGTTTGGTTATGCAGTTACATAATTTTAAATATTGACCGCGTCATCAAAACCAGCAATTATCCTACGGTGCACCCCCCCCCCCCCCCCGGAATTATGCTTTTTGCTGAAACTCCTGTGGTCTAATACTGTAGAAAGCCAAAATATACCTAATTCAAGCCTTCTCTATGTTATATAAGCAACCTGCAAGCTGAAATACTTGCAGAAGACTCCATTCTAGCAGACGACACATGTCTTATGGTTTCGAGTCCCGCAGTAAACAAAAAGCTGTGCTGTGATTGGCTGACTTAATGCAGGTGAACTTTGAAGTTGAGGCTGCAGGCCAGTAAATAGCATGGAAATTGGTTAGAATGGAGTAGATTAGCATCACTATGGCTGTGACATGGACCGGGATTGCCCCGGAAACAGGTCAAAACAGAAAAACCGCATATTTTTGGCGGGAAAAGCTGAAACACCGCATTGTGGGGGTGCCGGTGGCAGTTTAATGCCTTTCTGGACCCCTTCCCCCTAGAATTGCATGGTTTTGTGATTCTAGGCCTTTGCATAGGCCTATGTGGGTCCATTACGGCATTCGCATGCTAAAAGATAGGAAAATGGGCCTTCCGGTCAGAATCAACCTGAACGTACTCGGGCCAAATGTCTTGACACATTACTAATCCTCACTAGTAGAGCAGCATTTCCTGCAAAAATGATGAAAATCGCATCATTTCTGAGCCCCCAAATTGCCAAAAACCTCCGTTTTTGCATTTTTCAAGAAAAAATCGCCCCGTCACAGGAAATTGATTTTGAGGGCTGAAAGTGGCTCTGAAAGATTGCTTGGAGTCGGACCCATAACCTAATACCCTTACTTTAGTTACATTGTACCAATAACACCCCGATTATAGGCGGTGAAGTTTTGTCACCGCTTCGCGGTTACCCGGTCTCTAGTATTCAAGTTGCGTTCGTACTTTCCAAAAAAGGTCCTCGAAAAATTTTCAAAAAATTCATGAAGGAAGCCCACCATGCCCGTATGACACCCACCCGGTTTCGCCGACCTTGATTCATTTTTCAAGGTCGCAGAGCACTTTGAAGTCAGATTTTCCATACTTTTGAAATGCCCAAATCTCATCCGGTTACGCCCGGATTTCGTTTCTGTCACTTTTATTAGGTTCCACATGCTTTTTGCAAGTTACAAAGTGAGACTTCCGAAAACGCAGGTCCAGGTCCAAGATGGCTACGGCCATTTTTAGTACTAAGCGATTGTCGCACGAGATGTCAGAAACCGTAAGCCCCAGGGTTTTCAAAGTGAGGCCAAAAGCTGGCTTGGTGGCCGGGCCAGTGCTGTAAGTTATAACTGTGGTGATCCCATGTTTGGTTATGCAGTTACATAATTTTAAATATTGACCGCGTCATCAAAACCAGCAATTATCCTACGGTGCACCCCCCCCCCCCCTTTGAATTATGCTTTTTGCTGAAACTCCTGTGGTCTAATACTGTAGAAAGCCAAAATATACCTAATTCAAGCCTTCTCTATGTTATATAAGCAACCTGCAAGCTGAAATACTTGCAGAAGACTCCATTCTAGCAGACGACACATGTCTTATGGTTTCGAGTCCCGCAGTAAACAAAAAGCTGTGCTGTGATTGGCTGACTTAATGCAGGTGAACTTTGAAGTTGAGGCTGCAGGCCAGTAAATAGCATGGAAATTGGTTAGAATGGAGTAGATTAGCATCACTATGGCTGTGACATGGACCGGGATTGCCCCGGAAACAGGTCAAAACAGAAAAACCGCATATTTTTGGCGGGAAAAGCTGAAACACCGCATTGTGGGGGTGCCGGTGGCAGTTTAATGCCTTTCTGGACCCCTTCCCCCTAGAATTGCATGGTTTTGTGATTCTAGGCCTTTGCATAGGCCTATGTGGGTCCATTACGGCATTCGCATGCTAAAAGATAGGAAAATGGGCCTTCCGGTCAGAATCAACCTGAACGTACTCGGGCCAAATGTCTTGACACATTACTAATCCTCACTAGTAGAGCAGCATTTCCTGCAAAAATGATGAAAATCGCATCATTTCTGAGCCCCCAAATTGCCAAAAACCTCCGTTTTTGCATTTTTCAAGAAAAAATCGCCCCGTCACAGGAAATTGATTTTGAGGGCTGAAAGTGGCTCTGAAAGATTGCTTGGAGTCGGACCCATAACCTAATACCCTTACTTTAGTTACATTGTACCAATAACACCCCGATTATAGGCGGTGAAGTTTTGTCACCGCTTCGCGGTTACCCGGTCTCTAGTATTCAAGTTGCGTTCGTACTTTCCAAAAAAGGTCCTCGAAAAATTTTCAAAAAATTCATGAAGGAAGCCCACCATGCCCGTATGACACCCACCCGGTTTCGCCGACCTTGATTCATTTTTCAAGGTCGCAGAGCACTTTGAAGTCAGATTTTCCATACTTTTGAAATGCCCAAATCTCATCCGGTTACGCCCGGATTTCGTTTCTGTCACTTTTATTAGGTTCCACATGCTTTTTGCAAGTTACAAAGTGAGACTTCCGAAAACGCAGGTCCAGGTCCAAGATGGCTACGGCCATTTTTAGTACTAAGCGATTGTCGCACGAGATGTCAGAAACCGTAAGCCCCAGGGTTTTCAAAGTGAGGCCAAAAGCTGGCTTGGTGGCCGGGCCAGTGCTGTAAGTTATAACTGTGGTGATCCCATGTTTGGTTATGCAGTTACATAATTTTAAATATTGACCGCGTCATCAAAACCAGCAATTATCCTACGGTGCACCCCCCCCCCCCCCTTTGAATTATGCTTTTTGCTGAAACTCCTGTGGTCTAATACTGTAGAAAGCCAAAATATACCTAATTCAAGCCTTCTCTATGTTATATAAGCAACCTGCAAGCTGAAATACTTGCAGAAGACTCCATTCTAGCAGACGACACATGTCTTATGGTTTCGAGTCCCGCAGTAAACAAAAAGCTGTGCTGTGATTGGCTGACTTAATGCAGGTGAACTTTGAAGTTGAGGCTGCAGGCCAGTAAATAGCATGGAAATTGGTTAGAATGGAGTAGATTAGCATCACTATGGCTGTGACATGGACCGGGATTGCCCCGGAAACAGGTCAAAACAGAAAAACCGCATATTTTTGGCGGGAAAAGCTGAAACACCGCATTGTGGGGGTGCCGGTGGCAGTTTAATGCCTTTCTGGACCCCTTCCCCCTAGAATTGCATGGTTTTGTGATTCTAGGCCTTTGCATAGGCCTATGTGGGTCCATTACGGCATTCGCATGCTAAAAGATAGGAAAATGGGCCTTCCGGTCAGAATCAACCTGAACGTACTCGGGCCAAATGTCTTGACACATTACTAATCCTCACTAGTAGAGCAGCATTTCCTGCAAAAATGATGAAAATCGCATCATTTCTGAGCCCCCAAATTGCCAAAAACCTCCGTTTTTGCATTTTTCAAGAAAAAATCGCCCCGTCACAGGAAATTGATTTTGAGGGCTGAAAGTGGCTCTGAAAGATTGCTTGGAGTCGGACCCATAACCTAATACCCTTACTTTAGTTACATTGTACCAATAACACCCCGATTATAGGCGGTGAAGTTTTGTCACCGCTTCGCGGTTACCCGGTCTCTAGTATTCAAGTTGCGTTCGTACTTTCCAAAAAAGGTCCTCGAAAAATTTTCAAAAAATTCATGAAGGAAGCCCACCATGCCCGTATGACACCCACCCGGTTTCGCCGACCTTGATTCATTTTTCAAGGTCGCAGAGCACTTTGAAGTCAGATTTTCCATACTTTTGAAATGCCCAAATCTCATCCGGTTACGCCCGGATTTCGTTTCTGTCACTTTTATTAGGTTCCACATGCTTTTTGCAAGTTACAAAGTGAGACTTCCGAAAACGCAGGTCCAGGTCCAAGATGGCTACGGCCATTTTTAGTACTAAGCGATTGTCGCACGAGATGTCAGAAACCGTAAGCCCCAGGTTTTCAAAGTGAGGCCAAAAGCTGGCTTGGTGGCCGGGCCAGTGCTGTAAGTTATAACTGTGGTGATCCCATGTTTGGTTATGCAGTTACATAATTTTAAATATTGACCGCGTCATCAAAACCAGCAATTATCCTACGGTGCACCCCCCCCCCCCCCTTTGAATTATGCTTTTTGCTGAAACTCCTGTGGTCTAATACTGTAGAAAGCCAAAATATACCTAATTCAAGCCTTCTCTATGTTATATAAGCAACCTGCAAGCTGAAATACTTGCAGAAGACTCCATTCTAGCAGACGACACATGTCTTATGGTTTCGAGTCCCGCAGTAAACAAAAAGCTGTGCTGTGATTGGCTGACTTAATGCAGGTGAACTTTGAAGTTGAGGCTGCAGGCCAGTAAATAGCATGGAAATTGGTTAGAATGGAGTAGATTAGCATCACTATGGCTGTGACATGGACCGGGATTGCCCCGGAAACAGGTCAAAACAGAAAAACCGCATATTTTTGGCGGGAAAAGCTGAAACACCGCATTGTGGGGGTGCCGGTGGCAGTTTAATGCCTTTCTGGACCCCTTCCCCCTAGAATTGCATGGTTTTGTGATTCTAGGCCTTTGCATAGGCCTATGTGGGTCCATTACGGCATTCGCATGCTAAAAGATAGGAAAATGGGCCTTCCGGTCAGAATCAACCTGAACGTACTCGGGCCAAATGTCTTGACACATTACTAATCCTCACTAGTAGAGCAGCATTTCCTGCAAAAATGATGAAAATCGCATCATTTCTGAGCCCCCAAATTGCCAAAAACCTCCGTTTTTGCATTTTTCAAGAAAAAATCGCCCCGTCACAGGAAATTGATTTTGAGGGCTGAAAGTGGCTCTGAAAGATTGCTTGGAGTCGGACCCATAACCTAATACCCTTACTTTAGTTACATTGTACCAATAACACCCCGATTATAGGCGGTGAAGTTTTGTCACCGCTTCGCGGTTACCCGGTCTCTAGTATTCAAGTTGCGTTCGTACTTTCCAAAAAAGGTCCTCGAAAAATTTTCAAAAAATTCATGAAGGAAGCCCACCATGCCCGTATGACACCCACCCGGTTTCGCCGACCTTGATTCATTTTTCAAGGTCGCAGAGCACTTTGAAGTCAGATTTTCCATACTTTTGAAATGCCCAAATCTCATCCGGTTACGCCCGGATTTCGTTTCTGTCACTTTTATTAGGTTCCACATGCTTTTTGCAAGTTACAAAGTGAGACTTCCGAAAACGCAGGTCCAGGTCCAAGATGGCTACGGCCATTTTTAGTACTAAGCGATTGTCGCACGAGATGTCAGAAACCGTAAGCCCCAGGGTTTTCAAAGTGAGGCCAAAAGCTGGCTTGGTGGCCGGGCCAGTGCTGTAAGTTATAACTGTGGTGATCCCATGTTTGGTTATGCAGTTACATAATTTTAAATATTGACCGCGTCATCAAAACCAGCAATTATCCTACGGTGCACCCCCCCCCCCCCCTTTGAATTATGCTTTTTGCTGAAACTCCTGTGGTCTAATACTGTAGAAAGCCAAAATATACCTAATTCAAGCCTTCTCTATGTTATATAAGCAACCTGCAAGCTGAAATACTTGCAGAAGACTCCATTCTAGCAGACGACACATGTCTTATGGTTTCGAGTCCCGCAGTAAACAAAAAGCTGTGCTGTGATTGGCTGACTTAATGCAGGTGAACTTTGAAGTTGAGGCTGCAGGCCAGTAAATAGCATGGAAATTGGTTAGAATGGAGTAGATTAGCATCACTATGGCTGTGACATGGACCGGGATTGCCCCGGAAACAGGTCAAAACAGAAAAACCGCATATTTTTGGCGGGAAAAGCTGAAACACCGCATTGTGGGGGTGCCGGTGGCAGTTTAATGCCTTTCTGGACCCCTTCCCCCTAGAATTGCATGGTTTTGTGATTCTAGGCCTTTGCATAGGCCTATGTGGGTCCATTACGGCATTCGCATGCTAAAAGATAGGAAAATGGGCCTTCCGGTCAGAATCAACCTGAACGTACTCGGGCCAAATGTCTTGACACATTACTAATCCTCACTAGTAGAGCAGCATTTCCTGCAAAAATGATGAAAATCGCATCATTTCTGAGCCCCCAAATTGCCAAAAACCTCCGTTTTTGCATTTTTCAAGAAAAAATCGCCCCGTCACAGGAAATTGATTTTGAGGGCTGAAAGTGGCTCTGAAAGATTGCTTGGAGTCGGACCCATAACCTAATACCCTTACTTTAGTTACATTGTACCAATAACACCCCGATTATAGGCGGTGAAGTTTTGTCACCGCTTCGCGGTTACCCGGTCTCTAGTATTCAAGTTGCGTTCGTACTTTCCAAAAAGGTCCTCGAAAAATTTTCAAAAAATTCATGAAGGAAGCCCACCATGCCCGTATGACACCCACCCGGTTTCGCCGACCTTGATTCATTTTTCAAGGTCGCAGAGCACTTTGAAGTCAGATTTTCCATACTTTTGAAATGCCCAAATCTCATCCGGTTACGCCCGGATTTCGTTTCTGTCACTTTTATTAGGTTCCACATGCTTTTTGCAAGTTACAAAGTGAGACTTCCGAAAACGCAGGTCCAGGTCCAAGATGGCTACGGCCATTTTTAGTACTAAGCGATTGTCGCACGAGATGTCAGAAACCGTAAGCCCCAGGGTTTTCAAAGTGAGGCCAAAAGCTGGCTTGGTGGCCGGCCAGTGCTGTAAGTTATAACTGTGGTGATCCCATGTTTGGTTATGCAGTTACATAATTTTAAATATTGACCGCGTCATCAAAACCAGCAATTATCCTACGGTGCACCCCCCCCCCCCTTTGAATTATGCTTTTTGCTGAAACTCCTGTGGTCTAATACTGTAGAAAGCCAAAATATACCTAATTCAAGCCTTCTCTATGTTATATAAGCAACCTGCAAGCTGAAATACTTGCAGAAGACTCCATTCTAGCAGACGACACATGTCTTATGGTTTCGAGTCCCGCAGTAAACAAAAAGCTGTGCTGTGATTGGCTGACTTAATGCAGGTGAACTTTGAAGTTGAGGCTGCAGGCCAGTAAATAGCATGGAAATTGGTTAGAATGGAGTAGATTAGCATCACTATGGCTGTGACATGGACCGGGATTGCCCCGGAAACAGGTCAAAACAGAAAAACCGCATATTTTTGGCGGGAAAAGCTGAAACACCGCATTGTGGGGGTGCCGGTGGCAGTTTAATGCCTTTCTGGACCCCTTCCCCCTAGAATTGCATGGTTTTGTGATTCTAGGCCTTTGCATAGGCCTATGTGGGTCCATTACGGCATTCGCATGCTAAAAGATAGGAAAATGGGCCTTCCGGTCAGAATCAACCTGAACGTACTCGGGCCAAATGTCTTGACACATTACTAATCCTCACTAGTAGAGCAGCATTTCCTGCAAAAATGATGAAAATCGCATCATTTCTGAGCCCCCAAATTGCCAAAAACCTCCGTTTTTGCATTTTTCAAGAAAAAATCGCCCCGTCACAGGAAATTGATTTTGAGGGCTGAAAGTGGCTCTGAAAGATTGCTTGGAGTCGGACCCATAACCTAATACCCTTACTTTAGTTACATTGTACCAATAACACCCCGATTATAGGCGGTGAAGTTTTGTCACCGCTTCGCGGTTACCCGGTCTCTAGTATTCAAGTTGCGTTCGTACTTTCCAAAAAAGGTCCTCGAAAAATTTTCAAAAAATTCATGAAGGAAGCCCACCATGCCCGTATGACACCCACCCGGTTTCGCCGACCTTGATTCATTTTTCAAGGTCGCAGAGCACTTTGAAGTCAGATTTTCCATACTTTTGAAATGCCCAAATCTCATCCGGTTACGCCCGGATTTCGTTTCTGTCACTTTTATTAGGTTCCACATGCTTTTTGCAAGTTACAAAGTGAGACTTCCGAAAACGCAGGTCCAGGTCCAAGATGGCTACGGCCATTTTTAGTACTAAGCGATTGTCGCACGAGATGTCAGAAACCGTAAGCCCCAGGGTTTTCAAAGTGAGGCCAAAAGCTGGCTTGGTGGCCGGGCCAGTGCTGTAAGTTATAACTGTGGTGATCCCATGTTTGGTTATGCAGTTACATAATTTTAAATATTGACCGCGTCATCAAAACCAGCAATTATCCTACGGTGCACCCCCCCCCCCCCTTTGAATTATGCTTTTTGCTGAAACTCCTGTGGTCTAATACTGTAGAAAGCCAAAATATACCTAATTCAAGCCTTCTCTATGTTATATAAGCAACCTGCAAGCTGAAATACTTGCAGAAGACTCCATTCTAGCAGACGACACATGTCTTATGGTTTCGAGTCCCGCAGTAAACAAAAAGCTGTGCTGTGATTGGCTGACTTAATGCAGGTGAACTTTGAAGTTGAGGCTGCAGGCCAGTAAATAGCATGGAAATTGGTTAGAATGGAGTAGATTAGCATCACTATGGCTGTGACATGGACCGGGATTGCCCCGGAAACAGGTCAAAACAGAAAAACCGCATATTTTTGGCGGGAAAAGCTGAAACACCGCATTGTGGGGGTGCCGGTGGCAGTTTAATGCCTTTCTGGACCCCTTCCCCCTAGAATTGCATGGTTTTGTGATTCTAGGCCTTTGCATAGGCCTATGTGGGTCCATTACGGCATTCGCATGCTAAAAGATAGGAAAATGGGCCTTCCGGTCAGAATCAACCTGAACGTACTCGGGCCAAATGTCTTGACACATTACTAATCCTCACTAGTAGAGCAGCATTTCCTGCAAAAATGATGAAAATCGCATCATTTCTGAGCCCCCAAATTGCCAAAAACCTCCGTTTTTGCATTTTTCAAGAAAAAATCGCCCCGTCACAGGAAATTGATTTTGAGGGCTGAAAGTGGCTCTGAAAGATTGCTTGGAGTCGGACCCATAACCTAATACCCTTACTTTAGTTACATTGTACCAATAACACCCCGATTATAGGCGGTGAAGTTTTGTCACCGCTTCGCGGTTACCCGGTCTCTAGTATTCAAGTTGCGTTCGTACTTTCCAAAAAAGGTCCTCGAAAAATTTTCAAAAAATTCATGAAGGAAGCCCACCATGCCCGTATGACACCCACCCGGTTTCGCCGACCTTGATTCATTTTTCAAGGTCGCAGAGCACTTTGAAGTCAGATTTTCCATACTTTTGAAATGCCCAAATCTCATCCGGTTACGCCCGGATTTCGTTTCTGTCACTTTTATTAGGTTCCACATGCTTTTTGCAAGTTACAAAGTGAGACTTCCGAAAACGCAGGTCCAGGTCCAAGATGGCTACGGCCATTTTTAGTACTAAGCGATTGTCGCACGAGATGTCAGAAACCGTAAGCCCCAGGGTTTTCAAAGTGAGGCCAAAAGCTGGCTTGGTGGCCGGGCCAGTGCTGTAAGTTATAACTGTGGTGATCCCATGTTTGGTTATGCAGTTACATAATTTTAAATATTGACCGCGTCATCAAAACCAGCAATTATCCTACGGTGCACCCCCCCCCCCCTTTGAATTATGCTTTTTGCTGAAACTCCTGTGGTCTAATACTGTAGAAAGCCAAAATATACCTAATTCAAGCCTTCTCTATGTTATATAAGCAACCTGCAAGCTGAAATACTTGCAGAAGACTCCATTCTAGCAGACGACACATGTCTTATGGTTTCGAGTCCCGCAGTAAACAAAAAGCTGTGCTGTGATTGGCTGACTTAATGCAGGTGAACTTTGAAGTTGAGGCTGCAGGCCAGTAAATAGCATGGAAATTGGTTAGAATGGAGTAGATTAGCATCACTATGGCTGTGACATGGACCGGGATTGCCCCGAAACAGGTCAAAACAGAAAAACCGCATATTTTTGGCGGGAAAAGCTGAAACACCGCATTGTGGGGGTGCCGGTGGCAGTTTAATGCCTTTCTGGACCCCTTCCCCCTAGAATTGCATGGTTTTGTGATTCTAGGCCTTTGCATAGGCCTATGTGGGTCCATTACGGCATTCGCATGCTAAAAGATAGGAAAATGGGCCTTCCGGTCAGAATCAACCTGAACGTACTCGGGCCAAATGTCTTGACACATTACTAATCCTCACTAGTAGAGCAGCATTTCCTGCAAAAATGATGAAAATCGCATCATTTCTGAGCCCCCAAATTGCCAAAAACCTCCGTTTTTGCATTTTTCAAGAAAAAATCGCCCCGTCACAGGAAATTGATTTTGAGGGCTGAAAGTGGCTCTGAAAGATTGCTTGGAGTCGGACCCATAACCTAATACCCTTACTTTAGTTACATTGTACCAATAACACCCCGATTATAGGCGGTGAAGTTTTGTCACCGCTTCGCGGTTACCCGGTCTCTAGTATTCAAGTTGCGTTCGTACTTTCCAAAAAAGGTCCTCGAAAAATTTTCAAAAAATTCATGAAGGAAGCCCACCATGCCCGTATGACACCCACCCGGTTTCGCCGACCTTGATTCATTTTTCAAGGTCGCAGAGCACTTTGAAGTCAGATTTTCCATACTTTTGAAATGCCCAAATCTCATCCGGTTACGCCCGGATTTCGTTTCTGTCACTTTTATTAGGTTCCACATGCTTTTTGCAAGTTACAAAGTGAGACTTCCGAAAACGCAGGTCCAGGTCCAAGATGGCTACGGCCATTTTTAGTACTAAGCGATTGTCGCACGAGATGTCAGAAACCGTAAGCCCCAGGGTTTTCAAAGTGAGGCCAAAAGCTGGCTTGGTGGCCGGGCCAGTGCTGTAAGTTATAACTGTGGTGATCCCATGTTTGGTTATGCAGTTACATAATTTTAAATATTGACCGCGTCATCAAAACCAGCAATTATCCTACGGTGCACCCCCCCCCCCCCCTTTGAATTATGCTTTTTGCTGAAACTCCTGTGGTCTAATACTGTAGAAAGCCAAAATATACCTAATTCAAGCCTTCTCTATGTTATATAAGCAACCTGCAAGCTGAAATACTTGCAGAAGACTCCATTCTAGCAGACGACACATGTCTTATGGTTTCGAGTCCCGCAGTAAACAAAAAGCTGTGCTGTGATTGGCTGACTTAATGCAGGTGAACTTTGAAGTTGAGGCTGCAGGCCAGTAAATAGCATGGAAATTGGTTAGAATGGAGTAGATTAGCATCACTATGGCTGTGACATGGACCGGGATTGCCCCGGAAACAGGTCAAAACAGAAAAACCGCATATTTTTGGCGGGAAAAGCTGAAACACCGCATTGTGGGGGTGCCGGTGGCAGTTTAATGCCTTTCTGGACCCCTTCCCCCTAGAATTGCATGGTTTTGTGATTCTAGGCCTTTGCATAGGCCTATGTGGGTCCATTACGGCATTCGCATGCTAAAAGATAGGAAAATGGGCCTTCCGGTCAGAATCAACCTGAACGTACTCGGGCCAAATGTCTTGACACATTACTAATCCTCACTAGTAGAGCAGCATTTCCTGCAAAAATGATGAAAATCGCATCATTTCTGAGCCCCCAAATTGCCAAAAACCTCCGTTTTTGCATTTTTCAAGAAAAAATCGCCCCGTCACAGGAAATTGATTTTGAGGGCTGAAAGTGGCTCTGAAAGATTGCTTGGAGTCGGACCCATAACCTAATACCCTTACTTTAGTTACATTGTACCAATAACACCCCGATTATAGGCGGTGAAGTTTTGTCACCGCTTCGCGGTTACCCGGTCTCTAGTATTCAAGTTGCGTTCGTACTTTCCAAAAAAGGTCCTCGAAAAATTTTCAAAAAATTCATGAAGGAAGCCCACCATGCCCGTATGACACCCACCCGGTTTCGCCGACCTTGATTCATTTTTCAAGGTCGCAGAGCACTTTGAAGTCAGATTTTCCATACTTTTGAAATGCCCAAATCTCATCCGGTTACGCCCGGATTTCGTTTCTGTCACTTTTATTAGGTTCCACATGCTTTTTGCAAGTTACAAAGTGAGACTTCCGAAAACGCAGGTCCAGGTCCAAGATGGCTACGGCCATTTTTAGTACTAAGCGATTGTCGCACGAGATGTCAGAAACCGTAAGCCCCAGGGTTTTCAAAGTGAGGCCAAAAGCTGGCTTGGTGGCCGGGCCAGTGCTGTAAGTTATAACTGTGGTGATCCCATGTTTGGTTATGCAGTTACATAATTTTAAATATTGACCGCGTCATCAAAACCAGCAATTATCCTACGGTGCACCCCCCCCCCCCCTTTGAATTATGCTTTTTGCTGAAACTCCTGTGGTCTAATACTGTAGAAAGCCAAAATATACCTAATTCAAGCCTTCTCTATGTTATATAAGCAACCTGCAAGCTGAAATACTTGCAGAAGACTCCATTCTAGCAGACGACACATGTCTTATGGTTTCGAGTCCCGCAGTAAACAAAAAGCTGTGCTGTGATTGGCTGACTTAATGCAGGTGAACTTTGAAGTTGAGGCTGCAGGCCAGTAAATAGCATGGAAATTGGTTAGAATGGAGTAGATTAGCATCACTATGGCTGTGACATGGACCGGGATTGCCCCGGAAACAGGTCAAAACAGAAAAACCGCATATTTTTGGCGGGAAAAGCTGAAACACCGCATTGTGGGGGTGCCGGTGGCAGTTTAATGCCTTTCTGGACCCCTTCCCCCTAGAATTGCATGGTTTTGTGATTCTAGGCCTTTGCATAGGCCTATGTGGGTCCATTACGGCATTCGCATGCTAAAAGATAGGAAAATGGGCCTTCCGGTCAGAATCAACCTGAACGTACTCGGGCCAAATGTCTTGACACATTACTAATCCTCACTAGTAGAGCAGCATTTCCTGCAAAAATGATGAAAATCGCATCATTTCTGAGCCCCCAAATTGCCAAAAACCTCCGTTTTTGCATTTTTCAAGAAAAAATCGCCCCGTCACAGGAAATTGATTTTGAGGGCTGAAAGTGGCTCTGAAAGATTGCTTGGAGTCGGACCCATAACCTAATACCCTTACTTTAGTTACATTGTACCAATAACACCCCGATTATAGGCGGTGAAGTTTTGTCACCGCTTCGCGGTTACCCGGTCTCTAGTATTCAAGTTGCGTTCGTACTTTCCAAAAAAGGTCCTCGAAAAATTTTCAAAAAATTCATGAAGGAAGCCCACCATGCCCGTATGACACCCACCCGGTTTCGCCGACCTTGATTCATTTTTCAAGGTCGCAGAGCACTTTGAAGTCAGATTTTCCATACTTTTGAAATGCCCAAATCTCATCCGGTTACGCCCGGATTTCGTTTCTGTCACTTTTATTAGGTTCCACATGCTTTTTGCAAGTTACAAAGTGAGACTTCCGAAAACGCAGGTCCAGGTCCAAGATGGCTACGGCCATTTTTAGTACTAAGCGATTGTCGCACGAGATGTCAGAAACCGTAAGCCCCAGGGTTTTCAAAGTGAGGCCAAAAGCTGGCTTGGTGGCCGGGCCAGTGCTGTAAGTTATAACTGTGGTGATCCCATGTTTGGTTATGCAGTTACATAATTTTAAATATTGACCGCGTCATCAAAACCAGCAATTATCCTACGGTGCACCCCCCCCCCCCCTTTGAATTATGCTTTTTGCTGAAACTCCTGTGGTCTAATACTGTAGAAAGCCAAAATATACCTAATTCAAGCCTTCTCTATGTTATATAAGCAACCTGCAAGCTGAAATACTTGCAGAAGACTCCATTCTAGCAGACGACACATGTCTTATGGTTTCGAGTCCCGCAGTAAACAAAAAGCTGTGCTGTGATTGGCTGACTTAATGCAGGTGAACTTTGAAGTTGAGGCTGCAGGCCAGTAAATAGCATGGAAATTGGTTAGAATGGAGTAGATTAGCATCACTATGGCTGTGACATGGACCGGGATTGCCCCGGAAACAGGTCAAAACAGAAAAACCGCATATTTTTGGCGGGAAAAGCTGAAACACCGCATTGTGGGGGTGCCGGTGGCAGTTTAATGCCTTTCTGGACCCCTTCCCCCTAGAATTGCATGGTTTTGTGATTCTAGGCCTTTGCATAGGCCTATGTGGGTCCATTACGGCATTCGCATGCTAAAAGATAGGAAAATGGGCCTTCCGGTCAGAATCAACCTGAACGTACTCGGGCCAAATGTCTTGACACATTACTAATCCTCACTAGTAGAGCAGCATTTCCTGCAAAAATGATGAAAATCGCATCATTTCTGAGCCCCCAAATTGCCAAAAACCTCCGTTTTTGCATTTTTCAAGAAAAAATCGCCCCGTCACAGGAAATTGATTTTGAGGGCTGAAAGTGGCTCTGAAAGATTGCTTGGAGTCGGACCCATAACCTAATACCCTTACTTTAGTTACATTGTACCAATAACACCCCGATTATAGGCGGTGAAGTTTTGTCACCGCTTCGCGGTTACCCGGTCTCTAGTATTCAAGTTGCGTTCGTACTTTCCAAAAAAGGTCCTCGAAAAATTTTCAAAAAATTCATGAAGGAAGCCCACCATGCCCGTATGACACCCACCCGGTTTCGCCGACCTTGATTCATTTTTCAAGGTCGCAGAGCACTTTGAAGTCAGATTTTCCATACTTTTGAAATGCCCAAATCTCATCCGGTTACGCCCGGATTTCGTTTCTGTCACTTTTATTAGGTTCCACATGCTTTTTGCAAGTTACAAAGTGAGACTTCCGAAAACGCAGGTCCAGGTCCAAGATGGCTACGGCCATTTTTAGTACTAAGCGATTGTCGCACGAGATGTCAGAAACCGTAAGCCCCAGGGTTTTCAAAGTGAGGCCAAAAGCTGGCTTGGTGGCCGGGCCAGTGCTGTAAGTTATAACTGTGGTGATCCCATGTTTGGTTATGCAGTTACATAATTTTAAATATTGACCGCGTCATCAAAACCAGCAATTATCCTACGGTGCACCCCCCCCCCCCCCCTTTGAATTATGCTTTTTGCTGAAACTCCTGTGGTCTAATACTGTAGAAAGCCAAAATATACCTAATTCAAGCCTTCTCTATGTTATATAAGCAACCTGCAAGCTGAAATACTTGCAGAAGACTCCATTCTAGCAGACGACACATGTCTTATGGTTTCGAGTCCCGCAGTAAACAAAAAGCTGTGCTGTGATTGGCTGACTTAATGCAGGTGAACTTTGAAGTTGAGGCTGCAGGCCAGTAAATAGCATGGAAATTGGTTAGAATGGAGTAGATTAGCATCACTATGGCTGTGACATGGACCGGGATTGCCCCGGAAACAGGTCAAAACAGAAAAACCGCATATTTTTGGCGGGAAAAGCTGAAACACCGCATTGTGGGGGTGCCGGTGGCAGTTTAATGCCTTTCTGGACCCCTTCCCCCTAGAATTGCATGGTTTTGTGATTCTAGGCCTTTGCATAGGCCTATGTGGGTCCATTACGGCATTCGCATGCTAAAAGATAGGAAAATGGGCCTTCCGGTCAGAATCAACCTGAACGTACTCGGGCCAAATGTCTTGACACATTACTAATCCTCACTAGTAGAGCAGCATTTCCTGCAAAAATGATGAAAATCGCATCATTTCTGAGCCCCCAAATTGCCAAAAACCTCCGTTTTTGCATTTTTCAAGAAAAAATCGCCCCGTCACAGGAAATTGATTTTGAGGGCTGAAAGTGGCTCTGAAAGATTGCTTGGAGTCGGACCCATAACCTAATACCCTTACTTTAGTTACATTGTACCAATAACACCCCGATTATAGGCGGTGAAGTTTTGTCACCGCTTCGCGGTTACCCGGTCTCTAGTATTCAAGTTGCGTTCGTACTTTCCAAAAAAGGTCCTCGAAAAATTTTCAAAAAATTCATGAAGGAAGCCCACCATGCCCGTATGACACCCACCCGGTTTCGCCGACCTTGATTCATTTTTCAAGGTCGCAGAGCACTTTGAAGTCAGATTTTCCATACTTTTGAAATGCCCAAATCTCATCCGGTTACGCCCGGATTTCGTTTCTGTCACTTTTATTAGGTTCCACATGCTTTTTGCAAGTTACAAAGTGAGACTTCCGAAAACGCAGGTCCAGGTCCAAGATGGCTACGGCCATTTTTAGTACTAAGCGATTGTCGCACGAGATGTCAGAAACCGTAAGCCCCAGGGTTTTCAAAGTGAGGCCAAAAGCTGGCTTGGTGGCCGGGCCAGTGCTGTAAGTTATAACTGTGGTGATCCCATGTTTGGTTATGCAGTTACATAATTTTAAATATTGACCGCGTCATCAAAACCAGCAATTATCCTACGGTGCACCCCCCCCCCCCCCTTTGAATTATGCTTTTTGCTGAAACTCCTGTGGTCTAATACTGTAGAAAGCCAAAATATACCTAATTCAAGCCTTCTCTATGTTATATAAGCAACCTGCAAGCTGAAATACTTGCAGAAGACTCCATTCTAGCAGACGACACATGTCTTATGGTTTCGAGTCCCGCAGTAAACAAAAAGCTGTGCTGTGATTGGCTGACTTAATGCAGGTGAACTTTGAAGTTGAGGCTGCAGGCCAGTAAATAGCATGGAAATTGGTTAGAATGGAGTAGATTAGCATCACTATGGCTGTGACATGGACCGGGATTGCCCCGGAAACAGGTCAAAACAGAAAAACCGCATATTTTTGGCGGGAAAAGCTGAAACACCGCATTGTGGGGTGCCGGTGGCAGTTTAATGCCTTTCTGGACCCCTTCCCCCTAGAATTGCATGGTTTTGTGATTCTAGGCCTTTGCATAGGCCTATGTGGGTCCATTACGGCATTCGCATGCTAAAAGATAGGAAAATGGGCCTTCCGGTCAGAATCAACCTGAACGTACTCGGCCAAATGTCTTGACACATTACTAATCCTCACTAGTAGAGCAGCATTTCCTGCAAAAATGATGAAAATCGCATCATTTCTGAGCCCCAAATTGCCAAAAACCTCCGTTTTTGCATTTTTCAAGAAAAAATCGCCCCGTCACAGGAAATTGATTTTGAGGGCTGAAAGTGGCTCTGAAAGATTGCTTGGAGTCGGACCCATAACCTAATACCCTTACTTTAGTTACATTGTACCAATAACACCCCGATTATAGGCGGTGAAGTTTTGTCACCGCTTCGCGGTTACCCGTCTCTAGTATTCAAGTTGCGTTCGTACTTTCCAAAAAGGTCCTCGAAAAATTTTCAAAAAATTCATGAAGGAAGCCCACCATGCCCGTATGACACCCACCCGGTTTCGCCGACCTTGATTCATTTTTCAAGGTCGCAGAGCACTTTGAAGTCAGATTTTCCATACTTTTGAAATGCCCAAATCTCATCCGGTTACGCCCGGATTTCGTTTCTGTCACTTTTATTAGGTTCCACATGCTTTTTGCAAGTTACAAAGTGAGACTTCCGAAAACGCAGGTCCAGGTCCAAGATGGCTACGGCCATTTTTAGTACTAAGCGATTGTCGCACGAGATGTCAGAAACCGTAAGCCCCAGGTTTTCAAAGTGAGGCCAAAAGCTGGCTTGGTGGCCGGGCCAGTGCTGTAAGTTATAACTGTGGTGATCCCATGTTTGGTTATGCAGTTACATAATTTAAATATTGACCGCGTCATCAAAACCAGCAATTATCCTACGGTGCACCCCCCCCCCCCCCTTTGAATTATGCTTTTTGCTGAAACTCCTGTGGTCTAATACTGTAGAAAGCCAAAATATACCTAATTCAAGCCTTCTCTATGTTATATAAGCAACCTGCAAGCTGAAATACTTGCAGAAGACTCCATTCTAGCAGACGACACATGTCTTATGGTTTCGAGTCCCGCAGTAAACAAAAAGCTGTGCTGTGATTGGCTGACTTAATGCAGGTGAACTTTGAAGTTGAGGCTGCAGGCCAGTAAATAGCATGGAAATTGGTTAGAATGGAGTAGATTAGCATCACTATGGCTGTGACATGGACCGGGATTGCCCCGGAAACAGGTCAAAACAGAAAAACCGCATATTTTTGGCGGGAAAAGCTGAAACACCGCATTGTGGGGGTGCCGGTGGCAGTTTAATGCCTTTCTGGACCCCTTCCCCCTAGAATTGCATGGTTTTGTGATTCTAGGCCTTTGCATAGGCCTATGTGGGTCCATTACGGCATTCGCATGCTAAAAGATAGGAAAATGGGCCTTCCGGTCAGAATCAACCTGAACGTACTCGGCCAAATGTCTTGACACATTACTAATCCTCACTAGTAGAGCAGCATTTCCTGCAAAATGATGAAAATCGCATCATTTCTGAGCCCCAAATTGCCAAAAACCTCCGTTTTTGCATTTTTCAAGAAAAAATCGCCCCGTCACAGGAAATTGATTTTGAGGGCTGAAAGTGGCTCTGAAAGATTGCTTGGAGTCGGACCCATAACCTAATACCCTTACTTTAGTTACATTGTACCAATAACACCCCGATTATAGGCGGTGAAGTTTTGTCACCGCTTCGCGGTTACCCGGTCTCTAGTATTCAAGTTGCGTTCGTACTTTCCAAAAAAGGTCCTCGAAAATTTTCAAAAAATTCATGAAGGAAGCCCACCATGCCGTATGACACCCACCCGGTTTCGCCGACCTTGATTCATTTTTCAAGGTCGCAGAGCACTTTGAAGTCAGATTTTCCATACTTTTGAAATGCCCAAATCTCATCCGTTACGCCCGGATTTCGTTTCTGTCACTTTTATTAGGTTCCACATGCTTTTTGCAAGTTACAAAGTGAGACTTCCCGAAAACGCAGTCCAGGTCCAAGATGGCTACGGCCATTTTTAGTACTAAGCGATTGTCGCACGAGATGTCAGAAACCGTAAGCCCCAGGTTTTCAAAGTGAGGCCAAAAGCTGGCTTGGTGGCCGGCTGTAAGTTATAGCTG